>JASVER010000112.1:2502838-2558345 GCA_030449065.1 Oceanodroma leucorhoa
GATTCTATCACCGGCAATCCAAAAGAACCTGTGTATCTGTTGCTTTAATAAATTGCATTGTTCGTTAATCTAGTCGTAATTTTTCTCATTGAACGCGACTAGGCTGAACAAGTGCACTAGCTACTTCAGCCTTTCACGCAACATACTGCAAGTGTTCTTTTGAGTGATACGTAGAAAGACTAACTTAACATTACACTTGCATGTGTTTCACACTCTCTGAAAACAATTTTTAACTGTGCTGTGATTTAAATAGTTGATATTGAGCTTACATTGGGAAAATAGTTTTGAATAATAGAAGTGTGTCAATTAGAAATACTTGATGATATGTTGGATGTACAGACGCATGTAAATGGTGGCAAGTCGCATTCTATAGCCTTACGTTTTGAATAGCCCRATTGTAAGTAATCCAAATTTCAAAGCACAGACTGGCCTGAGGAGGTGTGTATTAGTGATTAGAATTTCAAAGAGCTCAGAATAAACACCAGCTCTTTGATGGGATAATTTATGCATGAAGTGGCAGGAAGAGCTGTCTGAGTTGTTCTTGGAAAGTTCACATGGAGCAGCGTTAAGGCCTTAAAAATAAGTTTTGATATTTGATTACTGGCAATGTGAATGCAGTATGAGACCTTTACCGAATTAAGGCACTGACCAAGGTTCCCCCATGAAGAACATACTGAAGGCTGTCAGTACTTTAAGATTTGTGCAAAAAGAAGAGAAGAAGAGAAAAAAATGCATTATTAGTTCAGTAAAATTTAAGTATGATAATGCCTCTTGAGAAAGAAATTTTTTTGTGCAATACTAAAACATTAGCTGTAAAAAGGAATTTCTGTTTTTCTATTTGAATGGGGAAGAGAGAARGTTGGGGTGCTCTGTTTGTCAGTCTAGTTTTGGGTTATCTCCTGGTTTTAGTTCATTTTCTGTCTCTATGTAAAGTTACACTTTCAGATCTGAGGATACAAAAAGGTGTGTCTGAGAATTACAAAGCACTGGCTAACCTGTTTTCAGCTATTTGGTGTCTGTCTGGTCTCATCCATGTTCTTATGATGTTGGAAAACAAGTGCTCAGAAATCAGTGTTGTACAAAACGTAGAACTTCAGTGACTTTGACCCCAAATTTTTAGACAGTTTGGGACTACGCTGTRTAACCAAGAGGTGAATGAGTTTTAGACAGGGCTGTATAGTGTTTTTACAGGCTTTGAAATCAAATTTCATGCTTCATCTCCCAAGAATACCAGTGATACAAGTTTGAGAGCTGAATGTACTGAGTGATGTTCACATCTTCCTTTTAAACTTTGGGGAGTAGTTATTGTCAGAGACAATGCTAATTCTGCCAAAATAATGGTTTACTCCAATACTATATCTTTTCTGTTCAGTGCTTTTTAGTAAGATGAAAAGCTGCTCATGTTTCCTGAAACACATTTACAAAAACAATGTAATAATAATAATAATAGAATTGATATTATTCATATTTATATATTTATATATTGAGCAGCATTTACACAAGTAATCTATCAAGCCCAAGCGGTGATCAAAGTACAATGGATTCAATAATTTAAACTGTCCTTAGAAGAAGTGTATTTCCATTTCAAACAGACATCTTTGCTCTTATTAGACACTACAAGTAGTGTTGGAATCATTATATCTTTGTAACTGGAATCCTCAAAGCAGTTTGATATCAATGCAAAGGAACTGGTGCCCATCCAAGAGACAAGAAGAATACGTAGCCCCGTAGGAAGGTATTCAAAACCATTGCCAAAGAAAGGGCAGAAAACCCACACTCAGAGTGACATTCATCCCTGTGTGAATTCAGTCCCTGGGAGTTACCCAGTGTTCCATTCCTGTCTCTTAGAAGTTTCAGAAGATGAACAAATGCAGTTACATCTGTGTGCTTTCTCAATATGTTTTTTATTACAACAACTTTGTTTTCCTGCWACCTAATGAAATTCATATACAGCGTATACATAAGTACGGGTAATGGATGCGTTGTAGCCAAATACAGAACTAAAACAGCAAAGGAGGTTGTGGCTACTATGCTAGCATYCGGTAAGGATTCTGTAGCATAACATTTTAGAACACCTTTATYTGAGAAAACTAGCAACTCTGTAAGCCATCACAACTGCTGAAGAGCTACYGTACTGTGGTATCCAAGATTCCAATTCTCCTCCCATGGGCATTTCTGAAAGACAAATGAATTCCAAAATGCACTCTGATTACATTTGCTCTTCTGCTGTTACTGTAACAAAATTTTCTGAACTTTAAAATCTCATATCACTGTTCTGAACTTTAGCTTTCAACCCAGAAAAAGAGAAACATCGTATTTTCTTATTCGTGGACCAATCTTTGCCAGAATGCAAAAAAGAGAGCATCCATAGAAAACTAACAAACAAGTTAAAACAAACAAAATCTTTTCAGATATGGAGCTCACTGCTACAGGATATTATCCAAGTAAATAAGGTAATACCTTTATATATATATGTACATTAAACCCTAAATAACCAGAGCACAGTAAAATAATTTTTTTTTTACTTTTGCTGTATTAATCTTTGTGATTCATGATCTGTGAGCAGGTCAGCCAATAATTTTCTAGTGTAGAATTCTTTCTCTTTCCCTTTATGTTTCAAGAACCAAATAATGGGACAATGGCCAAGTAAGGCTACTGAGCTGATGCAACAAGAAATCTGTGTTCCTACATTAGAAGTAGGAACTTCCCTTAGAGGAAAGACCAAACCTTTTAAGCCAAATTTACCATGGATATTAATCCACTCAGTGAAGCTGAGATATGCTTGCTTACTTATAATAGATAATTTGACCTTYGAATTTCTTACTTAGATTCCTTTGTTTTCATGCCAGTGTGTAGGAGAATTAAATGCATAAAGCTGAAGAGATGGCTAAGGTAGGTATATTGGGTTTTTTAATTAATCAACATTTAAATCTAAGTATTATGCATCGGCATACGTCGGAGGAATTCCAGGACACACTTATCTTCACAAAGCAAGCCCTGTGTCTTTGATGGAGATGAGCCAACATGTTCTTTTGTCCTAATGAAATTTATTTTGTCAGCTCACTAACTGATGAATAATTTAGGCCTTGAAGAATAAAAGTACCAAATGATTTGTGTGAACTGATTCAGAAAAGGGGAAACACAACCACCCCTTCAGATACTGAACCTGAGCAGGTGTGAGTGCAGGGGGTAGCCATTTCAAAGACAGAGGTTGACRTATTTTTACACAAAAGGTCAGCGAGTTTTGAATCAAGGCAGGAATCATGTTGTGTGTGGACTTTGAAACATCAGTTGGCTGTTTTTTTAGTTTTTAGACATTTTATTTCTATGCTCCTTTGCATCCTGTTTTCTTGCAGGATGACATTTATTAGAAGATTCTCCAGTCAGAGGACAGATGATTTTGTTTCATAAGCTTGAATTTACATGCTGAGAGTTTTGCCCTTTATAATAGCCCTTGATTCCATCTGTTCTGTTTATCCATTCCTCCACAGGCAGAATCCATCAACTCTGTAGCATAAGCATATGTGCCACGTATGCTGACCTGACAAAACCTTTGCATGTAGGTTTCTAAATTATAGTGGGGGCTTAAGAAAAAGAGTAGAGATGGGTATATCTGCAAGAATTCCTCCATGTCAAAAGTGTTCAGAACGAAGCTCATAATCTACTCCGTTCTTACTGAATTCTGTTTGAAGCCACTAAATACTTGTGCTGTCCCATGGGTAAAACAATTTAAGGTGGATACATACATGCATATACATATGCATATAAAATCTGCAAGAGTGAGTAGAAATGAAAGGCTTTTTCCTGGAAATGTTATGGAGAAGTTGAGAGGGAGGGATTGAAAAATCACTTCTAAAATAGAGGCATCTGAATAGAAAGCTTAGAGTGTGAATTTGAATGCTTGGATTAGCAGGCGGGTTTCTGCAGTCATTGTTGATGGATCTTCACTTTTACAGTGACAATAACAGAAAAGACGAATGTTCAGCACTTGTGGGATTGGTACCTAAATGTTCAAAGGTTCATTTAAGCATCTAGATGTCTCATTAATAGATTCCTGTTGCGTACATTATAATCCCCTAACCAAGTACAAGATTCCTCAGGGGTGTCCTACGTGGCTGCCCTCCGTATGAAGATCTATCTAGAAATAAATGGTTCATCATGAAAATGGCTTTCTTGAAACTCTTGAGAGATTTGATAGAAATGGGAGAATAAAGGCCATGTTCAATGACTATTGAAAGTTACAGACCAAAAGTATTGTGAGGTGAAGTGGGATAAAAGGAAGACTAGGGAAAATGTGGRCCCTCTCCGGAACAAAATGGGAGACCTGGTTACCCAGGACACGGAGAAGGCTGAGGTACTCAACGACTTTTTTGCCTCGGTCTTCACTGGCAAGTACTTGAGCCTCACAGCCCAAGCCTCAGAAGGCAAAGGCAGGGACTGGGAGAATGAAGAGCCRCYCACTGCAGGAGAAGATCAGGTTCGAGACCATCTGAGGAACCTGAAGGTACACAAGTCCATGGGACCGGATGAGATCCATCCGCGGGTCCTGAAGGAACTGGCAGATGAAGTTGCTAAGCCACTATCCATCGTATTTGAGAAGTCGTGACAGTCCGGTGAAGTTCCCGCTGACTGGAAAAGGGGAAACATAACCCCCATTTTTAAAAGGGGAAAAAAGGAAGAGCCGGGGAACTACAGGCCAGTCAGTCTCACCTCTGTGCCTGGGAAGGTCATGGAACAGATCCTCCTGGAAGCTATGCTAAGGCAYATGGAGGGCAGGGAGGTGATTTGAGACAGCCAGCATGGCTTCACCAAGGGCAAGTCCTGMCTGACCAACCTAGTGGCCTTCTATGATGGAGTGACTACATCAGTGGACATGGGAAGAGCTACCGATGTCGTCTCTCTGGACCTCAGCAACGCCTTTGACACGGCCCCCCMCAACATCCTTCTTTTGAAACTGGAGAGATGTGGATTTGATGGGTGGACTTTCCAGTGGGTGAGGAATTGGTTGGATGGTTGCATCCAGAGGGTAGTGGTCAATGACTCAGTGTCCACATGGAGATCGGTGATGAGTGGTGTCCCACRGGRATCCATAYTGGGACCAGTACTCTTTAATATCTTCATCAGTGACATAGACAGTGGGATCGAGTGCACCCTCAGCAAGTTTGCAGACGATACCAAGCTGAGTGGTGCAGTCGACACGCCTGAGKGACRGGATGCCATCCAGAGGGACCTGGACAAGCTTGAGAAGTGGGTCCGTGTGAACATCATGACGTTCAACAAGGCCAAGTGCAGGGTCCTGCACCTGGGTYGGGGCAACCCCCAGTATCAATACAGGTTRGGGGATGAAGGGATTGAGARCAGCCCTGCCGARAAGGACTTGGGGGTACTGGTGGAKGAAAAGCTGGACATGAGCCGGCAATGTGCGCTCRCARCCCAGAAGGCCAACCGYATCYKGGGCTGCMYMAAAAGCAGCGTGGCCAGCAGGTCGAGGGAGGGGATTCTGCCCCTCTGCTCTGCTCTGGTGAGACCCCACCTGCAGTGCTGCGTCCAGCTCTGGRGYCCTCAGCACARSAAAGAYATGGACCTGTTGGAGCGGGTCCAGAGGAGGCCACAAAAATGATCARGGGGATGGAACRCCTCTGCTATGAAGAAAGGCTGAGAGAGTTGGKGTTATTCAGCCTGGAGAAGAGAAGGCTTCGGGGAGACCTTATTGCGGCCTTTCAGTGCTTAAAAGGGGCTTGTAAGAAAGATGGGGACAGAGTTTTTAGCAGGGCCTGTTGCGACAGGACAAGGGGGAATGGTTTTAAACTAAAAGASRGTAGATTTAGACTAGATAGAAGGAAGAAATTTTTTACAGTGAGKGTGGTGAAACCCTGGCACAGGTTGCCCAGAGAGGTGGTRGATGCCCCATCCCTGGAAACATTCAAGGTCAGGTTGGATGGGGCTCTGAGCAACCTGATCTAGTTGAAGATGTCCCTGCYCMTKGCAGGGGGGTTGGACTAGGTGACCTTTAAAGGTCCCTTCCACCCAAACTATTCTATGATTTTRTGAAGATATGCAGGCCGTATTAAGTATTCTGGATAACTTGTAACACTTTTAGCAGCGAGGTCTGACACTGAGCTTTGAAGTCATCTTATAAATGGAAGTGGCAGGACCATTTCCTTTTTGGAAATACTTTCCCTTTACCAGCTTGGTGGTGGTTTGGTGGTTTTTTTTGTTGTTTTTTGGGTTTTTTTTTCCTTTCAATATTAGGACAATGAATTGTTCATAGGTTGCTGTTATGGAAATACTTAATTTCTGTATGGAGCTATAACAACTGCATGTTCAAACTAGGTGTATAGTCATCTGACCTTTTAAAACCAAACCCTGAAAAATTTATGTATTAGGAATCATGCACTAAAGAGAAAATCCTGGATACTACAAGCACTAGTGTCTGTCTTTGCTATTACAGCTTATCTTTAGAGAAAGAAATGTGAGCCTGGTAATGGTTGTGTAATGACTGGCTATGCTTTTCACTGTGGTCCACRATGATGAAAATTACTCTCTCATCTAAATCTGGAATGATGTAAGACATTACTGTAAAATACACAGTACGTAAGGTTTTATTTTTGTCTGGAAGTAGGCAGGAAAATTGAAAAGCTTTTGGTTTATTAAAATGAACAGCTTTTCTTGCTCTTTTGGGCAAGGTAGGGTAAGTATTTTACAGGAACAGAAAAGCATTGCATACTTCTTAGTTGCCAAAATTGTGTTCAATAGAACTGAAGTATCACGATCATTTTCTTGTTTGACAGGAGGAAGGAGCTGTCCTACTTTTGGTGTCTAGTAGAATCTCATTTCATGGACCACAGAGGCCATTTTACACATCTTGCAGCCCAGCAATAAGGAAGATAAACATCTGTCTAATTTGCAAGGTCAGATTGTTGACACATTGATCTTACTTCATAATCTTTAGTAGACTGTTCCAAATTGCATTTGACTTTTGACAGTGACCTGCAGACACTGTTGCTCAAATAACGGCAGCATTGCCACCCTACATCATCTGTGTGTATTGCCAAATGCTAAATTAAAATCACAGCATTAAATATTCYCTTTTCCGTGTTATCATTGCATTTAATACTACCACTCATTTAAAAAGACAGTAAAACATGAAACTGCAAGGTTCAGCTATGTTTTTATACTTAACATTACGGTATAATTGTGTTGTAGAATGTTGTGCAGAGTGTAAATGAGTAAAAAGATCTATTGTATAGCAGCTAATCATGTAGATATGATAACAAAAGTCTATTTCCCCTTGGGTTCGATACACTCTCTTTTTTTCTTGATAGTGCAGCAAAGAAAGGAATTAACATTTGTTATTGTAATGGGCCAGAATTAAACCTATACAGTGTCAAATTAATATTTTAAACAACTGTCTTGATATGTAAGATTTGGGTTTTTTTAAGACAGTAAATCACTTGTTTTTGAGAGAATTATCATAGTAATACTGAACTATAGCGAATGAATGCAGTAACCAGTTGTACTAAACTAGACCAATGAACAGTAAAAGTGCATAATATCTTTTTTTAATGTGTTTTTTTTTTCCCCAGAAAACTTCATTATAAACAGATGTTAGGATGACCTTCTCTTACGGTAGAAAAATACATGATGCCTAATAGCATTCCTGAATATTGAGAACAATTGGCTACTGAATTGATGATAGCGTTATCTTAATAGCAATTTCTGTTTTCTAGCTTGTTCCAGTGAGGTGTTGCAAAATGTAGGGAACTTTGCCGCAGAACGCAGGTGTTTTAAAGTACTCGCCTCTCACAACAGTAGCGTCAGGAATCAATGTAGATGCACAATGTAGGTGGACTAGGTCTGTCTCAAATTCTGGCTGGGGTGCAATATTCAGGCAGRCTTCATTGCCATGTTCTCATCACAGAAAATGTTCAAACTGAAAATAATTATTTACTTCTTTTGTAAGATCAGGGTGAATCCAAACTTTTTCTACTTCCATGTCTGTTATAAAAGCAGCAAAGTTAGGAGTTCGTGTTTTCTATGCCTGTAAAGTCTTTAACCACRCAGGCCTAAGGGTACGCAGAATGCTAAGCTTTCCATACCTATTATAGTAATGGGACCTTATACACRTGCACAGCCTTTGTCCTTCATAACAGCAATGTTGGATATTGATTTGCAGTCTAGTACTAGTGTCCACACAGAAATCAGCCTGAACTTGAACTAGTGTTAAAGAAATGGTTCACCATTTTGCGGCTCCAAAGAACATCCTTTATTTTATGGGTGGGGTGTGGGAGGACACAAGTTACAAAATTTGAGACAAAACTTAGCTGAAAGTGCCTCAAAGCTTRTACAAGCACTGTTCACATTTACTTATTTTTTGTCATGTTCAAAGAGGAGACACAAAATAATGACTAATAAACTATATTATTGGGTTTAATAAATCCTTGGATTCATTTTCATATTTAGAAAGATGTTTCTAACATTAGAACCAATAAATTTTCTAGAAAGTACTCTTAACAGAATGATTTGTCAACGTTGGTTATTCCTTCACTATTCGGATAAATAACAAAAAAAAAAAATCTTAGTCTTTACACCAATCAGTTGAGTAAGGCACTGTAATATCCCTTTCTTCACAGAATATGATGTACTTCAAATCTTTGCTTTTTCAAAGTGTTTAGCTATGAAAAGCACTTAGCAGTATGAATTAAAAGCAGTTGATGGTTCTTCAAGGGGACAGTCAACTAGAACCCTCACTTTAAATAATTATGGAATTTCTCAAATGAAGCCAGTTTCAGGACTAAATATTCAATTAATAACCTATCCTAACCTTTTTTCCCCTTTTCAGTAGGCTTGTTGCCTCTTCTGTCAAAAAGTATCATCTACTCTTGTTCTCTGGTTTCACAGACATGSTCTGAATTTTCTCTGGCCAGCATTTTTCTCTCTAACGATAATAYGGCTAATAAGTCATAGAATTAAAGTTGTGGATTTTTAACACATTTGGGAAAAAATTCTGGGTTAAAAAAATAACAAATCTGATCCCCACTTTCTTTCTTTCTTGTAGATAATCACTGAGTAAGTAATTCTACCACCACTGCAGGTCTGCATAATTTGATGCACACAAAGCATTTTTTTTTTATTCTTTATGTAGGGATGTTTCTACACAGGTTCAGTCTTAGTGGTACCAGAGAAAAGGAAGGTTGAGAGGACATAGTAGTATTTGATAAAWAAAATACATGTTTGAGCAAGTGCTATAGAGGAAAGGATTAGTAATTCAGAAGACGATAGTTCAGACTTAAAGAAGGATAAAGAATAACATAACAAGGAAATATTTTATCTCCTTGAGAAAGTTGACAATCTGGAGAATCACCACAGAAGATCAAACATGAAAATAATTGGCCTTCCAGAGTATGCTGAAGGGTCTGACTTTATAAAATGCATTCACTCTTTTCTTAAAGATCTGTCTGTAGGACACAATTAATATTTTCCAAGTTACAGAAAAAGCTCACCGACCCTGGAAATGGTAATAAAGCAAGATCAATTCAGGCAAAATGTTTTAGTTATTGAGATAGGAAATATGTATTAAAAATAGTCTGTGGGGGAAGGGAAAGTCTATGAAGAAAAAATAGGGAGACAAGCCTAAAAATTAACCATTGAAATGTCTAGAGGGTAAAGAAATCTTTAGGTCCAGAAAAGTTGAGTGCTCTGACATTCCTGGTAATACCTGCCTACAGTGAGAATGGATTATGAAGGTCTGAGGCTTTTTTCATTTACCAGAAATACAAATGAACTGAAGGCTAACTAAAGAATTATTATTTAAGGCTAGATTCATCCCCTTTTTAAACTCTGTGGCAGGATTCTGTGAATATGAAAACCACAGGATCCCCTCAGGGAGTTCATTCTTGTCCCATTTTATTGCAGTCTCCCAATAGGAAGACTATCGGATCCCTGAAGACTCTAGGGCTCATTCAGATATTGCTGAATTTTAGAATTTTCATCAGATAAGTGTAAATATACATCATATTGCAAGATCTTTATTTAATTTCTCTTCCAAATGGGAACCTCCTCTGCTGGTCCTGCAAAATTGATTTTTCTACCCTGAGGATGAGGATAGTATTAATTTTGCCTGTATGCCTAATGGAAAACCTTGAACCAGTTCTGCCCAGTTCTTTCATTTTTGATTGGGTAGATTGTTTGCCAAGCTTGTTCAAAGTTGGACATGGAAATGTTTTAATTGTTTGGGCTCTTGATTAGACCTTTGTTGAGTCTGGCTAGGTAGCTGCATAAGTACCTCTAGCACACATAACAGAGGACTAAACTTTTAAAAATGTGGAGCTCCCACTTCCACCCTTAAGCAAAATGATTGCTCTCTCAAACTGCTGAACATCCAATAGCTCCAAACAGAAGAATGGATGATCAAAGTTTAGAGGCTCTTGGAGAAATCTGATTGCTTCATTCATCTGCTGAAGTGGGCATTTGCTAAAGGCTGATTTCTGTGTGAACATGACCTGGACAGATTTTAGTGTGGTGAGTCCATAGGAAACTTTCACCCTTAAGAATTTGAATCTTGACCTCTCTATTCAATCGAAACTCACATTACCATCAGCAATAATTGATCACAAAAGTAAGCAGGCTGAAGCTCAAAGAGAACTTTCTGGACAAATGTGTCCATGGAAGTGCTCTACTATCTTGCAACTGATGTGCAAATCAGTCCTATTTAATTAAGTTTTCTTCACATGTTAAATGGTTTCATCCTAAGTGTCAGACAGCTTTTTGCATTAAACAAATGTAACTGTTTTGATGGAAAGCTTGTTAGAGTGCTCTTTGAACAGGAACCGCTGTGTAACTGCAGAAACTATCTTGGAGCCACACGGAAAAACAGAAGCAGGAGTGAACAGTGATTAAAATAATATCAGTGGGTAGGTTCTTATATGTGCCTGCCCCCAGCCTATTGCTTTCATTCTTATAAGAACGGAAGAAATCTGAAGCAGGTAAGTATTAGTGCTTGCAAAACCTTTTTGTTCTAATGGAAGATGTATTCTGTGCACGCGTGAGCTAAYCTAGCCTCTAATACTGGAGGTGTGCCTTAAAAAGAAAAAAGTCTAATGCATATTGAATTCAATGCATTGCACTGACTGCATTGCATTTTGGGTCAGCACCATAACAATTTCTAGTTTAACTGATGTACAGCTCACAGAGCCGTGACTTAAATTGCATGCTAGAAAACTGACCAGAATGTTCTGCTATAAAGGCAACAAAAGATATTGATGAAATGGTATTAAATATACATATTTATTTTGTCCTGAGGAAAAAAACATGATCTAAATAGTATTAAATTATTTTATCAAATTGTAGTTGCTTTAGGAAAGGATATGTTATTATTTTATTTATTTATGTTACAGTATATTTCAAAGGCAGTTTCAATAAACTCAAAACATTTTGATACAATAGAAATGTAAAACCTAAKGAAAATGTGTCCTCTCTTAAATTGAAAGGAGTGTCTTGAAAACAGTGGGAAAAGAAAAGAATGTTGTTGAAAATTTTCATTGCTCAAGAAATTATTATATTTTTTTGTTGATAAAAAAAGGGTGCATTTTAAAGAATTGTGATACGTTGTGGTTTTACATAGCTTTGAATAATTAAAATCTGTTGCACTGAGTATTAGACACTACAGATCTTCAGCCTGTCCTTGTAGAATCACCTTTGAAAYGTCATATACTATCTTATTTCGTTGCAGATTGGGAGAAAATATGAATCTGGTATGGTGTTGGCMCATAGTACCTAATATGCTGAGTCTACCAAAAAGGTAATAGCCCAACTACATATAGAAAACAATGAGATAACTGGTGAGGAAACTGGTGCTGAACATGGTGAGCTAATATTAACAGCTCAAGCATTTTGAATAGGAAAGGTAATTACTGGTGCCTGAATAAACTTGTATTCTCACTGAAGTTTAAGTATATGGTTAAAACAAAAAGGGCACAACATTTTGTCCCTCACAATCATTGTRTGGTTGCAAGGATATAGGAATAAAAGTGTATTAATGATACAGTTTTTATTCATTTGGGAAGGAAATTAACTATGCTAACTAGAAGAAGAAAAGCCAAGTTTATACAGGTATAATTATGTCCATGATAGGGGTACATTGGTTAAAAAATACAAATACATATATACTGCTAGCGGAAAGAGTTTTTTGACTTCCAAAATTTGCCTGTGATTCTCTAAGGTGGCATCCATCTCTGGCTCCAGTGGAACGGAATTGCATTTTACCCATTTGAAAGCTGTATGCACGTAGTGGTGGAARTATATAACCTAGAGTTTCTTGCTTTGTATCTGTTTTTCAGAACAGACAATACAGTACTGTGTTGTATTAAAACAATAATATCTATTTCTGTAACTTTATCTCACCTCCATGAGATCAGTAGTCATTTAATTGGTTGACTAGTGCCTTTCTAGGAAAGAAAAGTAGTAGTTTTTTCTCCCGTGTTGCAAAAGTCACGAGGGCTTTGTATGTGAAGGGGTGTCACATTTTTGGGTTAATGAGAAATAACCTCCATTCTGATGTTGTATAGCAGGTAGAGTTGTGAGTCAATTTAGCAAATAGCACAGGCAGAAATCTCATAACTGAGTGTGAAATTTTGCATGAACATAATGTCCTCATTAGCATTTGGACCATCTAGCATACAGATGCTAATCCTAAAATATCTTTCACAGTGGTTGCCTCATTTTTGAGTTCTAGTAAAGAGTAAATCCAATGAATTCATTGTGTTTATACAGTGGAGCTTTTTAGATTCAGTATATCCAATTACCAAAGAGAATGCAGTTGGGACAACATTCTATTAAAAAAGTAAAAGGCTGTTATATTATGTTATTGGGTGTCATGCCACCATCTGTAATATCACAGCATTCCATGCAAAGAAACCRTTCTCAAATCCCATTAGTAGCTTGGCTTATCCATGTCTCTGCACTGAGAAAGCCAAGAAATAGAGAAAAGCTATGTCTCTGATGAAACTGCCTTATGTCTAATTAACTGTGGATAACAAATTAGTTTCTAATATTGACAGTTCTACAGAAACTTGAGGACAATTGGCAAGAGTGTTCAGATCATCTCAGCAGAAAAAAAGGAATATGTGGAACAAGATGGTCACTTAGCAAGCTAGTAGCCAAACTGTAAGGCTGTGTGAAAAATGACATTTTGAAACACACCCAGGGGAAGAAAATGGAGGAAGAGGACTATGTGGGTAACAAATAGGTGATCTTTGCAGAAGGTGCTCCTCGGAAAGCATATGTCTACATTGCCTTTTAGCTGAAATTCTTTAATACTATTGTTTCTAGGGGTTGAATTTTAGGTAGCAGGATGCAGCWAACTGGGAGAGATTTTCAGTCAGATTTAATTATGCAGTTGTAATATGACTGTTCTCCAACAGCAACAATCCTCATCATCTATCTCAACCAAGGGGAAAAATTCTTTTTGCTACAATTGTCACTTAGAATAAAAGAGCAGACAGAGACCAAATGATGGTCTGTTTGTGGAAGCAGACATACACACCAATTAAAAAGTGCACCCCTAGTTGTTTGTATTAGAACATTTGCAATGCTTTTTGTTTTAAGTGAAAGTTTTACAGCTAATTTACAGCTAATCATGAGGATATGAGAAATACTATGTTCTTAATGAAGCTTTGTGTGATGTCTTTCCAGTGCTGATTTATAGTGTACACTTGGGTCTGGGAGACTCATTGCTTATCAGAGGATGTAGCACTAATGAAACAAAAACTTGGCTATATTCTTAGTAAAAATCAAGTGTCCGCAGCCTGGCTGTGAATGACAGCACCATGATTTTGCAGCCATGCTCAGATATGTGACTATATTGAGACCTCTTTGGCTGGAAGAGACAAGCATCCCTACCTAACAGCACGTCAACTCTGTTAACGCTCTTTACATAAGGACTGGGAAGCAGGAGAGAACCGGGGATGCTAAACAGGGAGTTCCTACATCTGCAGCCTGGGCAGGGAGAGAGAGGGAACTCAATGTCTGTATCTCCTTGTCTCTCTTCCATAAATCCATCTCTGAAGGTTGATTATTTTAAACTATAAGTACCTATCCTGGAAAAGGAGCAAACATATATGGCTAGTGTGCAATCTGTTTTCATTCAGGCATGACAGCCTAGCTTCCGCTGCTCACTGAACTAGGGGTATTTAAGGCAGAGGAAGAACTCTCTCTTGTCCTTCTGAAGCTTGCCTAAATAAATTGCTGATATTTTTCCTCTGCATTTTAGACCCGAGACAAAACCTTGCTARTGTCGAGAAAAGGAACCTGTGACTGTTGAGAGACTATCCCGTGGTCTGACATGGGTCGTGACAGATACCACCATGTCAGAKGTTTACAACTAGGATGAGCCAAACAAATCAAATATAACTAGGCAGTCTATCACACACCTCTAGCTTGCAGTTTCTGGAATAGATATAAAATGGGGTATATTAGGCCAAAAGAAGGACAGAAAGTCGGGTCAGATGTAAAGATAATTTATGATGTAGGTTTTTCTTGTCATGCATATTAATCATGTAATTGCTGCAAAAAAAAATTACTTTCTACTTTTATTGTCTAAGGGGTTAAAATATCTTTCTGTTTTGCTTGTTTCCAGCCTAATTTTTCATCTAGAATGCAATAATTTTCAAACTATCGGTTCCTTTCTGTGGTATTTCTATGAAACTGGAATGCTGTATTGTTCTTTGTTCTGACAGGTCATCTTTTGARCATTAAATTGTTGTTCTCTTTCAGACTAGGTGCCATTCTCTCATGTGATCTCACCTAATGACTAATTTAGTGACAGAGTACTTAGAATGTTTCTCACYTCGAAACTGGTAGTTAAAAAAAATCTTTTATTTGATTTCTCTGCCACTGATCATCCTGTAGTATATTTCCACTTTGTAGCAAATGTTATTCCACTATGAATATTTTGACAGGATACAAATATTTTCTGCTTGAATTAAGCAGGTTACGAATGAAAAGGTTCAGTATGCATTTATTTATTTTCACAAAGTAATCTTCTACTCCCTGCATAATTCTATACAGTCAATGAGTAAGATAATAATCCATGTCAGGAAGTTTATCGGACTGTGGTTTAAGTGTATCAAAGATATTGTTTCAACTCAAAATTCTGTAATAGTAGAAGTTCTGTTACACTATTGTCATACTACATTATAATTTCTATGCATAAATACATTTAATTTCCTTTTTTTCTTGTGCTGGTTTTGGCTGGGATAGAGTTAATTTTCTTCACAGTAGCTAGTATGGGGCTATGTTTTGGATYTGTGCTGRAAACAGTGTTGATAACACAGGGATGTTTTCSTTACTGCTGAGCAGGGCTCACACAGAGCCGAGGCCTTTTCTGCYCCTCACCCCACCCCACCAGCGAGCAGGCTGGGGGGGCACAAGGAGTTGGGAGGGGACCCAGCCGGGACAGCTGACCCCAATGACCCCAGGGATATCCCMCACCATATGGCTCATGCTCAGCATATAGAGCTGGGGGAAGAGGGAGGGAGGGGGGACGTTGGGAGTGATGGCGTTTGTCTTCCCMAGTCACCGTTAGGCGTGATGGAGCCCGGCTGTCCTGGGGATGGCTGAACACCTGCCTGCCCGTGGGAAGCAGKGAAGGAATTCCTTGGTTTGCTTTGCTTGCGTGCGYGGCTTTTGCTTTCCCCATTAAACTGTTTCACCCTTCCGATTCTCTCCCCATCCCACCGGGGGGGAGTGAGCGAGCGGCTGGGTGGGGCTGAGTTGCCGSCTGGGGTTAAACCACCACAGACCCACATACACTTCCATACTAATGCTTTGTCATTTAGGAGGCAATATTTTTTGATGCATTTTGTTAGGTCTGGTATTATGAGACTTCTAGTCTTCCAGTGTATAAATTTCTGCAGGGACTTTTTTTCTTTATCACAGTAATTAGTCAAGAAATAGTAAAGCCTCAAGGGGAGAAACCTTGGAACAGCGCAGGGGGACCACTGAGAAGTGAAGAATTTGGAAGAAAGTAGGGAGAGACAGGTGGAGAGACTTGATACCATGAGGAACAGGCACTCAAGAGGGAGGGAGAAAGAGATACAGTTTCATTACAATGATAGCRTATCTGGGAGATCAAACCTATGGGACAGCTCTTTTATTATCAAAACCATGCTTATAGTCATAAACAATGAGAAATGGGAAAGCGCTGGAAAAAAGTCCCTTTGTAGTTCATTAGAAAAATGCTGTACCAAAGTCTGGGCATTCCAGTCTTTTTAGTACCTTTATTGAACATAATGTTTCCTGAATTATAAAAATCTGTATAATTGGCTATAAGCATTAATGCATTAATGGGGAACTCCTGAACGTGAAAGATGAAAATGAGGCTCAAGAAAATCTCTTTCTGAAACATGAAAGTTAACCTACTTTCGTGAAGTAAGTCCGTCAGGCTTTACACAGTCAGGACTGGAGGGATGAACACTTAGTCTTTCTCACACAAACTCTGTACAAGAGATTTTAAATGAAGTGGATTCTATCATAGAAGCGAAGAAGAGTTTGGAGAACATTAGAAAGGGGTGATACCTCTACACCATTGCTGAGACAGCTCTAAAAGCAAAACCTATTCCATCTATCAGCACTCTGAAGGATGGGGTAAATTATGGGTTTTACAGCTGGAATTTTTATGCAGTATTTGCCACAAAGTTAGCACTGGGATAGCAAGTCCATGGCTGTGATTCCTCTGTTTGTCTGTGTTCACAGAGCAAATGAATCCCTAAGTAAGARCTATAACAGGAATGGCTACAAAATCAGTTTGTGGCTAGGAAGATGGAGTTTCTGTGGTGGAGTGGAGCATGAGGGATCGTATTCTTCTTTTCTTCTCTCTGGCAAGCCGAAGCACGAGCATGGTTAGCTGAGATGGAGTGGGAGGCACAGCATCTGGGCCAAAGAGAAAAAGCAGAACACTGACTTTGCTAAATAAACCATAGGAGGCTGGAATAAGGAGCCACACTTCAGGAGGTGACTAATGTGTTTTTTCTCAGAATCTGACAGGATTGACTGTTCTGTCCTCTTGCTGTTTTGGTCTCTTTAAAAATTAACAACTATGAATGGAAATAGGTGAAAGACTGTAGCAAGCAGTTTCCTAGTTTCAAACGGGCAGATTCATGGGYACATTTTTACTTCTCTGCAGCTGAGGAAATATTGCCAATTCCCTTTAGATATAAATTTCTTTAAGTTATATTTGTGGACCAAAAGGGGGCTTTTATTTTTGTTTAGCCTCTCAGATAGTGTTTACCCTATGTATGGATGTCAAAATAAATTCTGTGAAAAACCAGGGCTGTGGGAATCAGCATCTGGTTTTATTTGATCACCCAATGATAGATCATCYAACAAGCATGGAGTAGAGAGGTCTAGAGGAGCTCATGGAGACATAAAAAGGCTGTGAAAACAAGAGATTCTGGAGATTTGGTTTAATATCAGGACCATGATTTTTGCCTTCTATTCTTTACA
This sequence comes from Oceanodroma leucorhoa, assembly GCA_030449065.1. Taxonomy (NCBI): domain Eukaryota; kingdom Metazoa; phylum Chordata; class Aves; order Procellariiformes; genus Oceanodroma; species Oceanodroma leucorhoa. The sequence goes on from JASVER010000112.1 coordinate 2,520,341, forward strand.
GCAACTAGTACAGTGGCCAAGGCCTTGTAAATATTTTGGTCGTGCAAATAGTAATAGTGAACTAAGAGCCTTTTCAGATCAGGGATGATGCCTCTTCACTGTCTCTCAAGAAATGCTCTGAAAGAAGGGACAGCAGCTGTGGAGCCTCTTAATTAGTTAGATGGGACACAAGAATGTAAAAACCCTCTAATGACCTGATGGACACATAAGAGCAGTTCTCCTGTAGCTGGTTTTGCCAGATATTTTTCAGCTTTGTAGTTTAAAAGACTTTAAATGGTTTATGAATATTGTGGAGGTCTTTCACGATGTGCTCTTGGATAGTAGTAATCACTAACGTAGATAATACGTTTCTACATGCAGAGAATTTGGATCCTGGGAAAACTATTTCATTTCCTATATGTCCTTTAAAGGCTGAGGGGAGAAAATTAACTCAATATTTACTCTTTTGTACATTATCTTTCGGGGTTTCCTTTTCAAAATTCACTGCTTTTTAAGCGTCACTCTCCCCACAGCGGACATTATTCTTTTTTATTGTGATTTGAATATAGTTAAAAATAACATGTAATTTGATAGAATTCCTAACATATTTCTATCTCTAATAACACATAAGACAGAGTTCCTTTGGAGGACGAAGGCAGGAGTGTTTATTTTCTCTTTATGTTTGCATATAAAGGCTTTATTGACAGAATTTGGTTTTCTTAATTCAAATGTTTGTATTCAGCAGCTTGCTTTCTGAGCCTGTGCAACGATGCAGTGTGAATTGTAATGAAGGAATTGCTGAACTGAATAAATCTTAGGGTCACCAGTACAAAAGTAATGACCTAAAAATCCACTGTACAAGTTGCAGAATATGAGTTAATATGAGCTAGAAGGTAAGCATGCTTCTGCATTGAGCTATCACCTTAGGCTTTTCAATCAACTGAACTGGTAGATACCTAGACCATGATTATGGCATTACTTAAATCTGACATAAATTCAAACCTGTCTTTCCAATTGCCACGGCTACATGATCTCCCTGACTCCATTGCGCTGACACTAGCACTTGTGCAGACACTTGGTGAGCTGCATCAGTTCCCATCTCCAGGGATGGGAACGGGATACTTGTTTGGATGTCTGGACGGATGCTCCTCTTCAGCAGCATCCTGGGCTAATGCCAGATTAAAGCGGATATGTAACGATGGCCTCGTGTTCTCAGGGCCGAGGATCTGTAAATCAACTACCAAATAAGCTATTTCACAGTTCATTTTACTGTTCATTTGCAAACAGAGAAAAAAATCTTCAGCCAAGTGGAATTTCCTGTTTTAATCAGGTTTCCATACAGCTGTACTCCTGAATGTGTCTCTGTAGTAAGTAGATTGAAACACCAAAACCAGCTGTATTGGCCATAGTAAGGCTGTGAAAACAGCTATTCACTGTTTAAATGTTATTTTTTTGCAGATATTTGCAAATCTTGCTTAACTTCATTTGGTGGTGAGATGAAAATTTTTCTTTGGCTGCTCAGCTGTTAAACTCCAGTTCCTCTGTTTGTCCTGCAAAGTTGTTTAAATTATTCATAGCTTCATAGATCTGAAAATCAGAAGAGACTGTTATAATCTTGAAGTCTGACCTTCTGCATAACACAGGCCAGATTTCCCCCAGTAATTCCAATACTGTCCCTATAACTAATGCAATGTAGGAAGCTATTCTGATTTAGTTCGCACTTGTATTTTCGGTATTTGAAGGGCATGTCTAAAGTCAAACTGTGTTGGATAAATGATTTCCTGCCTCACGCTTTTAAARTGCTGGGACTACATATCTGGAACTTTTTTAGTTCTGTTTGTTTTCATTTTTTCTTATTGTCATACACTTTATCTTTGAATGGTAAGGCCAGATGCACATGMTTTTAGCTTCCTTGTTTCCCTCAAATTGAAAGATTGGTGGCTAAATTGTACATTTGTAGGTCTGACCCTACTTATTTTGTCTCTCAGAAGCATAGATTTGCTAAACTATTTCTTAGMGCTTAGCCTGGAAAAAAATATGTTCATGTTCAGTCTTACCTGTGACTTTGAGCATCTGGTTGAGACCACAGAAATCTACTCCAAGACTGACTCAAAGGAAGAAATTACAGTCTCAGCTATTGTCTCAAAAGTCAATAACTTCCCTGTACTTTAATTTCCTCAGTGGTTRGAAAGAAACATGGACTTTTGGCTAATCTAGTTGAATCTGAGTGTCTTTGTTTGCAAGGGCTATACTAAATTGACATTGCTTTTATCAGTGATTTAAATCACAAACGGTTATCTGTCTTTTAGAAAAAAAACATTAAGCTGTTTTTTTATGGAATTAATATCTTTTCAATTGAGTTGCTTTGGCCTTTTTTATGAAAAATCGTAATTTGTGCAGATAGACCTACTTGGTATATATGTGTGCTAGAAATGGGACAGAGATTTAGTGGGAGAAGAGAAAACACAATTTTAGTGGTTAAGATGGCTTCATAATTTGGAAGACATTTGGTGGCGTTGATACTGGCWTTGAAATTCAACATCCTATCAGCAAACCTGACTATAATTCATTGGAGACAAAAATTCAGAAGGCAGGTCTCAACATCAGTCAGCCACCAACTGCTGAAATGGCAAACAAGCTTATCATTAATTCTGTAAGTAAGTGCTGCCTGTCACAGGCGTATCAGAGAGACAGCTATAAAGTAAGTACTGTATTAAGCCAAAAMGAAACTGTGAGGACAAAGCATATTGCAAAGGTGAAATAAATCCACAGCTCAAATATTTTAAAGAATGACAATTAAGATAACAAACACAATTGTAATGCATCTTAGGTATATTAGAAACTTTGGACTGCAAGCTGAAGTCATGCAGAAGAATATGGTAGAACGGACTTATTTTTCTACTAGATACATCTTCTTTTGCAAGGATATGTAGTAATAATGTTGTTCTCCTGATTGTTTTCGTTTAAGTTTCATATTCTTGCTCTCCTTTTTTTGTTTCTCCCCTCCTTCTGATATGTTARCTCTTTAATTACTAATTTTTTAATTATCAAAAGTCTTCTTTCATTTTTAGTTCCTGAGGATTTAATGTGAGTCCAGCCTCTTTGTTGCAGAAGRAGAAACTGGATTCAGTATGCAGAACAAGTGTTGCTGCCAGTGATGAATCAGGTCTTGCATAGAATGGCAAATAATTAAAATTGCAAGTAGTACAAAACATAATCTCAACCTGTCTATTAATCTGAATTAGTGTCTAAGAGGGAATTTAAATCTCTTTTACTTTAAAGGTAGTAGAATTATTAGTGAAATTTTTGAAGAATTTTTCATGAGGTCAAAACTGTTCAACATTTTCTTTGTAAAACTGTAGGACAAAGTATGAAGTATTAAAGCTGCAGTGAGCACAAATTTGGAAATCATGTGTAGAGGTAGATCCATCATTTTGTAAAAAGTCMTGGATAACTTTGAAGAATGGAGTGATGAATTAGGTTAAAATGCAGTAATGCATGAGCATCATGTACAYGGGAAAGTAATGACTATTTCTTCTAGAGAAGGAGGCTTTTCAGTTGCAAATGGTTCAGTAGGTCAAGGAGATAATTTTGATGACAGAATGACCAGAGTTGTCAGTATGGTATAGTTGTTGTAACACTAGATATAATTTTGGAATACGTTAGGGAAGATGTTTCCAGGCAAAATAGGAAAGTATCAATACTGTTGCTTAAGAGCCTGCTAAGACCTCAAGTTATACAGCTTCAGAAAAAAATTAGTRTTGGAATGGGTCCAGAGAAGAGCTGGACTGATAGACAATAGAAAAGAGGAGGAGACTAAAAGAGGAAACTTCTAGAAGGACAAAGAGGGATCATCCATCCTGCATAGTGAAGCRCGATAGAAGGGTTGTACATGTTTGGGATTAGCTAGATGCTCAAAAATTCCAGGAACATGTGGGATCAATATGTGTAGGTAAAATTTATAGCTCATACACAAAAGTCCAGTATGTTTTGATCTATCTATGTGAAATGCATTTGTACCATTCAGCATATTTATATACCCTCTGTGAAATTCTGGACAGAAATGTGGCAAACCTGCTTTTGCTCCAAAGCAACCTTAGTTGATCTTACCAATGGAGTTGGGGTTTTTTTCCTGCTTTTTATCAAAGTACCTACAAACTGTGTACAAGAACAAATTATAGCTTGATATTACCTCCAACAAGAAAAATATAAAAAAGAAATCAGATATGAATGAAAAAGGGACCTTTTCAAGTGAACCTTTGAATTTGACCGCAGGGTTATCTTTCTTTATCATCAAAGAAAAAAAAGTCCACTTTCTTCTTTCATTTTCTTTAACAAGAGAATATCAAATTATAGATCTGTGTGAAAAAATATATCAGAGCRTCTAATTTTAACAAGCTTTAAATCTTACTCTCTTTTTTGTGGTAGAGGTTAAGCCATTTTGGTATTTCATTAGTAACAATGTCTTTTTATTATAAATTACTGTGCAGTTACTATTTAGTCTACTGACAATAATTACATTCTTTACTACGAATACTGTATGTTTGCTGTATAACCTATACCTCCAGTAACCTTCATCTCAGAAATTACCGGGGCTTGAAGATGAATTCACTGGTAAGCCACACCACATTACAGGAGAAGACCATGGGGTATACTGRGGTACAAGAAACAAGTAACAGAAAACTGGGGTAAGTTTGTCTTTGTAGASTGCATATAGAAGTCTTTGATATGCTGCAAAATTACACATAACTTTTGAACCATTCAAGTGAAAATACAGTACTTTATCTCAATAAAATATAGTATGGATTTTCATTCATCACAATATGCTCCAAATATGGACATCAATCATGTAATCATAAATGGTTTTTCAAATAATATTCTTTTTTGAGTCAACAGAAAGTACTGTTGRTGTAAAATTAAAGTCATGTTAATTGTTAAGCTTAGGGTTAATTCTCATTTGCCCTACTTATTCAGGTTTCTGTGGCTTTCTGAAATCTCATTCTTTCAAAGAAATATGGCTTCAAAGAAGTATGGCTAGAACTGAGAGAGAAAATGACTTCCCTATTCACTGAAAACTTAAGATTTACAAAAAGGATTTTATATYTAAAACTCTGACAAAAATCACTCTCAGAATTTTCCCAAGTTCCTATTGAAAAAAAAATTGCATGAATCAGTCTTTGGTTGTAACAGGAAGTTTTGTTTCAATATCAAGTTGTAAATGACGTTTTTGAGTGTATATTAACTAATTTTTTTAGCAGAATATTGGAAAATCATGGAAAAAATAGAAGCATCTTATTTCCAGCATTTTCCAATGGTCTACAGCTTAAAGTTACTTTAAGCAGAAATTTAAATCAGAGCTTTAAAGGATAGCATGCTTTTTTAACATGTAGTTATGAGGAAGCATAAGATAGGGGAGTAGCAATATGAATTTTGACCTGATAAGCCATAACCTGACTAATARAGACTACTGGTGAACTTTGTCAATTAAGCTGTTTTCAATAGGGAAGCAAAGTAAGAAACAAAGATACCAGAATATTTAAGTGAAGTGAGAAGCCAGATTAATGGAAAAAATGCTACTTGGGCTCCATTCAGAATAGCTGATAAGAAACCAGCATGCTCAAAGCGGAGCAAACAGCTGTGGAACCTGGGAACGGGGAGAACWGCTCATGTGGTGGAAACTCCCTTGTGTTTACTRGAGCGCAGGATCTGTACTGGCTCAGATTTCTCTTCAGAGTTCATGCAGTTCATGAAATATGATGGAAATCAACAGGAAGATTTATATCTCACCTTTAGTTTTGTTGGTKACCAGTTTCCCATCTTGCAGCATAATAAAGTATCCATAATTAGCTAAAACCTTGAATTATAGCTTTAACCTTGTGTACAATATAAATATTTCTAAAAGTATTTTTCTAAAAAGTATTGTTCCTTCCTAATACTGAAGACCTGAAGATAAATTTTATATATCCAGTGGGATATGGGAAATTAATTTTTATAGCAGTATTTTACAATGAATATTATTCACTAATTTGTCACYATTTTTGCTGTTATTTCTTCAGCTCAGATTTTACATTCCCTGAAAAGTACATAGCAAAATCATTTTTCTGCATTTAAATAAGGTGTTTGGTTGACCAATAAATTTTCCAGTACTTATATATCCAGTAGTCCAATGTAAATTTAAAATTTATCATGTTGAAAGCAAATGTTAGTCACACTTCAAATTTTTATTCATTATGCCATGACTTCATAAATTCTAATGGGTCAAAACATTTATTATTAGAAGTTATAAACATAACAAACCCTAGTAATATGGTGACTATTTAACAAATATCAACAGAAAGTTTTATTGTTGTAATTGTTAGCTGGGATTTTAGCAAGCTGTTTGCCAGTTGGGCTCATTAACAGTTCGTACCAAGATTACCTGAGTGCTTCAGACGTATATTCATAATTTATTAGCTTTGTTATAAACGATTTACAAATGGATTCTCAGTATCAAATGAAATCTAAATATTTCAGAAGAAAACCAAGAAACAGCAATATATCCTGCTGTCTCCCTTTAAAAAGTYGGGCAGTGAGAGAACTTTATTAGTAACTTGACACGGCTCTGCAAACCTCTCCCAGAGAGGGAGAGCTATGCACATCTCAGAGCAGGGGGTTCTTGCTGTTAGAGATCTACTGCCCATCTCTTCCACACGAGAGCCTGGAGTTTCTTCTCCAGGCTGAACTAGTTTGATTCCTCCCCAGTGGTTTGGCCAGGCCAAAGTTCATCCTGTTTCTCTCTCCTGATTCACGTGGAAGTTAACTCTGGATGTAGAACTTACTGTTAAATTCTGCCAGCTTGTTTATATTCAAAACACTTCACCTCACGATTTTTGCCGCTGAGAGCAGTAGCACCCTGTTTGAACTTCTCCRCTGTGATCAAACAGGGACAATTCTCTACTGTTCAACTTAAGCCTCGGTATTTTTAAGCTCATCACCATCTTAGAAAGGAATGAATCAAGGTTCAGTCTGAGCAAAGTGTATTATCGCTTTTGCATTGTATGACGTGCGTCCCCTAGTCTCCTTTAATGCCGTTTTGTTTGCAGTAAATTTTCAGTGTTTCGATGCCATTTTGAGTGATTTATTTTCTTGAGGTAGTTCTGAAACTCAACTGATTCATGTGCAAATTTGTAGCTACTTATTCAAAAGGAGCATTGTTTTTCACAGGTGRAAATTATGTCTCAGCTTTGAAGCTACTCTCTTAAGTTTAGTTAAGAGGAAAAAGTCCTGTTTTGTATTTTAATATTGTGCAAAACACTTTACTGAAGTCACTTTTATAAAACATAGAAAACAAGATGTATCTTCAGAATAACAGTGCTCATATTTGCACTTCCACATAATCTGTTATTTATAAGCATTTATAATGGGAATTTTAGTAAGTAAATATTAAATTTAGTAATAAATATTAAACAGTTTGGGTATTATATTCATCTCACTTTCATGCAATTTCCATTGATGATTTGCTTGCTAAACTATGGAAGTATATCCATGAGCATAACTTTGCATAATCTTGTGATTAATAGTAGATTTTCTATTTTAATGTGGCAAAAATTCTTTACAGTCTAAGTTAGTGTCAGAATTTATAGAGACTAAACTGAATGCTTATTACAACAGTGACTTGAGTTAATGCAGTGAGCCCATAGATACAGTGCCGCGTTAGGGCAGAAGATGCTTYTGAGTAGGCTTTTAATAAAAAAGATGAATTCTTGTGACAGTACTCTTATGCTAGAACTTCCATGACTCAATTTCATGGGTATTTTTTACTTCAAACACATCTACAAAKATTTGACTGTGTAATAAAGTCCTACTTATAGGGCACCTCTATTGCATTCTTTCTTCTGGGTAAAATGAACCACTACCTGAAGCTACTGAAATTTTGTTTCCTTTGATTTGTTTCATCTTGTAAAGGATGAAACATCAAATTTGGTACATAATCTGAAGGTTTATGAATCAATGTACTATATGCAGTATGGTCTCAGGAAAACTTGGCCAATGAGAGTATTTCTTATTTTTCTTTTTATTTATGTGTTTCTTCCCTATTACAGACCATCCTTAAAGATTTCTTTGGGTGTCGTCTTTCTATATTTATCTGAATATATTTCCTGGTTACTGTAGATGTTATTTAAGGAATGAACTCAGTCATGATATATGCTGTGGTAACTCTTATGTACTTCGTTTTTGAGGGCTAAAAGTAAAATTTTGCTTATTTTGGTCATAACAGTAATGCCAAAGTTAGCATCTTGATATCTCCTTCCATAATGTACTTTGTGTGAAACTTTCTTTTTGAGTCTTCTGAGAATTTTGCATCTGCATTTACCAAATCATTTTTATTGATGTAACTGCACTGCTCTTTCTCACTGTAGCTGCACTGAAGACTCTAYAGCTTACCCGTTAGAAGCTGTTCCTGCTGCTTCCTTCCTTCCCTAGTGAAATTGGGATAATGACACTACCCTACATAGCTGACACATGATTTCTAATTATGTCTCCTGTGACCTTTATTCTTTCTACTTCTACCAGTGACCTGTGTCTCTCAGAGCAAAACAGAATCTGTAATTTTAAATGAAGCCTTGTGTTTTGGTGAAAGGAGTAAGAGATATTTATGTTGAAAAATGATACCTTTAGCCCAGTAAGGCTAATGACAGGGAACATAAGGGAGTTAGCTTTCAGCAAGCTAACGGGTGAGTGTTTACCCCCATTTCAGTTCCTATTTATATCTCACTCTCCTTGACTTTGGGCATTTTGCCTARCCTCCCTTTGCTGCAGTCTCTGAGATGTGACAAGGGAAACATACTGTACTTCCCGACCTGGCGTTTCTGTCTGCCTCTTCCTGGGCATGTGTAAGCCTTCTACCCAATTAGGTCAGAACTGGAGTTAGGAGCTGGAAGAGCCACTGAATTCAGATACTATCCAAATATTTACAGAAACAGCTTTACACTATGTCTTCGCGATAACAGTAYTTTCAAACAGATCAAAACCAGTTGGGTTTTATGTTTGCTACTGCCTTCATCTGCACAGCWGGTTAACAACTTCTTCATTGCAAATGTTGATGATGCATTATTTGATGTAAACTCAGAAGTGTCTAGGTCACTTTTTCTTTTTACACASACACACACTCTCAACCAACAAAAGCATACACGTGCTGCAGAGAGTACTGACACAAAGTGGTACCAGCCATCTCTCTTACACGTCTGGCATAGTGAGTGGAGAAAGCTCTARGCCCATAGCCTAGATCCTCTGAACAACCATTTGCTCTGGTTCAGTTCCTCCAATGACTACACAGGGACTTTGAGTCTAAGGCACCAAAATTAACAGCCTGAAGTTAACCCTTGCCTCCCCATGTCTTGGTTTGTAATTCTGCTGAACTTTACTGAACTGTTTAATAAATCGTATCTGGCATGTCAATGCTTTTGCAGACGCACATATTAAGTGGAAACTGCCCATATTTAAAATCATTCACCAAGCAGAGGCTGAATCATTTCATACYCCAGGGATCCCCAAAAGAAAATTTTTGTGTCAGGAATATAGTGAGMATGAGCAAGGTTTGATGCCCATTAGTCATTGTATGCCTGCTGTCTGGTGTCTCTCTCTTTGCTGTCTAATGTACTTCTGCTGTCCTACCTTGTGGATGCTCTTTAACATAATCTGAGTTTCTGTTTTCTTCCTGTTCTGTGAGCAATTTCTTTTAAATCTTCAACAGGCTCAATATACTCAGCATTTTTAGTTTTATCAGTTCAAGAGGATGAGCAATTTCTAGGGCACTAGTAAACTCCTCTTTAATGGAAGCACTTCCTGTTCCTAGGAGAAATAAAATTACTGAAGCTGAGCTAAATGCTTGATACCATTGATTCCAGGGATAAAATCCTAGTTCCTTGATGTAAATAGTTTTTACCCAAGATTTAATCTTTTTATACTTCAAAAAGTGCTGGTTTGCTCTAAGTACCATCATAATTATTATTATTAATCATRAAGTAGCAACTAAAATTGCAGTCCTGAAGGTCTACCTTGTTAGGAAAGGCAAAGGCAAAGTTCAAGAAAAATGCTATTTCTTGCAAGAATGATTACAACAGCTGAACAAAAATATTGCTGAATGAATTTCCCTGTATGGGTTCTTTATCCCATAGTCAGTAGTTTGTAAGGCTAATATCTCCATTATTTTATAAAAGTCTCTGTTCTGCAACACCCATAATCCAATACTGTTTTTTCTTTGCCTTAGGGACCTTTTGAAAGCTTAAACACCTTCATTATGTTTTTCCTGAGCTTTTTGACTACTGTGACAAAATTGTAGCCTTTACTAGGAACCATTTTTTGTAAGAACTTTTCAAATAGCAAAGCAGGAATGTTCTTTGCTCCAAAGAATTGTCTCTCAAAGGGAGGAAAATGCAATTAGGCTGTTTCTGGTTCTGGAGTTAGTTGGAGGTCTCCAGCATCTGTATGCCCTTTCAAGTAGAGCTATGTTTGGTTTTGTATCTATACTGTCTTTTCTGCTCTGTGCCATTTTATGGTTGGACTTGATGATCTTAAAGGTCTTTTCCAACCTAAATAATTCTATGTTTCTGTGACCTAATGAGGTTAATTAGAATTGCTGTTTTTCATTATAATAAGAATTATGTGTGTATGGCAGGAAAAAAAAGTATGTTTGTCTTCCCAAAGAAAAGGAGAAAAAAGACCCAGAGTAGAGACTGAATTGTCCTTTTCTGTGTATGGTTACAAGAGCAGAGGAGTGTGGTTGAGGAATTGATTTGTAAGTCCTTGGTTCTGCCCTGTCAGATCTCTGCATAAGCCACAATTGCAAAAGAAGAGAGGCACATGCGGAGAACAGACTGTGAAAGTGTTGTCATTGAATGAAAATTTATCAGAGMGCTTCTTTAGTTATTTAATTTAGTTCATCAAAATGGGTGTTCTTCCCTTCTTGGACAGCATTGCCATAGGAAAATGATATGGCACCGTGGGTAATGCCAAAATGCTGGGCAAGTTTCTGTGATTTAGTCCCTTTTTGTTATCACAATTACTTCCAAATGGAGTTATCATTTGGACATCTGAATAAGTGTAATCAGAAACCCAAATATAATGACTTGTTATACAGTTAGAGGCCCCAAAAGTGCACTTGTACTCATTTTTGACCTGCAAATTATGGCTGTTAAAAGGGCAGCACTTTCTGGTGAGAGCTAAAAATCAAATCCAATCTGATCATTGGAACAGTCATTTCTGCTTGCTGGGTTAAGACAGTGGGAATTACCCTAAATCTGTCTTCATGAGGCAACTGTCCACAAACCCTTGCCATGGCAGGAAGCTCACTAGGCTAAGTTCAAAACTGGAGAATCTAGTTAGAAGAAGGAGGAATGGACATATATCTTATCTTCTGTATGAGCTACCCGTTGATGTAAGATTGACTGTGTCTCTGAGATGACAGCAGAGTTACTGAAGCTATTGAACAGCATTTTCAAACCAGTAAAGTTCCAAAATATGTGCTGGGAATACTGTCTACACTATACCCTCCTTCTGTAAAGGGCTAGATTTACAGGAGGTGCAATGCGGATTCAGATACGAATGTTCAAACTCTGTGGACTGAATGATTGAGGGGTTTGGGTTTTTTCCCCTGATGATTTTCTCCATTTGGCTTCCAGGTTTCTAAGCCATTCAGATTATGTTTCAAGGCTGCTTTTTCAATGAACATTAAAGCCAGACGTTGCTTCAAGAAAAGGAAGGTGAAAGGTGAGAGTCTTTCATARGTCCTTGGTTGCCAGTGGTGGGTCTTTTTAAGAAAAATAACAAATAGCACAAAGTCTGTTAAGAAGTTCTACATAGCACAGGCTTGTATAGCACCGTTTGACCCTGGGTTAAGAGTCTAACCTARCAATCAGTGAGTTGGTACTTCTACCTGACACAGAAAGACGTCTTACAGTGGTGCCGGCACCTGGAAGCAGCGTGTTTGTGCTGACTGTGCTAATTAGGACCTCCTGTATTTATCCTGCAGCAAGTTTCAGGGCTTGCTTGCTTGTAGCTGGCTCRGGCACCTCTGCACCAGTCTGCACTGCACTGTACATGTACGAAGACAACTGCAGTTCCCAAGTTAAAAGTGGAGACAAAGCAAATGTCCTTTCTGAGAGTGGCACACATGCTACAGGATTTGGTTGTCACTTGGCTTGGTACACAGAAGGTCAGTTTGGTACAATTTGTTTCTTCCCACTTCTGTTTTCACTCCCTCCGTGTCTATGAAGTAATTTTATGCTCTCTCTGGGTTTACCTTTTGAAAACTGGAGCTTCTGAGTTACATCACTAAGCAACACACTTTTCCTTGGTGCATGTTATTAAAGAATGCTAATAATATTCCAGGCTTCATGCACCCGATTTGCTAGAAATGCCTGGAAAGAGTAGATGTGTTACCCTGTTGTCGACTGCATCTGGCTTGACTTAATTAGTCTGGAGACAAAATTATGTTAATGAGATGGACTTGCACAGGCAGAAAAGCCTGTGGGTGAAGACGCAGGGCTTTAAATAGGTTAGAGTCTTCATTTGTTTTTGTTCTCTGAGAACCCTTTTTTTCCTGTAAAAATTATGAGTAGGGAATTGTCCATCTATTCTGTAAAAATATTAAAATGTTTTTGAAGCTATAGAAGAAATATTGAAGTGTAAATCTATAGTTTATAGCTGAAAAATTATATGGAGCTTGTAAATCATTTATATAAAATCCTAATGAACTTCTGTATGTTATTGCTACCTTTGTTYCCCACTTAAAAGTGCATTTCGGTTCCACATCCTGCCCCTTTCTCCTTGCTGTAAACACAGTTTTTCAGAAATACAAATACCTTTTTTTTTCCTCCAGATCTGTCAGTAAAGGGCTGAAATTCCATTTCCTGCTACAGACTCACTTAATCTTCACATTCTCTGTTATCTTTAACTCTTTCCTCTTCCTCTCAGCCGATCTCTCATTTTATTTATTTATTTATTTGRGGGGTGGATTTCCCCTGCTTTTCACAGCTGTGGTTGCCRCATAATGTTTCCTTTCATCTGTACGTTTCAAGGGCATCCTCTCTCATGTCTGAGTTCCGGTGAAAGCTTTGCAATGTGACCAAGTATTACTTGCCCATGTAAATGCCGACTCTGCCAAACAGAGGATAAACCGACACAGATTTTACAACTCAGCAATCGTCTCCCTTTTGAGTGTGACATTCATGTTGAGAAGGTGAATCTGTGTAAGCAGCAAAGGCAGGCTGTGAGGACCAGTGCTGGGGGGAAAGAAGATATCAGTGTGGCACTAATTCAGTTGGTGTTAGAATAATAATGAGGAAGAATAAACAGAGAGAAGCCACCACCTCAGTCCTGCCGGATTAGGCTGAATTGCCTCTTCTGGAGTGTGGTTTACCCGCAGCGCTGCCAATATGCCATGTGTTACAGAACGGGAGAGGGGTATGTTGAGGAAAAGCTAGAGAGCTGAACAGAGAGAAGTGTCTGTATTTTGCTTAATCTTCCTGCCTTGGTCCCTCCAGAAACACAACAGACTTAACCCATACACATTAAAAGCTGTTTCAGAAAACTTCTTGAAAAGGTTAGCATTTGTTTTGTACAACTCTAGGCAGAACCATATGTGATGGTTAAAGCGGTACGAAAAGGCCTTTACTGKGGTAGAGTTGTTGCGTCATCTGTTATTCTTGCCACCCTTGATACGGGAGGGAAAAATTTATTGTAAAGTTCCCCTTGATATGAGAAGGAAATTAGCACAATTATTGGAAATAGTATTGGGTAAAATATTATTTTTTCTATGTTGTATCTTGCTTGCATTAGTAATAGTTGCCAGGGAAACCAACAGAACTCTCAACTCTTCTGCTAGAAAGGTGGCTATGGTTATAAGCAAGGTCATTTAAAACTGTGCCTGCAGATTACGAAAGAGCTAGCGGGGACCTGCCGTGGATTCTGCTCCATGTCCTGGTGCCCTTCTACAGGCTCAATTGCAATTAGGTATAAAATGTTTATCCTGGTCAGTATTAAATGTGGTTTTTTACAATACACAGAAAGCAAATTATTCTGGTTTACCTCAGGAGGAATTATCGTACACCAAGTGTGAAGTTTGCCTGTCTGGATTGTCACATCGCTCTGGAGGCTTCTGTTGTAACCCAGGATCTGTCAGTCTGCTGTGCTTTCCCTGGGGAAACTGGACAGCATTCGGTAGTTTTACTAACCTTTTAATATGATAGCAAAGTAAATTGTAGCTCTCTTTGTACATGAGGTGTAACCATTTTCCAAGAGGTTGAGCTTGGCTAACCGTTTGCCTTTCGTTTACAAGGGCGCTGTTTCTTATGCTTTACAGTGTCCACCCCTGTCAGGCACAGCTGTGAACCGTTACACATCCATCATCAGGCTTTCGGGAAAAAATGCCGAAGTTTGTACATAAATCTTTTTAAGGAACAGATGCTTATGAACTTTATCTTACGTTGAATTTACAGGACTGACATTTATTACCTTACTGATTTCAGCTAAAGCCTATGATGGAAATTGATTTAGGATGAAAATATGTAGTAATAGCTTGATTAGAATAATTTTCATCTTCAAAGGACCCTCATGTCCTTCTGCATTAAATAATGATCATAAAATCAATTTGTGTATCTCTGATTCCCTTTTTGCCTTTTCTGAAGGTGATGTTCTTTGCAAAGGACACATTTGTGGTGTTTTATTGCTTTCAATAGCACTTCCATTCCTTATTTGCTTGAATTTTTTAGTCCCAAGCCCAAATACATTCAGGCTGGTAAGACAATCAAAGGCAATTGACAGCTATGAATGCTTCTTCCAGAAAGCGCCACAGACCATACACAAATTTTTGGTCCTTAAACAAGCTGTTTCTGGCTGTCACCAGTCCCACATATTTTACTCTTTGCAACTTACTCTTGAGTTTGATTTTTGTCTTTTTAGTGCTGGAGAGGACAAATATGACGCTCAGAGAAGGAGCAGTTGCAAGCATATCAGTGGCTGCTCACGCTGTTCAGATGTGACCAAAGTGTGTGCAGATGTGTCTAGCTACCTCACTGCTAGTCCTCCCGGGTATCTTTGACAGCATGCCCTGGCCTTTGGGAAGCTGTGTTGCCCACACTGAGCTCCATGCCCTTCAGCCTCTGAGGCAGCTTGTTTGAAAGGAGCTCCGTCTAGAAAAAAGGTGACGTTGACACAGTCTATGGGCAGCGTTTGGACTTCTCAGCAGAGGGAGGTTAAAAGAATTACATGCAGGCGTCAGTGGATTTTATTAATTAGAATAAAATGGTTGCATTTGACATTTGTGCATTTGTTAGGACAATAAAAGGATARATTTTTAACTGTATTTCTCTTGATGCCGTACATCAGTGTTGTAYCTCAGTGTTTCCCACTTGGGAAATACCTTCAAAAGGCAGGTAA
This sequence comes from Oceanodroma leucorhoa, assembly GCA_030449065.1. NCBI lineage: Eukaryota > Metazoa > Chordata > Aves > Procellariiformes > Oceanodroma > Oceanodroma leucorhoa. Next base: position 2,535,737 of record JASVER010000112.1, read on the forward strand.
GTGTTGTTACCTACTTATTACAGAACGGTGAAAAGTAGTTAGAGAAGATTTTGGTGTGACCAAGATGATAGGGACGAGCTACAGTTCTGTGGTTCCCCAGTGTGAGTATTTGACATTTGACCAGCAGTGAARCAGTAGAAACTATTTCAGAGGAGAATAGTGGCTGGCAGAGGAAAAACTTTTCACCAAGATCTGAAAGCAAGCCATTCTGACATGAAGTTCAAATGCAGACCTTGTGGAGCATAATACCCCTTTGTCTGGATTTTTGATACTTTAATTTTCAGCTATTTAGTGTTCAAAGAAATGTGCACTGAAGCTTTTGCCAACATGTATTTTGATTCTCAGCTGCATGTTCCTGTGAATGAACTAGTGCAATTTTGTCTTTTTTTTCCCCATGCATTTGGTTGTGCAGGTAGATTACAGACTAAAAGTTACTGATTGTGATTAGGTGGTATTTAAGTCTCAATATTGTTCTCATCAGTCGGTTTTCTTTTCAGCATCAGATATTCACATATGTAGTCATTTTCTYTGGCATCGTTATGCAGTGATTCTTTGATTATAAATGCCCCAAGAGTAAGGCGTTATATTACGGAAGCACAGTCTACTTTAAGGACTGACATTATTTTTTTCTCTAGTTTGATTTTTTAATGTCTCACAGTTTTCTTTGTCAATAGTTATGGCTAGGTGAGAACTACTGCGATAGCCCAATAGCTAAGTCYTATGCTCACTACCATGTTTATTTATCATGAAATACAGTTTACAGATCCAAGCATAATCCTTATGGGAAACACAGTAACTATTAATATACAAAAAATATMCTTTGGCCTAGTTTTGGACTTCATCCTCTCAACAGAACAGTCAAAATAACAGATATTTGTCTACCAAGCATGTCTAAAAGTTGTATTATTTGGTGAAGAACCAAAATCAAAGGGTTCCACCTAATATTTTTTTTTCCTCACTGTTTGAAAAGCAAAAACTTAAGAGGACAACTTAATTAAAAAGGAAGGATATTTTCAAAGTGAAAAGACATTTTGGGTTAAGAAATGAGTATAGTTCATTCTAATAGAATCTCTGCACTTTGACTCTTTCAAAACAGAGTGCTTCTTCCACTCTTTGCCAACACTGAGAGGTGGTTTGTGATAAATCTTGATATATCCAAAATTTATTTTWAAAAAAGAAGATTAAAAAAATCCATCTATCAATTTTTGCCAAAATTACCAGGTTGTTCCACCTTGGCTATGATGTAGAATTTTGTCAGGAGAAGGAGTTGGCTTCTCGTGCTACCGCTATATCAGAATGCACTRAGACGAATTCTGCCATCTGTCTTCTTGAGTACTAAATATATTATTTGCATTTTTTTCATTTTTGTCTGGTGATGTTGTAGATCTGTGGAAATGTAATTCAGAATTCTTTGCCCAGTTGGCAAGGCTGCCTGATTTTGARGGACTGACACACTGTATTTATACGCTAGCTGTGATATGCAGTATTCCACTGGAGACTACAAAACAAAGTAAAATAAATATAAAAACATAAATGACAGTCCTCAAATTGGAAAATTATCATGTGTCCCCTTAAATACAAAGTTTTGATCCCAAACTTTTTATAGATTTGCTCATACAAATTCTAGCAGTTTGTCAGCAAAAAGGACTTGTGTCCAGCTGTTCCCACCTGGAGATGTGGTGACTAATTAGCACACTGGGCCACCTGTGAACTAATGCATGTTCCCCTCCATTAGGAGTTGGTAGCACCCACCTTTCTGTGGAGTCCTCATTATGAGTGCCATATGGTAGCGCAATATGTCACAAATACAATATGACGTATCAGATTACTCAAGAGTCGTCTTATCTGCAGGTTGTATTTTAGCCAGGTCTGTAATTATGAGGCATGGGAGAAAGGCAGGGGTTTAAGGGCTTGGGGGATTTTACATGCCAGTTTTAACCTTAGGAGCAGCATAGCCCTGTACCCGTTAACTTTTTTTAGCTCCACATGCAATCGGCTGCTCAGGCATACAGCGATCATGGCCATACCTCAAAGACGCTGTCACTGCCATGCTCTTCCCTGGACATCCCCCAYTGGCCACTCTCACAGCTGCTGGGGCCTTTGGCCTGACGCTGCACAGCAGTTCTTATTATAACACCAAGACTACTTTCATCTCATGTATAATTCAGCGTCACGTCTGGTTTAATTCTGTCGCCTGTCCTGTGACCTTTCATGACTACCACATATGCCAGTCTTGATTCTTTTCAAGGGGTCCAGTTCCGTCTCTTTCTCCATCTATGGAAGGATCCCCAGTTGGCTAAATCCTTCTGTTAAGGGCTGCTCAGCGTACGCTGCCAGAGGAGGCTCTGGGGAACTGATCAGGGATATTATATAGGGACTGTTTTGCCTGGACCTTGATTCTTTCCAGTAGAGATAAGTTGCAGGATTTAGTATGTATTTAGTGTGATTTTTATTGCTACTGAGAATTAAGAAGGAGCAGGATTAAAATCACGTACGTTTTAGAGTGGGTCAAATATTGTGGCTTTTTTTTTTTTTTTAAAGAAAAATGTAGAATTTAAGTACTCATTCTGGCTGGCAAACTCCTTATAATTTATTTGTCTCATTATTCCCTGAAAAGGCAATYATTAACCGATTTACTGGAAACTCCTGGACGTTAAATGTGATGATGCTATATTTGTGGCATGATGGCAAAGATATTCTCCTTTTCTCATGACGTGTGTCTTAATACTATTGTAGTCTTTCTTATAAACCAGGAAGCCAGGCTCTCTGTAAGGAGAACACTRTGCTTTTTCTCACGATGTCATTTGTTCTGCCACTAGCAGCTCCCAGAATGCAGTATAGTCGTATGTGTCAGGTAGCATTATAATTATATAGCCTGCATCAGAGTTCTTATTTTATCTCCTTGCAGGTATACAGCAATATTTTTCCTAAATTAATGTCCAGAAAAGGAAGAATAATGTCCTTTGCAGAAGCTGATAAATCTTAACTTCTTCATTCACAGCCTAGCTATACTTGATATATTTTTTTTTTGCAACCTATAATAATTAGTCTTCACAACAGCCAGATTTTATCATGAACGGTATACCCTTGATCAGTCCCTAGGTACAGAGTTTTACCCAAATATTTGATCCTCGGAACTCTGCCAGTACTGTAAGACTTAAAGGTTACTTTAAGTTTCTTTTACATAATGTATGCCAAATTGTTCTTCTCATAGGATACTTATAGAACTATTTCTGCTATTCCCACAGCACCACTGAGTCATTTCTTACTGAATTTCTTACTGCACTGAATATTCATGAAAACTTAAGAAATATGACAATGTTTCTTCTAGACATGGTTCTTCCAGTGTCTTACCCCTACAGTTTTACTTTCTTATGGCTTATTTGTTGCAACTATTACTTTTTTTCCTCTTACTTGTGGTTGGATGATTCTTCAAAAGGAGAATATAAAACTGAAGAGCCATGATCATTGTCAGGTCTAGTCCTTTGCTAGCACAGATAACTAATATCTGATCCTTTCCCAAGTTTAGCAGACCTCAGCTTAAACTCTTTAGATGCCTTTATTTGATACTCCTATTAGAATATTGTCTCAGAACATCATTATTATGACAGAAGAATTTCCAAACTAATTTTGCCCATGGCCAGTTCATACCTCGTTCTCTTGCTACACTAGGATGGAGAACTGAATACCTGAGCACCGACAGAAGTGAAGTTACAACTTCCATTGCAGTATCCTAAGTAAGAAGGTCCATTAGTTTCACCCTACGTTTATGTTCTGCAAGGTTGAGCCTGATGATTATCATATAGAATGCCATGTCCTGTGGGTATTGTGAACTTGATATAGCACTATACTCTTTAATAGAGGTTGTGATGTGCAAAAATGGTGGTTTTTCCTCTCATATAAGCAACTAATATGTACTATTTGTGGAAGCCACATATACAGTGGCTTTTCTGGTGTTGCATAGCTCAGGTTTTTTGGATAGGATTGCATTCTGGGTTGCATTAACAACTGCAGGAGAAGAATTAAATCTAAGATTGCTTTCAGCTATACTCAAGTTTGATCCAAGATCTCTAGAGCAAGAATTAAATTGCTGTTACCTGCTTGTTTATCTCATATCATTTTTATGTGTTTGTTCACATAAACAGAAACACTTAACAAATTAATGATGAAAAAAGATGTATCCCTGACTAAGGACTCCAAATTCATTATGCATTTTATTCAGAAGCCTCTAAAMCAAGGATTTTTTCTTTTCATTGGTTTGATTTATATTTTTTTTAATCACARCTTTATAAGTTCAGTATCTGGATGTTCATAGAAGGAGATCATGGATGTTCTTTCTCCCAGAATCAGTCTTATGACCCAGGACCCTTTGAGAACCCCCCTTGTTATGGGATGAAGAGGAATGAGCAATAAAGTACTGTTTAATAGAGTCAGATAGCTCTGACTCTATAGTTATAGAGTCAGTAGTCAGAGTCAATAGCTATATTATTGCTCAATGCTTATTGCTATTTTTACCAATGGTATTTAACTAGAAAATTTCAAGTAWATATAGAGCATATGCCTCTAACATGCATTTCCTTGATAATGGAAGAGAGAGACTTCTGCAAAAGAAGCCAGAATGGCAGAGGAACCTGGACAACATTTGTTCTTTGGTTTATATCCATTTCATTTTCCCTGAGGAAAGGAGTAGCAAATAGCACAAACACTGTCCTCCTGTAGAGACCAGTACAGTTGTCTTTTCCTCCTACCAGACCAAATATCTGACCAAGAAAGGGTCTCAAATAGCACTGCAGAAGTGCAAYAAAACATCAGAGTTAAGGAGCTCCTATGAAGAACATCCTACCAAAGGCTCCCTTTCTGTAAAATGCTTGGAATAGTTTTTGAGATTCTGTCCTCTTCAAAGCTAGTGCCAGAACTCAGCCTGCTTATGGGTTTAAGAAGGAAATAGCCCATGCATGTGTCCAAAAAAAAAAGAAATCAGGGTATTTTGCTGTAATTCTACAGGCATCTGACACAGCAATGCTGTTTTGTGCTTAAAACTGCTCAATCCATTGCTTTCCTCAGCCAATAACAGTTTTCCAGTTCCTATGTGCTTCCAGAAAGTAAATAGACAGACTCTGGTGAAAGCGTGTGCCATGAAAAGGAGTTCAATGCAGAGATGTTCAATCTAGGTGAGATCCAAGCTTATAAATTCATACAAAACAACGCTGTATGGACTTTTCTGATCAGGACCAGATATAATGTAGCCAAATYAACTTGGTACCAAGCCTAAATTAAGAAGCTTTGATTCCTGCCGAAAGATTATTAGGTTTGGAACCATGCCAAACCTTTGTGACTAGACTCTCCCTGGATCTAAGGTCAGATGCCTGTAGACAGCATTGCTATTCCAACTTGTGCATTTCCAGTTTCGAGACTAATATGAGTAGAATGAGGTGCTTCAGCATCTGTCAGTATAAAAATTCTTTGTGTCTTCCTTGTGAAATTCATAGCACATGAGCATGTGTTCTGCTTGCAGCCACAGACATATGGAACAGAGGTGACTCAGCATTTCCAACCTCATGATTAAAAATAACAACAAAAAAAAAAAAGGGGGTTGTCCTCCTTTCCCCAATACCCTTTTTCTCCCCAGAAAATCAGGAGTTTGAAAAATAACAAGTTTGTATTACAACCCCCTCCCTTTTTTTTTTTTTTTTCCTTTTGTGGTGGAAGAGGAAGAGTTAATTTGGGCTAAAGTTCTTGGATAATCACAGGAATTCAGAAACACCTTCTACTGTGATATTTGACAGCAGTGAAAACTGCTCAAGGTTATTCATCCCTCTAACCATTGACCTCTACATTTGATAAACATATAGTTGAAAAATGACAGCGGCAAGGAATTTGTCAAACTCAGCCAGAGAGCATGAATTAGAAGAAATAACCTGTGCAATACTCCTCTGAAAAATCACTTTGTAAAAATGGCATCCCCTTACTGAAAAAAATGATCTCCTTATATGTATTCAGACATGTTATTTGGAAACAAAGTATTGTTTGGATTTTGCTTTTGKTTAACTGATGAGAAAAAAGAGCTGGTGGCTTGCTTTTGGGCTTTTTTATTTTTTAACTTTTGCATATTCAACAACAGTGGTTTATATTCCATTGAGATACATCTGCCAGTGGTGGGGCTTTCATAGCTACCAGAGAGGATATAATTTGTAGATATGTAGATCCTAGATTGATGAAAATTCAGTGATGTCTTTGGAAATGGAGGGCAGGAAAAGGAAAGAGGAGGGATGACAATTTTTCGTCCTCTCACCTGAAATCTTCTAAATGGCTAGTTCAGGCCCTACCTCTTTTGCMCATACCCTCTAGTGTGTTTCATGTACATCCGAGGAAGACTGCCTTTCCTGCTAATCCTTCATATCCAGTGAGCTTTTGGCCTCTGTACACAATGAAAGACAAAAATGCTCTACTATTTTTGTAGACACTGGTCTGTAAGAAAGTATATGAAAATTCTAAGKTTTTTTTATTATTAATATTTTTTACATGAATCAGAAAACAATCACTAGTTTGTAGCAGCACATTRTAGTACTGTTCAGCTTGTGACTGCAATTTTGAATGAAATCCCTGMGATACTTCAGGGTCGTATGGTGAAAAGTTTTATTTGTGGCCAAGTTCTAAAAGCAAAGATAGCTCATTTTCCTGACTGGGTTTGGTAGAGACGAAAGTCTGAAATGAGAGCTTTTCTGGTCAAAATACAGCCATCTGGGGCTTCTGTTTCATCAGAATATTTTTGTGAGGTGTTTGTATGAAGCTTCAGCAAAATRTATTCCTGTCCACTATTTACCTTTCATTGCATCCCTGTTTAAAAATACTTATGGCAAATAGAGAAAAAAGCAGAAATAATACAGTGTATCCAAACTAAACGGAGTTAGTGTATAGCAAAATCAGGAAATTCAAATTGCTATGGTGTATCGTTATTTTAACAATTTGTAAAATACTTGCAAATAAGAAAAACATTTGATTAAAAAAGAACAGTATTCATTTATGAAAGATTCAATAAGGGACTAAATGAAAAGGAATATTAATTTTAATGAATATTTCTGTACTGATGCATCTTATTATTGGCTCCCTATACCAATCAGTCCCGCATCTTGTTATTGGCTCCCCATACCAATCGGTCCCTTCCCTAACTGATTTTTTAAAGCATTTTCTTCTTTTGAAAGAAATGAAATTGACTTTGCATATCCATCATGCTTATTTCATACATCTTTAATGGATGAAATTGTTTTCATTAAGGTCTGCAATTATCTGGGACAGAARTGTTAACTAGATATATAGATATAAATAAAAACCCTTGTTTGCATGTTGCTCTTAATTATGTGCTTTTGATTTTCATGGCACGCATTTTAGAAAACTTTAAAAAATGTAATTACTGATGAATATCTGTGGCAGGGTGTGATTATAGTTCAGTCTCTCTTATACAAGCATTTGAATTTGAATATAAATATTTTTCCTGTTGCTATCACATGAGCACTGGTACTAAAATTCCTAAGTAATGGTAATGCATGTATGTGTAAAGTTTTAGTTTGTGTCTGAAGTATGTTGACACCAAAATTAATTACACACAGAGAAGGACTTAAAGTGAAATAGTATTACTGCTATAATGAGTGCAAGGCAGAACTTCTAGTTTGGAGGAGATTTTAATTTTCTTTCCAATTCCATCAAATCTGATAAAATCTTACTGTCTTAGAACATGTTTGTCAATGGAGAAGTCTTAGTCATAGGCTAGTTAGTCTTGTCCTGTGCATTCGCTTTCACAGAGATCTTCRTAAGGCCAAAAATGCATGCGAGGAAGGCACGGAACAAATCCCGAGAGGCCTATTTTCAGTTTTCATTGTATGGACCATAGACATATGTAYGTCGTTATCGATGAAACCACAGCGACTCATGCTACTGGCTCGGTGTCCGCAGAGAGATGAAGCCAAAGGAATCTCCACTACAGCATTAGACAAGGAGAAGAGGCAGACTCCATATTAATTCTGCTTGCTCTTTAATTTCAGGAAGTCGGTTCTGAGCCTTRTGGATATGCTCAGGCAGGAGCTCTGTGTGATCTCAGAGTAGCTGAAGGGCACCAGATGCCCTATTTCTGCCACTGAGATGTGCCTCACTAGCCGAGTAATAGATTATAAATCTCTGAAAGCATTTTTCAGTCATGCATTTTTACCATATCCCTAAACCAACCACAAGATTTCAAAGAGCATAAAAATCACTTGTACCAGAGGATTTTGCAGCACAGATAATACTGTAGAAACTCACTGTACTGTCATTTTGACACACATAATTGGGCCTGGAACCGCACATACACAAAAAAAGAAAAAAAAATCTTTATCGCATGCCACCACACAGGATGTGTGGTATAGAGTTACAGTTGTAATAATCCATCACTGTCTCTCTGTATTGAAATTGAAAACAAAAAATACGGTATTTGGACTGCAAAAAATAAAACTGAACACCTGTGGTACAGTTACATTATTGGGTTATATTGTAGCTGGTATGTCTGCAAAATAGAACACTTCTTCTGTTCCACTTCAAATTTATGGCTGAATAAATCAAAAGTCAGTTTGTGAAGCTGAGGACCTGTCATTTTGTAACTAAAATGTTGTTTTATTCTGAACAATTTGGGTGCATATTTATCATTCCCTGCAACATTACTTCTTACACAATACAGGAGTTTCTTCTGTCTTGTTTTTGCTCGCTTTCTACCAAAGGGATAATTGCATTTCTGATGGCTTGCAAAAATTTTTATTTATATTTGTAAACTGGAATCTGCCCATTTGTACAATGGAGACTGAGTTTTGTAGGCAGCATGCATAATATCTACCGATTAGGGATACGTGTGCATTCCCCCAGTTCTGGACCGCTTCTAGCTGGGCTGCAGCCAGAAGAGAGCAAGGTGACATGCTTGAAAGGTGATCTTAATGGAAAACAATTTGCCTGTGGGCACGGGCAGTTGTAATTCACAGGGAAAGCAGATGCTGTATTCTCTTTTAGGGTCAGCGGGCATAAAGGATGCTTTTGCYGTCACTGTTGCTGATGTTATCACCTGATGGAGTTTCGGCTTTACCCTAAGTGATCAGTCTGTTGCTCTGTTACATACTTTGGTCACACCCTGCTCGTTGCTGAGGGGATTGTTTCATAAAGACAAATTGATCTAAGACATTATTAAACAATGTATTGCCASTTTCTGTAGCACCTTTTGCTTCAGCAACTGCAAAGAAAGTTGRAAAACTTGACGCTTTATGAAGAAGAGCAATGATCATGCACTTTGCATAGAGTCTTTAAAAAAAAATTAAAAAAAAAAAAAGGTGACTGGTGACCACTGAAATAAGTTTCCCGAGAAAATGGGGTTATCTAAAACAGTAACCAGACATTAATCAGATATGCCACAGTTCTCATTTTTCTCTTCTTTTTCTTTGTTTAGCCTTGTAGTGCTTCTTGGAAAATTTGCTGCAGTGTTGGTGGTCTTTTGCTGTTGAGAGAGTAGTGCAGTATTATTACAATGGATTACTAAATATTTTTAATGGAATTCTTCACTTGTTTTCTACTGCTTCATCCTGTGCTTCTGGTATTTGCTCAGAGCACAGCATTAGTGAAATCTATCTTTGAATTAGTGATGCATCTTTTCCTTTTTGCTGCCTGACATGGCAATGGSATGAGAAGTTTGTCCTTCTGTTGTGGCTGGTCAGTTGCTGTAGAAATTTAATTTTTGTGAAGGGAGGGAAACTCTGAGTTGAAGAAACAACTTATGCTTTAATGCTTTTGGGAAGTCCTTTCAGTCTGCACAAATACCATTTATTTTCTTCAGCACTTAATATCTTGTACATAAYTAGTCCATTGAGCCACTTTGCAGGTAGGGCATGACTGTACTCCATCTACATTTGAGTGCATTTGAATTCATGCGTACCTCTTTTTGCAAAAGCCCTATTATAACAGCATATTTTACTAATCTGTGATGGGGCAGACTACTTTCGAGTATTTCAGATACCCATGGGCACTGTTTCTGGCTTGGCCAGTAATTTAGTTATATGTCAAGAGTTCAGACTTCCGTGTCTTGAAAACAGAATACAGTGATCATTTTTGGCAAGGCTGGATGCGTGTTTGTCAGTTGTTTGGGATGGCATTAAGCTAAGGTTTTGGCTTTCTGGTATAAGTGATTTTTTTGTTTCGTTGGTTGGTTGGGGGGTAACCTTTTTTTCACTTGCCTTCTCATAGCAGTTTATATTTGTTTATATATTTTTGCCACGTCCTGTTTTACTAGGCACTTTACAATGACAGARATATTTTTGGTGGAAGGAAATATAACCAAGGCACCTGTTTTATCTGTTTTTTATTATAGTTTTACTTCCCAAATCCCAGCCACAACAAAACATACACACGTGTAGTCCCTGCCCAAAATGCTGTCCTGTTTCATCTGAAAGTAGCTACTATCTGCAATCTCTGTGGCAGATGAGCAATAATGTGGGAGATGCGGAAGAAGAGGCAGGAATGCTCTCCCCGTACTGAGAACATTACAGTGTGTTGCACCTGCTCTGCTGTCATCTCAGGCCTTCCCTGGTACAGATGAGCCAAAATATTACGGTTWTGAGTTATATGAAATTTGAAACAGAAGATGCACATGCCAATAGGCAAATGCAAAACTTTTAAAGAAAAATCCCCATTTCATATAGATTTTCTTTACATTAAGAAATTGGGAATTAAATCTTTATACATATTGCACTTTTCCCAAAGTCTGTTGTCCAGGGTAAAATCTTAAACCATTTATTGGAAATATCTGTTCTGCATCTGTGGTGAGGGATCAGATTCCATCAAAATGTGACTTTGAAAATCCGGTGTCCGCAGCAGATCTGGGAGGACGTTCTGTATATTCATTAAACAGCAGTTGTAAGTGCTGGCTGAAGTGCCTGAGTCATGCCACAGACCAATACATCTCTTCCTCTACACTTGTAAAACCTCAGATTATGTTTTGGTAAACAGGCACATTAATGTGATTTGTTTATTTTCTGATCTTCTGAAAGATAAACAGTGTTCCTAGCAGGAAATGTCAAACGTATTTGTGCCATTAAAAATATTTTCTTCCAAGCAAATAAACAACTCCTTAACACCTAAACCAAATACTTTTATTTTTAAATTGATTCTCTTGTAAACCTGGAAGAGTTCTTAGAATCACTAATGCAGGTAAGTTGTTAATTCTCATTGAAAACTCTTCAAAGCTCAGCTAGCATATCACCTGTGAAAATTTTGTTTTCTTTTTTCCTGAACCAGCATCTCAATAATACCACCATTGCCGTGTTAGGACTAAAGTATGTATTTACCTAAGACTTTGCATKCTATAATAGGTGAACTCAGTTATTTGATATATACGGTATTTTTTGACTGTAAGTTGTCCACTTGTTTATGCTTTAGTCTTCCCTGTCACAGATGAGAAGACTGCAGCAAAAGCTGATTATTTCCCTTCATTGAATCATTATTGAGGTGATACTCCATAATAATGAGAAAACTTGTAGATAGAATATATTACATTACCATGTTAAAGGGTTTGGGATATTGAACAGCATGACCTCAACAAGGATATTCTTGGGCTGAGCAGGGTAATAACAGCAGCAAAGCAGAACAGACCGATTTAACCACTATCATAAAGCAAACTTTGCAGCCCATCACTGAGTTTCCAGGGCTTATTTGCAAAKCAGGCAATATATCTTTTGTAAAACATCATGCTGGAATGTTGCATCTGTGCTTGATTTCTACTGCTTTTTAATCACAACAACTAAAGGTTGCTCATATAARCATGTTTTCCTAAGGGAGCAAAAAAGAGAAACAAGTCTGATCCTGTRCTGGTTGAGAGAAAGTATCAGGTATGGAAGAGATCTGCTTCTACCAAGTACTGAATCTCACCCTGGTAATGAAGCAAAGGTGCATTAGAAATATGACCACAGGGCTTCAGGGGGTGCTGATGGGAGAATACAGACAGCACTGAACCTTCTGTAGTTTGATGTATTGAAAGATGCATGAAGAATTAACATTGCTCAGAGGATGGACATTTGTGATGTAGGGGCAGCTCCTGGGAAATCACTAGGATGTTTCTCTTGCTCTTCTGGATTGTAAAGAAGTCACTCAAAAGAGAAATGTAGAATATATGCAGAGGTGAARTAGCTACAGATGAAGACTGGAAGGGTAAAGCAGCTGAGTGGGCAAGTTTGAGTACCCACAGTAACAGCAAATGATGGAGGGATCTGGAGTTCTGTGCATAGGTGAGGAAGAGCTTGAAACTSTCCCGAAGTGAGCTCAGTTTCTATGCTAGATTTCAGTGTCATTCTTTTAATAAGCTCTCGCTTCAATATCCATTCTATTCTCTTGCTTGGGAGTTTACAGGCTGTTAAACAAGGTTTCTTTTCTGGTATTTGATGTAATTATCAGAGGAATGGAGTCCTGGCTCTCTGTCTTGGCTTGCTCTTATGATTTAGGTCTCATGTATTCATTGCACTCTCTCCAACATGCAYGTGGAGAGTGTGGGAAACATTTTTTTTCTTGTGGGAAGGAGTTTTATCACTCTTCAAAAAAACCAGCTTCAAGAAGATGGTCTACTGAAACACCAGCTCCCTGTCCCTAATGATTTGTCTTTTAATACACAACGTTGTGCCAACAGTACAAAAAATGAACTCTTACTGATTCAGATAGGACCCTGTTTCAAAGCCATCTTTGAAATGTTCCAGGAGCTGTTGTCATAAAGGATCTTCTGCCAAAGTAGTAATAGTCAGTCCTGTGGGAAGCCCCAGAGGAGGGACATCTGAAATACGATGTTGAGCAGGGACAGGGAGGAGGGAGCATCAGTAGCCCACCTCCCAGGAGGTGATTCCTGGAGATGGTTTTACTTTCCAGCTTGGGAACTAGGTACAATTTTTTCAGATGGTTTTATTAAAGAATACTGAAAYTTTTTCCCCACAGCTCCAGTTTCATGTTCCCACTGTTTCAAGTGCACACTGGGGAAAAGTTCTTATATTGCATTTGTCCAAATTTTCAGCTTCTCAGAGTTACACAGGATTCAGCTGATCTGCAGGGAGGGAGGGACATGGTCTTACAGTCCATGAGATCTAGAATCCCTCTGGATCGGTATAGAAGCACAAGAAAAAGTCACTAGAGGTTGTCTCAAATGGCAGAGTCAAACCAATAATGTTTAATGTGTTGTCTGCTTTTTAAAATGTGCTTTCTCTTTGCCTTTTGTCCCCCTAAAAATTCATCGGGCCTTAAAGTGTCTTTCCATAAAAATCCCAGAGAGTTAGCCAATTTATTGTTAAAAACATAATGTCAAAGTTGCCAAGTACTGTACCTGGTGAAAGAGAAGAATATAGCTAAATGTCTTATCATTTATGGGAGATTACATTTTTAGCAAAATTTCTTCCCTTGCTTATATTAGAGCTCACAGTGCTTATGCTTAGTAAAGTCTCACAGCAACACAAACAGAATTTGTTCTAGATTTAATTATTAAACACAGAGCAGAGCTGCCAGAAAAGTTGGAGAGTGAACTGAGCTGGKTTTTTTTGCTTTGTTTTGTTTTTATTCCAGTGTTGTGTTGGTCCTCGTTAAACCTGTAACTGTTCAGCATAGTAGCAGAGGCTTATCACACTGTTGCAGTAGGCTCCACATGCACGCTGTTAATGAACAAACAAGTTGCAGAATGAACCTTATGGGAAGATGCCCTGATATAAGAAAAACAGACATGTCTGAAGACAGAAAAAAGATAATGAAACTAAAACAAAAAATGCCCTTGCAACAGATATTTATGCAGTTATAGGAAGATATATTAGCTAGCTTCATTCATGCATAGAATTGAATGCATTTTCATTTTACTTTTTCCCATTCTCTCTCTTCTCCTCAGTGGGATATTTGCAATCAACGCAATTTATGTTTGGAGTTAAGGATTTTTGTGAGATAAATCAAGTTCATTTTCATTTCACTATTTCAAGAGAATTACATCAGAGAGTGATTTTATAGCAAAAAAAAAAAAAAATATTGGAAACCACCATAAAGAACTTGTAGAAATTATGGTTATAGGAAAGCTTGAAAGCCAGTTTATATAGATCAAAGATCTTAACAGGCATGATTAGATTATGAGTGAAATTAAGGATGGTCACCATTTTGTCTAACATTCTTCAGTGCACTGAAGAATGCCTTTTATGTAGCTATTAGAAATGTAAGCTGGACACACCAGCGGGCAGCATAAGAGAACTTTGGTGTTATTCTGAAACCTTTCAGAAAAGCATTGTTCTGCAGGTGCACCAGCGTTACACAACTGCATAACCATTCTCATTGTACATGTAGAAAGGCTTGCGGAATGGTGGTGCTGGGGATCATTATTTGAGATAATGCTTCAAAAGGCAGATACGTGGATTCTGGTATCACTGCTCGCACTGGGTTGTTTTTCATCACCTAAAGAACTATGTGCATGGTAACATTCCATTTGAGAAAAATAAAAATACCGATTTATGACTAAAATGTAAATTTTATTTGCAGTCATGTATATGCCTCCATAGGTGCTAAAAGAAATGTTTCAAATTGTCAAGTACTAAATGTTTATTTCCATATTTTCAATAGGTATGGCTCAGTTCATTCAGATGTGTGATTTGTGTTTCTTAGGAAAACAGGATTCTTTGTTAAGTGTTATGCGATCCTGGGATCAGAGATGAGCAAAATAATCGGTTTTAAATAGCAGTAAGTAAAAAAATTAGGATAGAAAGACTAAACAGTACAAAATCAGTAAAGAAGAGTGACTTCAGATGCAATTTCAGAATTGCAAAATGACTCTGAACATACTTAGAAGTTTTATGGCTAAAGGTAGTTATTTTTTGACACGGGAAACTTGACAGTGTATGACAGAATGCGGATTTCGTAGAAGTACCCTTGACTAGAATATTTCATGTTATTACATACGCATCTGTTGTTATTTCTCTAAGCAGCCTAAAAATAATCGTCAGTTTCTCTCAATTTCACAAAAGCTGCCAATATATATGTAATGACATAACACCATAACATAATTTTTAATAACTATTACTAATGATCATAGAATCATAGAATAGTTTGGATTGGAAGGGACCTTTAAAGGCCATCTAGTCCAACCCCCTTGCCATGGGCAGGGACATCTTCAACTAGATCAGGTTGYKCAGAGCCCCGTCCAACCTGACCTTGAATGTTTCCAGGGATGGGGCATCCACCACCTCTCTGGGCAACCTGTGCCAGGGTTTCACCACCCTCACTGTAAAAAATTTCTTCCTTCTATCTAGTCTAAATCTACCCTCTTTTAGTTTAAAACCATTCCCCCTTGTCCTGTCGCAACAGGCCCTGCTAAAAAGTCTGTCCCCATCTTTATTATAAGCCCCCTTTAAGTACTGAAAGGCTGCAATAAGGTCTCCCCAAAGCCTTCTGTTCCCCAGGCTGAACAACCCCAGCTATCTCAGCCTTTCTTCATAGGAGAGGTGTTCCATCCCCCTGATCATTTTTGTGGCCCTCCTCTGGACCCGCTCCAACAGGTCCATGTCTTTCTTGTGCTGAGGACCCCAGAGCTGGACGCAGGACTGCAGGTGGGGTCTCACCAGAGCGGAGCAGAGGGGCAGAATCACCTCCCTCGACCTGCTGCCCACGCTGCTTTTGATGCAGCCCAGGATGCGGTTGGCCTTCTGGGCTGTGAGCGCACATTGCTGGCTCATGTCCAGCTTTTCATCCACCAGTACCCCCAAGTCCTTCTCGGCAGGGCTGCTCTCAATCCCCCCATCCCCCAGCCTGTGTTGATACTGGGGGTTTCCCCGACCCAGGTGCAGGACCCTGCACTTGGCCTTGTTGAACCTCATGCGGTTCACACGGACCCACTTCTCGAGCTTGTCCAGGTCCCTCTGGATGGCATCCTGTCCCTCAGGCGTGTTGACCGCACCACTCAGCTTGGTGTCATCTGCAAACTTGCTGAGGGTGCACTCGATCCCCCTGCCTATGTCGTTGATGAAGATATTGAAGAGTACTGGTCCCAATATGGACCCCTGTGGGACACCACTTGTCACCGATCTCCATCTGGTCATTGAGCTGTTGACGACTACCCTCTGGTAGTCCTCACCCACTGGACAGTCCACCCATCAAATCCATATCTCTCCAGTTAGAGAGAAGGATGTTGTGGGGGACCATGTCAAAGGCCTTACAGAGGTCCAGATAGATGACATCGGTAGCCCTTCCCATGTCCACTGATGGCCATCATAGAAGGCCACTAGGTTGGTCAGGCAGGACTTGCCCTTGGTGAAGCCATGCTGGCTGTCTCAAATCACCTCCCTGTCCTCCATGTGCCTTAGCTTAGCTTCCAGGAGGATCTGTTCGATGATGCAGATTGATCCAGATTTATTAAGTCTGACTATGCCCATTCTGCAATGTTCTATGTTGTATGCATGGCTATACATGACGTATAAGTGAGGTTTCACTCACCTTGCTAAATGATGATGAAAGGCCAAGCTACTCATATGTTCAGTTGTAGTCACAGTGGGTATTAATATACCCCTTCTGAATATCAGTGGGCCTCCTCTGATCCAGGACTGTTCCAGGACAGTTTCTTATGCTATAATTGGTGTATCGTATAGAGATGAACGTGTGGAAGAATAGCTACCTGAAGAAAGTTGAAGGAAAGCTGTGCAGAAATTGTAGAAAGGTTCAGGTAGAGTCACATTGTCTTTGGTAACACCTAATTAATATATATATTCTATGCTGAGTCACAGGTTTCTGGGTGACGATGGTAGGAATACCTATGGAAAAGGACCTGCTGTGGCTGTAATGTGTAAGTTAATGTACAGGTCCTATATAATGGCCAAAGTTCACACAGATGTCGCCGGCCATGCTATAGTACATCAAGCACTGTCATCTCTTAATAATGTAAACTTGGTAAGCTGTAGCATTTAATTATAATTTTGCAATAGTATGTGATCAACAGCCATATGTGAATTACATGATTGAGTAATTGTAGCTGATGATGCTGCAGTTGGTAACTTCAGACTAAACCACTGCTTTGTAACGTGTGTTGCAAGGCGGTTTGATTTATCTTAACCCTCCTGCATTGTAGGCTAAGACAAAACTGTAATTTCAGAGCCTTTCATTTTGCAGCCACAAGTTTACGCCGCTTCTCTTTTGCTGTAGAAATCAGAAGCCAGCTGGTTTAGCTGGAACTAGTGCTAGGCTTTTCGATAGCATCGCGGTTTAGATCATCAGAAGCAACTTGTGATTGCATTACTCTCTGTTTGCCAGCAACTCAGAGGATGCATATAGATATTGCTGGTGCAGTTACTTGCTAACATTCAATCCTGTGTTTGAGCCCTTAGTCTAAAATGAGTTGAATGTAGAGTAAATTCAAGGTAAAACATTATTTTACCTTGAAGCTAATAAGCATATTAAGGAAATAAARGTTTTCAGGGTCCATTATACAGTCTGATGAATTTGACACATTTTGTTTTATCTGAGGCTATAAAGTTGAGATTTGAGCTATTTAAGAATATAAGGCTGTAAAAAACATCAAATTTTGTCATCCACCGTCTCAGGCATCTTCCAGAAGATGTTAAATCCAGGAAGACAATATTCCCTCTACTACTTCTCCCTCACTACTTCTCACATACGTGTTTCCTTTCTAAAYTGAGGAAACATTTTTAAAGTACACTTAGTTAAGAGGAAGCATTGAGGCTTTTGAGATGCTGCAATTAAGGAAAAATAATTTCAGCCCTGTTAAGGCTTCTTTTGTTGCTGTGTGGCACTTAGCAGTTTGAGTTTGGCAACTTCTCAACAGAGGAAAACAATTTATATAAAGAAAAATAAGAAATAAGTGGTGTTTGATGTTCTCCAGGGCAAGCTGTCCGAAGTGTTTATTATATAAATCTGAATTTTCAAAAGCTGGTGCTGGCGAAGAAGCTTGGCTTTTTACCTAGGGCAAATCAGTATTATTTCTTAAGACCTTAGCAGCATCTTTTATGTTGACTACAATGCAAAATAGTTTTGCAAAGAAGTGATGCAAATGTCAGACTTCCTTTCAAAACYGRGCTGGATTTTTATGTTGATGATAAYTAAGCAATGATGGAATGGAATTACTTCTAAAGCCTCTTTTCTGTGCCTGAATTTTGAGGTGTCTTAAGACCTTACCTTATCTCTTTGTCACCTCATACAAGAATTCCCAGAACACACAAATTACCAGTAGCACCCCATTGCTCTAAGATACAGGTCTCATTAAGATTTGGGAGACTCTGGTCAAGATCACATTTCAGAGACTTCCTCCCTCCCTCCCTCCCTGTTGAGTGCTCCCAAGGTGACTTGCACTGCCACTTGTCTCAGCCTGTCCGCTCCCTTCCTTGCCTGAGGCTTTAAAAGTTGCCCTCAGGCCCTTCTTCCTAAAAGTAGCTCTCACCCCTTGTCTTTCATTCCTGTTTAGATAGTAAACTCGTGGGACATGGGCTTTCTCTTTCTACATGTATGTACAGCCAGAGATAATTTTATGGAACAGCAATCAGGAAAAATGCCGGAGGGCCTCAAGCCAAGAGAGAGAAGGACCTGCTGGACTATTAGGTAGTGTATGCATAATTCATGCTATGTTTGGGCGGAGGAAACAGCAGCCCAGGCTCTGTCTCAGCCACCCTCTGTGGCTAAATTGATTTTATGTATTGCAACCAAACTGGGCTTGTGCTGACTTACTTTACATTATACTGCAATGGTTGATGTAGGTGTAGATTGAATGACCATATCAACTGCAAAGACTGCAGATGAGAGATCAGGAGGCTCTTAAACTGCGGTAGCTTGATGCCTTGCTGTTGTCTCTGTGTGGGCTAATACCTGGGAGACCTTTTTTGTGGATGATGGGATTAGTCAGGTGTTCACATAGAATTTTAAAATTGAATTTTTTTTCTGCTTTTGTATTTCATTTCCTGTATACCCTTTGCATGCAAACCTGGTGTTTCTGACAGAAAATTACAGCCCCAGTCCCACAAATACTGACTTTTCTATTATTCATTGATTGTCCCTGGTGGCACACTGCGGGGATGCCAGGAGACTGTGATTTCTGAATTTGGAGTTCTGCCTGCAGACGGAGGACTGAGTCTCAGCTACTGCGAATGCCAGGGAGCTCTCAGATGCAAAGGGTTCTCTAGCCTGCAGTGAATAGCAAATACATTTTCTGTGTTAGAGACAGGCTCTTCTAGCCTGTGTACAAGGTAGATAAACTCAGGTGAAACTGGGAAGAGAAGGGCATAATGCATGCAAACAAACATAATAAATATAATATAGTGGCAGCATTAGGAGTGGTTGGTTAGAGCAGTTTCTAAGGAACTGAGAAGTGGGGTGTGAATCCTCTGTCAGAGGCAGTAATTAAATATCAGATATCTACATGCTAGGTGAATGCTACCGTAAAACACAGACCCACAGCATCTATCTTCTTTGGCTGCTCTTGGACTTCCCCCTGCCCCCCCCCAAAAAAAAAAAACACAACACCAACCTGCTCTTTAGTCCTCTAAAGAAGGTGCTAGGCACCACACTCCTAACTGGATTTTAAGCAGTGAATTTAGGCTGAAGGAGTCGTTACCCAGTAAAACAATGTAAAGTACATAMGCATCATCGCTTGATATTTTATACACTCCTACCATTAGTGTTTCCTCTCTCAAGACCATTTGCAGACCTGATTCATGTACTACCTTGTTGATGGCTTTACTTGTTTTGTCAGAACAAAAATGACCACTGCAGACCAATTAAAGCTCAGGAGAATAAAATACCTTTTAAAATCATACATGTTTAAAATAACCTGCAATACCTCTGTGATACATTTTTAGTAATGTAAGAAACAACTCTGATCACTAAAATAAACTCATCAATGTCCTCGCTTCTGTTGGAATCAGGAATTTGGGCCACCATTCTCAGCATGTAGGTGGTAAAAATCTGTCATTCAATCTGGAAGCTGTAGGAATATATTCCCTCTCTCCACATGAATCCCCATTCTGTTTTGTGCCTGTCCAGAGTGTGGACAATTTCCTTTAACAAGGACTGAGGAACAGTCAGTCTCATTTACAGTCTCAAAAAGTCATAGGGTTTACAACATTGCTTACTGTGGCATACTTGGCACTCTAAAAGATACCGCTGTCTAGGTGGTAGTTCRGTAGCCACTCCTATCCTTTTGCTAGGCTTTTCATTAAGAAATCTTCTAGAAGATATCTTCTAGAAGAAAGACATATGACTTTAAATTTCCTTGATACCTAAAGCAGAAACGTTAGGAGCCAAACAAGGCCTTTCTAAAGAGTATAGAACTGGCAGCCACACAGTCAGCATAAACCTTGGTTAGTGATAGAAAGGACTCAAAAACTGCATAGTTGACAGTACTCAGCTGGAGGAAAATAAATTGTCTAGACTTTGTCAACTTGTTTTCCGTGGGTGTTCCGAGAGGTGTATTCTGTAGAAAAAGGGATGGCTGTGATGGCAAAAATTGTAACTGTTTATTTGCTAAAAGGCGAAGTAAATTAACAGTTTTAGAAAAACATTTTGGAATTTTTCAACTGTAATGTCTAACACCAGGGAGAAATGTCTGGGTTTTTGCATATTTATAATAGCATAGATGCGATGAGGAAAGATGCATTGGTAGAGGGAGAGTGATTAAAACCAAAGTCCTGAAAAAAGTTTTCATTGATCAGAAAATATCTGAAACATAAATGAGCAATTTTTCATTACCTCTGCAAGTTCTGTTCTAATGACTGGATCATGCACAGAAATTGCAGTGAAATGAACAGGAATTTCTTATAAATATCCGTGCCAAGAAATAGTGAGATGAAAGTAGATACTTCTCATTATTTGCTAAAATGCTTCTGCGTAATTACTTCTGCCAACGTTTCATTGCTTTAGTGTCCCCTTGAAGGATTGCCTTTCAAAGTGTGTTTTATTGCAGTCTTTAAAGATAATGCAGGGTTGTATCCCTGTTGCTTCARGTGAAAAGGAATTTAAACTGCAGACTCCTGTTTTTCTTTTTACCTGACCAGGGTGTGCATGCAGTGCCTTTGAGAGTGTTTCGATGTTTATGTAATGTTTTCTGTAATAGTTTTTATTTCAGCAGGATGCATATTCCAGAAGGCCACCAAAATGTTGGGAYGTACCAGTTAGCAAATATTGTAATGATCTGCACAGCCTCAATCTGAAACTCTATTTAAAACTTCATGTGAATTTTTGAATACAACTGTGCTTCTAAAATTTCCCTTAGCAGGTCACTTTTTCCTTTCTGCCTTCTCATCATATCCCCAGCAGTAATGGGTCTTGGTTTTCCAGGATCCTATTACATTGCACAGGTCTATCTGGAGGATATGGATACAGGCTAGTAAACTGCATATTTGAGTTAACTTTCCATATTGAGTTGTTGGACCTCTGAGTCTCCTTTCATTTGCATGAAACACTGAATTCTGCATCACTAGGTCTRTATGTTGTTGAAAGCTAGAGCTGTCTCAGGCTTGACTGAGTAGTTAGCATGAGACTATGCATAGGCCCTATTAGGCGCAAAAAAAGGTTTTCTACCACCTCTGTTCCTTGAGGACCCCAGTCTCTTAGGAAGTGTAGGAGGAGCCTGTGTAGGATCTGTCATCTTGCAGAGGATACCTCTGCTTTCTTTCAAGAATGGCTAGCAGAAGAGCAGAGAGTTGTGTTACTTCCCTGCAGCCTGGTGATTAGAGCGTTCTCTGAAAAGTGGAACAGCCAGCTATATCTTGTACAGAAACCACCTTGGATTAAACCTTCATGTTGCCTTTTAGGAGACATCCCTGCTGTTTAGAAGGTGCTTCTGAGTTCATTGGTTCAAGAAGTGTGTGTGACTCTAGCACTTCAGCGCAGCACAAGAAAGTCTCTAGATACTGATCCTTAATTCCTAGGGTTTTTTTCCATATTGTGTTATTAAGGAGCTGTTAAATAGAAACATTAAAAATAAAAACCAAATTCCCAAACCCAACAACTCCCCACCCCATCCCACAAAAGAAAAAAAAAAAGACCTTGAAACAGCTTCCCCAGTGCTCATCAAATGCTGTGGAATTTCCTTCTTCTTAACCCCATGGAAATCCTCAATCCTTTTTTGCTTTACTGTAGATTCAGTTACAATTTGAGTTCTACTTTTTGTTCACCTGAATGACCACAGGAATGGGATAAGAAAGTATTGTGATGTGGTAAATAATTACCTGTTAGTTTCAAGGAAGAAGCAATGTTAGAATTACAGCTTAGGCGAGGGTGTCCACAGCAGAATACCTTTGCACTTTGGTGTCATCTTTTCATGGAGATTAATGCAAATCTCAGCCTATGGCCTTCAGTTTATGTAATGTTTCATAGGAGGTGGTTTCTGAGCTGCAAATTTCTGATTCGTATTTTCCTATTGTCATCTGAGTAGATATTAGATCTGGAGCATGGGATCAAGTTTTTCCAGTTTTCATGCACAATATACTCTGAGAGAGGAAAAAAAAAAAAAAGAGGGAGGGAAGGGAGAAGAAGGAAGGAAGGAAAGAGGTGGGGAGGGAGGGAGAAAGGAAAGAAGGAAGAAAAGAAGAAAAGAAGGAGGGAAGGA
>JASVER010000112.1:2558675-2653911 GCA_030449065.1 Oceanodroma leucorhoa
AGGAAGGGAGGAAGGGAGGAAGGGAGGGAGGGAGGGAGGGAGGAAGGGAGGAAGGACGGAATTCATTCCTCTGTGGTCAGTGTAGACCAGAGGAACTGCATAGCTCTGTTTCATCCTATCAGTTTCTCTCCAAGGTAGATTTAGCTGGAGATTTTGTTTGATCTCTACATGTTTCTGATTTCTTGAACATATTCTTTCTCTGCACAGCACTGCTCACTGTGCAGGAAATTTTAAGTTGTTATTTGTTTTCAAGCTACCAACAATTTTTCTCAGCAGAAAAGAACACTTTGTGTCAAATTTAACTGGTGATAGATGCAGGGATGTTTTTTCTACCTGCAGCAAAAAGGCCACAGTAACTCTCAGAGCTCCTGCCTATGTACATTTTCTGTGAATTAAACAAAAATAAAATAAATAAAGCACTACCAATTCTGAAAACTGATGCCTGTCCTCTTTCAGGAGCAGTTGAAAGTTAATTTAAAGGGAAAATAAAGTTAGCTAGAGTTCACTGCTCTCCCCATTTTTAGCTTAACTTTGCAGTAATTGGAGACTAAGAACTTTCTATATGCTCTTGAGAAAAATTCAATGTCTTCTATTTTGTTATGACATTTGAAAGCTCTGRTAAATGAATACATGTGTGTAAGCCRCTCACTAGTTGTCATTATGCCTGTCCTCCCCATTTTGCCCACTCTGTTGTACAGCTGAAGTTGTTTCAGTTCTCAGGTATAGATACTGTCTGTTTAGTTCAAAAAATAATGGTTTGTGCATTAATTCTGATCACTGTCAACAAGGATCAGTTATGACAGTGCCTGATGCTGCTTTCAATTACAGTGCTGCAAATTTGGAGACAGCATAACTGCACTTCAGGGCTGGTGAAATGCGGTGAGCAGGAACTCCAACACGGTGGGGTTTGATGCTAAATTTTGCCACTTGTTCATATTATTGCTTGCCCGCAGAAGCACAGTGGCATTGGATAATCCTACTGATGCACCTGTGGCTAAAGCAAGGCAGTCCTCATCCATTTACCTGCCAGCTGAATGGCTCTTGACRTGTTGTGCTACCTCGAACATTCCCATATATTTTTGGGCAAAGTCGTGTGATGAAGGTCAAAACCAGATTGCCTAGAATGATTCAAAGGAAGTCCTAGCCATCACCACAAAGGTGAATTCAGGTAGATCTCAGGCTATCCACAGTGGGAGTAGGGACGTTGGCTACAGGCTCTGATGATTATCCTGGACTTTGGGACGTAGTTGAGATGTGAACAGGGCTTTTGTACCACTCTTTGGAGAAGCAACCTCTTGACATGTGCTGTCTGCAGGCAGCTGATCCACCCAGTGCTTATACTGGCCAGTCATTACTTTTAATTAATTGCAGGATTGATTTGGAGAGATGTGCTTCCAAAATGGGGACAGAGGCAGATAATTTTCTATYCTGTCTTTCCTTCACTTCTTTCAAAAATTCCACTCCTCCATCCCTGGGTTATTTGTAGCATTACATATGGTTCCAGCTGTATGTTATCTRTAGGACAGAAAATACTCCATGTTTCTGGTGTTTTGTGCAGGGGGTTAAGTATGCACCAGGACAGCTCCAGGCTTGGATGCAGCTGAAGCATGCAGCTGAGGATCTGTTTGCAAAGAGCTGGTTTAGCAGTATATGTAGTCATTGTCAGATACAGTGCAGCCCGTAAGTCTGCTTATTAGCAACTAATAAAGGCAGTGGGAACAGGAATATGTAGGGCTTAGGTCAGGACTTAACCAAGTCCAAATCATACAGTCACTAGGGACTGAAGTAATTCCATCTTGTGATATAGGTAATCACTTCTTTACAGAACAGGAAATACTTCCGTTAATGGAAGGCTCAGACTAAAGACCAAACCATGGTCTTGAACAAACCTGAGYGTGCTAGGTCAGCATTTGGTCTGCAGGAGGTAGAGAGTGGAACATTAGCACACTTACGTGGGTCATTATGTTTACTGAGCTATAGCAAATCCAGAACTCAGTTCCCACGTAGAATGGAAATGGGGATGAGAGATATTAGTAAGAATTCGAASTGTCTGTTGTTCCTCCTTATTTCCCTATCTTAGTACAGGCCATGTAATTTAATGAAGTTATGGGTGCTTGGCTAAAAGGCCCTATCTAACTTTTAATTTCCTTTTCTGTGACACATWGCTATTTGCAAAGACGTTATGCAGAAGTTAAACCATAGTGAGATTAAAATCAGGGCACTGAGAGTTGTGTGCTGACATCTGAGAGCAAAATTTGACCTTCTGAATTTTGAAGAAGCTGCAAAGAGCCTGGATGTTGCAGTACATATGTCAGAGGGGTAGTGTAAAGAAAGGCCTGTCAGATTTTGGCTCGGAGCCTTCATACATGATTTGCAGCATTCTTGCGAAGAGCAAGCCTAGGTAGCTGTGTGATGAGCATGGAATAGACAGAGATTTCAGATACCCACATACAAATTCATTTTTTTTCTTCAGTTCAGGAACTACCAACGTATCACATCCACAATGCCCCAAAGCACCCTCCCAGCCAGTTGGCTCTTAGCAAGAATAGAACCAATTTCTTAATCCTTGCTACCACCTCCTGCCAACACACTATGGAAACAGAAGATGTATCTGCTTCAGAAAGCATTTGTCTGCTTTCCTAGCCAGGCGTATGCTTCAGAGGTGACAGCTGGTGCAGGAAAGAAGCACTTATTTATACATGCATATATATAGAAATATATCTATATATATGAATATATACATGGAGATACATATACGTACATATATGCATACAGCAAATGCTCTATGTGCGCATGTTTGTATATGAAAAGGAAGAAACCAAGGAAACTGATGAGATGTCAATTTTCTAGTTCAATTTTATGTCTTAGTGCTTTAGAAGAGTAGGGGCAATGTCTGTATCCCCAGTGAGCAGCAGACAGAGTAGACCTTATCTTGTGATGATTTCTATGCTTGGCAAAATATGCTTTTATTCTTAATTTGACATCAAATAAATTCTTAAATATGCAAAATATCAACTGTCTTGGTTCTCCTCTTCATAAAAAAATAATCCTGAACTCAGCATTTACTGAGAGTGACTCAGTAAATTCTCAGTAATGACATCTGTAGTGAAGGGAAGTATCAAGAGAAACCTAAGGAAGGCAGTTGAGTTTTAGGTTGTCTAACAACSGCATCACCTCAAAGAGAAAAGTAACTCATAATCCTTCTAAAAAAAAAAAAAAAATCACCATGTTGACTTAATTGTAGCAGAGTTAACAGATGCTACATGCCATAGCCTGAGTTCTATGCAAATGAAAACTGGAATAAAAAGCATTGTAAGAATATGGATTTTTTTGGCAGAAAAAGTCCTTTTTCTTGCTAAATCTTTCTCAAATATGTGTCATACAACTCCCTTGCCTTGGCACTGGATAGATGCAAAAATTCTGAAGCTAAAAATTYGGTTCATCTGTAAGAGAATAAGCATACATTGGATGCCAAGTGCGGGTTTGAAATGCATTTATTCATTCCCAATTTAGCACCTACTCATAGCATAAAATTCAATGAATTATAAAGAAGGATACAGAAGAACACCGCCCCCCCCCCATTTCAATAGCACATACTTACCACCATTCTTATGTTAATGAAGTGTTTGTACAGCTGCTACAGTGGGCACAGGAAGATTAAAATCTGCCGTCACTCTGCTTAAAGAACCTAAGGGACATCAGCACATCTGGTCTAGGGGGAAAATAAGTCTGTCAAAACAATTATTTCACATCATTTGCAACCGCTTAGAACAAGGGTGGGAAGGAGAGAAGGAAATTTATTAACCTTTAAGGTAGCCGTATGTCTGTTACTTTATCCTACCTGCCAATTCCTCACTTCATTTAATGATCAGTAGCCTTGACACTCACATCTCATCTTTTAGTATCCTGATAATTTTACTCTTAATTGCTCTCTTTTGCTAGACTAGTTATAGCTCAGCTACTGGAAACCAAAACTGGTTCACATCAGRGACAGCAAGTACTGATGAATATTTCCCAGGCCAAACTCAAGTGGTGGGTGGTGATGCTACAGAAACTGGGTCTGTTTACATGGATTGATTGGTGTTTCTTAGATAAGATCTTACATATCAAAAGGTCATATTTTACAATGAAAGCGGATGGATGGGATGGACAGACAGACAGATTTTAGTGGTGATCCTGAGGAACCRTAGCTTTAGTCTCATTGTGATTAGTGAAGCCAGTGGGCTTGTTTTAGCTCATAGCTCCACAGCGCTTCCACATAGCAGTGACATATCCCTTAGCGCTTTAGTCAGTTAATGAAAGAAATATTATGAAAAGCAGTAATACTTTGTCTGTAGTTCTGTTACTTGGGGAGGCTAATGATATATGCATGAGAGATGGTGGTTGGTTGGGTATGAGAAGATATTGCAGACGGAGAAGGAAAGGTGTTTTTCAAAGCAGTTAGAACTATTTTAATCCACTTTGTTACAGTGACATTGCCTCTAATCCTTTCCTGATATTTTATTGATAAGCTTTTCACAATGTACATCATAGTAGGATTCATCAGACTTGACACTTTATCCTCACAGTGCGTTTGGGAAGCTCAGAAGTCTTCTATTTCCCATTTTACATTTACATTTATTTTTCATTTTCCTGACATTGAGAGAAAAGAGGGTGTAAGGCAAATTGTTTGAACTTGAGATTCTGCAGTTAGGCGAGAAATGCTCATCTTGTTAAAAATCAGGCCAAAGATTTTGGTYTCTAAATATAGATTTAAAAATCTAATATTAGATACCTCATGTGGGAGAGATTGACCTCTGTGATTGACCAGTACTGTGCAGAGGGCCTACAATAAATCTCAGATTTTGATCTAAAGCTTTATTGCTAAAAAATTGCTTTTCCAAGGTTTTTTTGTGCAAATCAATCTTTAGACACGTCGTAACAATGAGACATAAGTTGGCTAAAGCTGTGTGAAAAACTGAACTTGTTTTCAGAAACTGAACCAAAAATAAGACCAAATAAATTTTGGTCAGTTGGAATGAAAAATATTAACTGCTTGTTTGGCGATTTTCTTCTGAAACAAACAAACAAACAAACAAACAAACAAAAAGTTCTGGCCAGACATGAGATGTTTTAACTTGGCAACAAACACTTGATTTCTTTTTTGTGCTTGTATCTCTTTTTTTAAAAATATTGAGTCGCCTTGTTTTTCCAGATGAATTGATTTCAGTTTAAAAAAAGGTATAAAAGTTTAAATTAAAAATTTTTTACCTCTGCCTTGTTGTAAAGGAAGTACTGCTTCTGGTTAGTTCACTGTTCTGAGAGTTTTTATATACACCTTTATTTTAAATTTATGAGAGCTTTGATTATGAAGCACAACACTAACTTGGAATCAACCCACCTCTGTATAAGCCCTCCAGGTTGAACCTCCTGTTACAAGTGAATTCTTCCTTCTCTCTGTTTTTTTTTGTTGGTTTGGTTTGGTTTTTTGGAAGTATGATTTTCCTAAGGACTGTCATAATACAGTATCAGGAAGGAAAGGCATACTGCTGCAAATTAATTCATAGCCTTGGACAAAATACTCTGCAGTTGTATTGACAGCAATCAATAACTTTGTGCTAGATCTAGTATGAGCTTTTAACAGGTTTTATTGTTGTTAGAAATAGTGTTCATGTTGAGTATATGAAAGTATTCTCATTGTTTTCATGCTCCAGGACATGAATATTGATGATCTCTTACATTAGAAAGATCAGTTAAGATGCATGTATTTTATTTTCTAYTTGGGAGAGGCTGAGAAAGATGATGTGATTGGGTGTAGGGCTTTTTAAGCAATGGCGTTAGATCTGGAATATACAACTTCCCTAATTTTTGCCTGACTCTTGATTTGCAGTGAGTGGTACTGGATGACAGAAAGTTTGTACATCATCATCAAGTTCTTGACATATTATCTAAAATATGCTATCTTTAGAATCAGCTTGCTGCATAGCTATCAAATTTGTTTTTTCCTGGGGCACTGGGAGTAGCATTAGTTTGTGGTACTCAAGGGCGTATGTGTGCTGAGTTGATTAGAAGTCCTGCTTGGCCAGAAGCAGAAGCTGCAGACTGTTTGGGGACTTTGATTTACAAATTATGATTARGAAGTATCTGAGTAAAGATAATAATTGTAATTCAGGACAAGAGGAGTCAAATCTGCGTTAACAGTGAATCTACGTTATTGGATCTGAACTTTAAAGTAGACTGTGAATGTTTAACCAGTGGAAAACTAGCATAATTATGTTTAGGTGTCAAATGGACAATCCGTTCTTTATATCGAGTTATTACATACTTTCCATCCAATATTTTCTTCAAGGAATACAGCTATGAAGCCACATGTAGAATAAACTGTATGTAGCGGGTTTGCAAAAGAAATTCTTAATTACACTTAGTCTTCAGAGTAGCTGAAGTTTTTCTAGGGAAGAGAAAAAGCTATGTCACTCTTGAGATGTGTGCTGCATAAATATGTAACTGGCATTTTATTTACTGTCATTCCAGCACCTTGAAAACACTGAAGAAGAATTTACATCTGAATGAAGCTTCACTGATTTTGTGCCTTGGTATTCCATTTATGTTGTTTGAGGTTCATACACTACTTCAGAATAATTTTCGATAATGATTTTTTCCCACTGTGTTAGCTTCTAATATTATAAAATGAAACAAATGTTCCTGATGTGTTATTATAGACTAGACTTTGTTTGATAATGTTTTTTATAAAAACCGAAAGCTGTCGTTTTTGCATTTATCATATTAATGGATTCATTTAAGACTTAAATATTGTGTTAAATCATGCCATAGGAAAATACAGGCTTATACTACAGTGACTGCAAGTAGTATGATAGCAAAGGTAATGAAGCATTCCCTTCTGAGACTATGAAGTAGGTAAACTTAATAAACCTCTTCAGAAAGTTTTACAAGTAAAATAGCAAAATTTGGCGATCTATTGCTTTTCTCAGAGGGTGAGTTCATTACCCCAAGGTCTTTCTTGACACCGTTTTAACTATTTTTGTCATTTTTCTGACTCAATTTATCACTGAATCATATGAAAAAGAGTTTTCAGCAGTTATACACAAATTTTGTCTAGTAAAAATGATAGAACTGTTACGGGACCAAGCAACAGAATGATAGAAAATAAGTCTATTTTCTCTTACTCGAGTTCTGTAACTCTGGTAACTGATCTCCATGAAATTTCTTACTTCTTATTTGCCCCAGTGCGAATGACAGAAAAGATAGGTCTTAAAGACTTACTCTATGGAATCTACTGAGTACTAGAACAAACAAGCAAGCAAGCCCCCTGCCACCCCAAAAAATTCACTTCAGTAATGTTTAATCAGAACCTCAATCTGAAAGTACATTCATATCACAGAGGCAATATTTAAGTTAATAGAATGATCTCCTTAACTGATCAAATTGTCCTGGAGTGTATTTGCCACTTAATGATACTGATAGTAATAAAAGTCATGATTTTCAAAAGTGGAAGCATTTTCAACTCTTTCCCAAACCAGCGTGATTTGATTTTAAGCACYTCCTTGCTTCTAAAACAAGTGCTTACCTGTGGGCAGCTGGGTTCCTTAGTTCTGTCCCCAAAGGACAGATTGATGAGAGCTTACCAGAAATGCTATGATCCTAGTTTAGGAATAAACAAAAGKAATTTATTTAGGAATAAATAAATCAACATGTCATCACCTATTCATCCTAAAACTTTTCTTCAGTAAGGCCCTACGTTACTTCTGTGGGGATATGTGAAAGGTCTGCGGGATCTCATCATGAATACTGTACGTAACCTTGCTGTTGACTCTTGTGCCTCTGAGAAGCAGCAGTTTGTTAGTATGCGCCTGTGCTTCTAGTTATGACCACACAAGGTGTCAGTCCTGTTAGCAGCGTCACTGTGTATTTGCTCTGGAGTTCTCATCAAAATACACTAAGTGAATTCAAGTCTGTCTTGATTTATGTTCAGCGATTTCCTTGGAGCTTAACTGTAGATTTGTTTCAAAACAGAGTTTGAAACATTCATCTTTGCCAACATGACTGTTTTGAAGGAAAAGGCTACATTGCTTTAAAACATTTCATATCAAGGCCAAGAAACTTATTGAAGGTCACATGATCTTCTGTTATTAACCATTGATTTGGTCACTGAAGTAAAGAAAAAAATAGTCCTGTCATTTGCAAAAATGCAGAGCCTACCATTCCTTCAAACAGTAGGTGCTGATTTTCCACTGGTTTGCATAGGCCAGATAGTAATCTTTAGAATAAAGGGAAGATCTTACTTGCTTTTGAAAATTACTTGCTCCATTTAGTGAGAAATTAGTGGCGTGTTGAGGATTTATGGGAACAGGATAGAAAACAAAGAAGTTTTTGTGGTTGGTGCAACTTGCAGTTAGAGTCAGTGTTTGCTGCCTCTCCTCTCTTTCTGTAGGGTTCAGCTTGTCATCTCTTCCACCACAAGCTGCTCTGAGCAGGACTGATTCTGGGGCTGTTGTATGAGACAAGATGGCAGTCATCACAAGTGGGGGAAAAATCAGAAAAATCATATGGTAGGGTAGGAAATCCGAAAATAACAAAATGTCACATTCTACTGACAGAATGTCAGATACAGCATCAACAGTAATTCCATGTAATCCTACCTTTACAAATCTTTTTTATCTAACCACATGGATTAGTTCAGGAAAACTTGAACAGAGATGCATATTTAAAAAAATACATATTTGGAAATCAGCTTCTGGCTGCTTCAATTCCTGATGAATTTTGTCAGTTTGTTCTGCAAAGACTGATCCCAGATTTTGTAAAAACCAATTAGGATGTTCACAAACAGGCTGTACGTAAAGGGATTTTTTTATTTCATTTTAATATGGATGAATTTTTGAATGACCCTTTTAATCTGTCTTTTCCGTTTCCTAGATTTAAACATGAATGTTATGATAACTGATCCTCAAAGCATTTTTTTTCCCAAAAAAACACATAGAAGCGTGCATTGGTTAGTCAGGTGCCTGCCTATCGCCAGAGGAATGGTAGTCTGTTGCTTACTTTAACACAACACATTGTGCATCTTAAATATCTGTGTTTATCTCTGTCACAAACTTAGGCCAGTACAGACACTATAATCTAGTTTATTAAATAAGCTGATCAGTGTTTATTTAATTGGGTAACTAAGAAGGTAATAGCACAGAAAGCTGAAAAGCCTTAGCAGTGGAGTCTGACAGGAACAACAGATAGGAAAATCACTAGTATGGGGAATTGGGTCTCATTTAAAAATGAAATTATACAAATCTATCCAATTACCTTGAATTAATTCCTAAGTGTGCACATGCAAATTTGTGAAACATCATCAAAATCCATCACTGTCATATTGATTTGAATTAATTCTCTGGAGATCCACACACTATTTTGTAAACTAAATAAGCTTTTCAAGAGCTCTGTTCTCAAGTAATKCAACACAGGAAAGCAGGGAAAGACCAAGAAACAGCACCCAAAGTCAAAGCAGTGACTGGTGTGATACACCAAGCTCAGGCATTCCGAGTCTCACCGCAGCAGCACCGAGTTCACCACAGACTGCAAAAAGCTGGCCAAAAGCAGGTTAAATTAGACTTTTTTTCTGCAGGACTGAGAGCTCTTAGTATCTGAACTGGCTAGTTTAAAAGAAACCTGACTTTCTGTACAAAGCCCTCTGTCATTTGTTTTGACTGCACAGTAGATACCCTTAGAATGACTTCACACATTTCTCTTATCAAATCATCCAGTACTACAGGAATACAAGGTGCTTTGTGACTTGAAAATAGTATTTTTCCTTTTGAAAAATGCTAGCACAAAGCACCACTTCCAATCTCATTCTTAGGGTGACCTGATGTTACTTGTTGTCAAATTCTGATGCCTTAGAAGTACATGGCATAATTGTTTTTCCTTGAAAAGGCAGAAGACTCATAGAATTTTTGGCTGCTTCTGTTCAAGGTCATTATTCCTTTTGTTCAGGATACCACTTTATCATTGCAGGCTCTGGTTAGCAAACTCATAACCCACTCTTGCTGTAATTGGAAAAGTCTATATAACATAATTTTCATACAAAATTACAAATGGACCTTTCAAATAAATGTAAATACCAGTAGTATTAGTAAAACAAAATTTTACATGCTCACAGTGTAGTGACTGTACATGACTAAATATTTATTACAACAAATAAGCTGCAGTTTTGAGAAAAAAATCACGGGTAGAAAAAAATTCACAAACAAGAAATTCACAAGAAAATGTCACAAATTAATATACACTTTGAATGATAAACTGCTTTGAGATCATGCTGTTTGCTGCTTTCCTTATTGTTACAAATTCCCAAGTAGTACACTGCACACCAAATGTGGAAGTTGCTTTTTTGTAGGACAAATTTAACCAAAGCTTTTAATAGCTTTTTGAGTTTTTAGTAGTTTTTAAGCCCTAAACTGTAGTCCCTTCTATAACCATATATACACACGCGCGCACACACACTTTGCGTGTAGCCATTCAGGAAAAGCTAGAGCGTAAATAATACATTAATTTGATTGAGTTACCAACCAGTTTTGTTTAAAGAGGAAACAAAACAATAAGGTTTATAATATGCAGAAATGAACACACTATCTAGTCAGTGATTATAGGAACTACTTTTTGTAGAATCATTTATACAATGAACTGGAGCATTACTGCTTAGTACTGATAGAGGACTTAGATGTTCTTTTTAATAGTTAGTGGGTCATTGACAAAACAGACCTTACCTGCCCCTGTTGTGAAGCCACTGTCAGGAGAATTATTCAATGTTCATAGTACTCACAGAAAATTAAGAGGAATGAAGTAGCCAAGTAAGATTTCTGTTAGGAAAACATCTATTTTCTACACAAGGTAATTAGTGAGATGTAAGAGTCAAGTGAGGACAAAACAGGCTTTTGTTTTCACATAGGTGAGGTCAATACAAAGAGTCTGTGGGAGCTTAGGTTTTATATTTACTTGTTATGCATGGGAAGACTGTAAGTTGCCTTTGGTACCATGGGATGCTCTCTGGTTAGGTACAATGAGTTAGGCAATGYTCTATTTGTCATCAAAAGCTGGCTCCCAGCTTTTGTTTCCTAGATTTTTGAGTGAGCACAAGATGGGAGGAGCTCACTGTGAACATCTATCCAAACACTTGATAAGCTCCTCAAGATCTCCTTTGTCTCTTGACAAATTAGGCTGCTGCTGAGTTGTGTTGTGCTGTGTGGTCCTGACCGATAATGTCCCCCTCTCTCTCCTTGTGCTCTCCCGCCTCTTCCCCAGCCTTGCCTTTTGCTTACATGTTAGGATCTTGGAGAAGAGACTGGGTGTCTTGCTCCCTGCCTGCACTGTGCCTGTTACTGTAGCAGCCTAGCTCATGGCTACACTTGCTGGGTGTCATTGTGGTAAAATAATGGTTAATGCAAAAACTTGATTTCTTCATCTATGATACTGTTAAAGGGCTTCAAAATGATGGTTAAGGATTACTGACAGCTTAATGCCAAATATCAGTATCATGTCTTAAATTAAGTTAATGTTAGAGATGCAATGAAATCCACAGAACTGAAAATGTGGAGATTATTTTTTTCTCTTTGCTGTCGTCTCCCTTATCTCTGGCTACCTCCTCTCTTCTGATATCAAATACACCAAGGGACAGAACACAGAATACATACATTATTTAAGCATGTATAAATTAAATTCAATACAAAACAAAAATAGTTCACATAGTAAACAGACATTAACCTGCTGAATTGGGTGAATTTATGAGAACAGTTATTTAAATTTTCCGGATAGATTGTGACTGACAGTGTCTCTTAAAATTCTTAATTCATCTGCAGTCAGCTCTCTGAGGGGCTCCCCACCGTTGTGAGTTACTGCAGTACTTGTGATTGGTGCGTTCCAGCTCTCAGTCTCCTGGGCTGTATTTGTGGTGGTACAAAAGAGTGCTTTTCCAGCAAAGACTACCTGGCATGTACCCTACAACAGTCTCTTTCTTTGACAGCACTGAAATGTTTGTCTGAAATGTTACACTGCATGTCCACTGCAGTACTGTAAAGTGAAGTGATCAGATCTGCAGCTGATGCAAACCAGCTTACCATCACTGCCACCAGCCTGCCGCACGCCGCGTAAAAACCTGGTCTATTACCTTTCGCTTAACTTTTAAATAATTTTCTTTCAAGTTATTTCTCAGAGTTGCCTGAGACGCGTATTTATTTTTTGYGGTTGAGATGGCTAACTTCCAAGCTCACAGGCTAGGATTTTTAAATTGGGTTCAGAAAGAACAACATTGTGCCCTGTGACACCAGTGATGCATCCAAGTTAAAATAGTGAATTTATTCAACATGTACTTCTTTTACAGAGAAAAGAATTCAGTGTACTTTATTCTGGTTTTCACTGTGGAAAAATTGTTTCTGTAAAAGTTACAAGAACGTAAAATGAAGGGTCTTGTAATGAATGTTGCTTTCTAATCTTGTTATGAACAACACTATGGTAGTGGCACTGAATGATCCATCTGTACCAGTTATGGCAGTGCTGTACCTCAGTGTTGTGGTTTTATTTGAGAATGCTGTGGAGCTGTTACCACCTAGTGCCGGGAACTTCTTAAGAGAGATGTTTTAATTCAGAGTATATCAGTGTAATAGGGTGGGCTGGCCAGCTTGAAACTGCTCTGCTCTTTTCAAGGGAGTGCACTGCACTAAGTTTTTTTGTTTTGAGGTGAGTATGTTCGTACTTAGAATATATTTGCTGCTTAGAAGTTGAATGAATAAAGTCAGTGGGAAATCTGGTAGATTGAATGGCTTTTATTCCTTAAAAAAAACCCAAAGGCATATGTCCTTACTGTATAATATTGGAAATCCAGCCCTGTCACTGTAAAGCACAGAATAGCTCTAAATGTTTCCAGCCTGAAAAATCTTTTAAAATGTCAATAAATGATCTAAATTTACAAGGTTGAATACTTATCTGAAATTGAAGGGGAGAAAAGCACCTAACATATATTTAAGCAAAGAAAAACCACTACTCTAGTCTATAGGAAAATAATCTACTGAAATCTTTCAGAATGTGCTGAAAAGGATAATGTCATATTATTAGAAAAACTTGCAATTAGGATTCAAGTAGGCTGTTAAATTGGCTTATTAAATTCAATCTGCAATCTGAATGGCAYTGAAGGTTTGGAGGAAAAAATTGTGTCAACTAGTTATGTCCACTGTTGCTGTGACAACAGGATTGGAGAACAGTCTGATTAAAACAAAACAGCATCTCCCAAAAATAACCGCCAAAACCAACAAAGGAACATGCTGCTGGTCCTACTAAATCCAAATAACCAGACAATAAGAATATGATGGCATTCCAACTTAATGAAAATGAACCATGTAAGTATTGAAAGTGTGCCYGCTGCTGTTGTCTAGAAAAGTATTAAAACCAGAAATGGATAACTAAAATTAAAGGCAGTGTTGCTGAGGATTTGCTAATTTAGATAAACTATTAAGTGTAACACTCAGTGTGTGTTTTATTAAATTTTATTGAGGAATGTGTTTGACCTACTGCTCCGTGACACATGGGTGTCTTTCAAAGCAAACATGAGATGCCTGCAGACAAGTCCTGTGCTTCTTAACCATGGCTTGTGCAGAGCTCTGTTGCAGGCTGAGCACTTCTGAAAAATCTGTTGGCTGTTTGGGTCTCTCAGTGGAAATGGACTTCTGCTGCTGCATGAATTATTGTTATCTGCGTTTTTCGTATAGGATTTTATCTCAGATCTGTAGACCAAACTAGCTAATTTACCTGTTGTTTTGGTGCAGTCACCYCCCTATTTTTAGCTCTGTGCGTGTAGCTGGATATTCCCAGTGTATAGTAACTGTTATATCCGACAGCAGGATCACAAGCCACAGCATGGTAACAATGGCAGGCAAGGGTCGTTATTTTCTTAAAATAAAATTTGTCTGCTTAAGCCAAATTACAGTGGGAATCTACAAGTTGTGAGGCTGAGGGCAAAGATGGACAACTATTCTAATTTGAACTGAATAAATTTGCTGATTGGGGAAGTTCTGGTTGTTGGAAGCAGAGACAAAAAGGAGAGATAGAAAAGGCTAAATTTTATACCTGCCACTTAAAATATGTCTATTGAGCTGTAATTCAACTAAGCAGCAGCAAGTAACTTTAATTAATCTCTAATTAGGCCCATGAGTTTTAGCTGAGAGAGGGTTTGGTTTCTTAAAAATAATAAAAAAACTCCCTCCACCACCAAAGACTCTTTTKCCAGACTCTCCTAGCCTTAATTGCAGTCCCAAACACCTCAAGCAATTTTCTGGACCAATTAAATCTGGGCAGTGGCTAGATTAACACATTGCAGTGCCTTACATTTGGTGTGCTTACTTGCTAGAGTTAAATGGTCCAAAAAGTGAGGAACAACCTGGCATCCAGACCTAGATCTTGCAGCTGGCGTTGCTGTGCAATTGCTGTGGCCACTTCAGATCTTTATAGGTAATATTTTTTCTACTGATGCCAAGGAGACTTAAAAAGTAGGAGGAACAACAGGAGCAAATAAAGAGAACAAAAGGTGAGGGAAAAAAATTGAGCCCTTCTTATTAATAGAGTTTTTACGTGCAGAGAACACATTCCACTGAACAAGTAAGAGTTCTTCCTTCTGTGCTCTAACTGTTACACTGCAGTATATTCTGCATTGTTTATGTTGCATATATAAAGGAATGAAGTTTTGCAATGGCAGTTTTGAATATACRTCTACCCTAATGCTACTTTAGAGGATGATTCACTGTATAGGAACAGATATGAGTATTTAACACAAGGCAATATTTTCCGTGTGTTTTTGGAAGTATTTATACAGCCAAAAAGATGGCAAAATTTGGCAATACTTTTCCTAGTGCATCTGCAAACATTGAGGATCTCTAGATAGTTCTGCTTCCGAGAACTACGTCTGCTGAGTGTGTGATTTATGTAATGCATTTGTCTATTTTCTAAAGAGTTAATTCAGAAGGGCCACTGAAATAAGCTAAATGTGCTGCTTAYGTGAGCTGCTCCATTTCATTTGTTTCATACAATCTTAAAAAATATTGTTACACTGCCTGCTTCTCTGTTGACCTTAGATTACTTCTTATTTGCTGCTGCATTTATATTTCATGCAACGGAAATTGAACCAAAGAAGTTTCATGCTGTAAATATAAAGGAAGAGGACACAGTAACCTCAAGCACTGATGACAGATGAGAAACCAATGTCAGAAAATTCGGATGGAAATTATCTTTGAAATTGGGGAAGTATCTTCTACAGTAGTAGAGTGAAATGGAGGTCACAAGAATATACAAGGTGTATTTTAAGTTCATGTGGGGGAGAGAACTTGCTAACTCTTAAGCACRTTTATGWCACTTAAGTACCATGATGGGCACAAACCCTTTTCTTTCCATCTAAATTGTATGCATATAGGGTCTAAGTGCCTGTACAACCTTCTAGGCACCTACATTTATGCTACAGTGTAATTCTAGGAATCTTAGACTTTGACAGCTTAGCATCTACCTTATACACATGTCCTGGTGAGGATTCACAGACTGGGCATTTCCCTGCATACTACTTCACTTAGGAAAAATGACCCAGTATGTGTGCTGAGAAATAACCCCAACAACCACTTAGGGGTACTCAAAATTTTAAATCTTTTCGTCTTCCTGACTTAGAAGATAAAACTTCCTCATCATCTGCCCTGTTAACAGGGTACTGTAACACTGGGTAAGGAGATATTCAGGGCTGGTGTTCTCTAAAATCATTGTGAGTTTCTGTACTTAGTTTAAAATATCTTAAAATTATTTGGGAAATAGATAGTTAAACACACTTGATGGTCTGGGACTTGGTCTTTGATGGCTTCAGCACTGTAAAGCCAGCATCTCACAAACATCATTGGATAGAACTTCCAAAGTATATGTAATTCAGACCCATTCTAAAATAAAAAGAGAGGACAAGTACGTGATTAAATTGCTCTTTTAAGTATTGCCCAGAAATTAGTTTATTCTCACGGTGCCTCTATAAGGTTAGGAAGTGTTAGATAAGATTATTCTTATTTGTAAGGCTGGAATAGAGGCACTGATGCATTAAGAAGTGGTTTGTCCTCAGTGTTACTCATTTGCACAAGGAATTACACTCCTGGTACCCCATTGCTAAAAACTCTGTGGACTGTCTGTGGGTAAGATGGACACACTGTATTTGTAGAAGCAAATAAGTGTGRGATACCCACTTTATACAACGGGAGCCATCCAGACGATTGGCCAGCACAAGCTAGGATATTAGATGCCATCTGGAAAAGGACAGGGTAATTCACAATTTATCACAGAACAAGTCTTGGGAAGAACAACTGTGAATATTTAAGAAAGAAGAGGTTTTCTGGTCTCCTTGTAGTCCAGGGCAGCAGCATGCTAACCTTAGTAAATTTATACTCTCCCTCCAGCAGATGTGTCTCAGTTACACAGSAATCCTGTGACTTGGATTGTGTGTTTGATGCACTGGGGCTCCAACTATGGAATGCTTTTTTTCCACTTCACAAAGTCAGTCTTGGTGAAGATGCTGAAGACCAAGGTGATGAAGATTATAAGCAGTGTGGGTAAAAGTGTTCAGCATTTCAGAAGACACTGAGAGAGAAGGGAGTATGCTGAAGGAGGTTGGGAACAAGATGTCTAACCCTTTGGAGACAGCTATGATTTCCAGGCATAATGAGTTGTCTTAAAGACAATGAGTCAAACCTCTAAATATTCCAGACTTCAGCCTGTGTTTAGTAATCCCTGCCTTTCTGACTTCTTACTTTTGTAGTGTTTTGCTGTTTGGGTTTACATGGAGTCTCTCAGGATTTTGACTCTTTGTTTTTCCTCTGAATTATTAACTGTTCTAAATCTCTGACCTTTTCTTAAAAAAAAAAAAAACAAACAAAAACCAACTTTTCTTTGTCTTCAGTTTGCATTCTCTACCATGAATGATCAGCCAGAAGTACCAAGGCAGTCATGCTAATCTGCCAGCTATCAGTAAAAAGGCCACGTTCAGAGAGGCTGCATACTAAAGCATTCAAGGAGGCTCTGGGCTGCGATGAGGCTGTCCCTGGAGTCCACACCACATCATGTTGGGTCCAGGGAACCTGCTCTGGTACCGCCTCCTGCACAGGTAAAATGCACAATGTAATGGGGGAAAGCATAAAAAACAAACGACAAGCCCTTTTTTTGGAAGAGGAACTCTGTCTTTGCTGCTCTGTCCTGTCCACCCATTGCTAGTTAAATGTCAAGGTGCTGCTGCCCTAGGGCTGCCGAGCTGCAGGGACCAATTTCTTTTCCACCTGCTGCTGTATCGGTGCTATACCACAGCACTCTCATCCTACTTTTCATTTCTTCTTATGATGACATCTCATTTTTTCTTGCAAACATCACTGCTTTTTGGAGACGGTTTCAAGATTTTTGAATGCAAGCTTGGTAACATTTTAAGTAATTTTTAAGACAGGAAACTTTGTGATAATATGAATGACTCTTTAGGATTTTAAAATAATATGGTTTGGTTTCCTTGTCTTAAAGCAATGGTACTACTAAAAGAAAATGAGGTAATTTAAAAGTAGAAAGAACATGACTGATGACATTTGCAAAGATATGAAACTGGCACTCCAATGTCAGGATATTTTAAAAAATGCATGTCTGTTGAAGCATTAACTAGCAGAGGTGTATCTGTCTTTGTAGTATTATTAATGCAAATTCCTTTTGAACTGCAAGATTTGTCAAGTTTGTGTCACTAAATCAAACAATAATACATGAGAGATGTGAAACGTGGACCAAGTCAGAGCAATGTGACCATTTAGATAGCCTCAGATTTCATATGCTTGATTTCTTACCTTCATTCTCATAAATAGATCTGGATGTCCTTGTCGGTTAATAAGCATTTAAGTMAATTGCATGTTCTTATCTAAGTTCGTGGCAGTGAGCTGTAGCAACATTAAAATGACATTTAGAGAGAGAGAAGAGCAGACTTTCATGGCTGCCCTAATGAAAAGGACTGTCAAATCCATCTGGTATTATTTCCCTTTATTTTKCTCCAGTTGTTATTTTCACCAATATTGAAACGCGCAAACTAGCTGTAACAGGGTCTGCAATGGGTCTTGCTATGACTTCTGCTGGCTACTTTATTTCTTTGACCAGGAGAGCCACCGACTTCCTCGAACAGGAGATGCGTTGGAATGATTCGTCTGTGACTTATGCCACAGGGCAAACAACRCTACTGAGTACACCTGGATGGCTTTATAATGTTGCCTTACAGAAAGCAAGACAACATACCTTAGTCCATTTGAGGGGTGTGGAAGGCTGACTGTAGTTCTAGTTGCATGTGAGCCATTTTTTACAGCTTTAAAAGAAATTCATGTTTGTTTGAAATTTTCGTACTTAGAATGTGGGTCTTAGCCTTTTTTCCATGAACTGATAATAACRCTAGTGTAGTACATGAGCTGCTCAGGTATTGGACTGTGTTAGAATTGCACAATCAGTTGATTTGATTGTGTTAAGCAATGTCTCCATCAGGTTCCATCTCAGTAAAAACTGTACTGATCTCATAATTGTTTAGCAGAACAGAACAAATCCTTTCCATTCTGGGACACCAATGACAATATATGTTCCAACTTCTTAACCTGAGAGGATGCAATAAACCAAGGCAGTGCTACTAAGAGAACTCCCATGGTGAAGTTTGTTGATATCCAGAAAATAAATATTCTCAATATAAGGAAGAAATGAAAAAAATTCCTGACCTTACTGCGTTAGAGCCRGCATGCAATGCATTTGCATTCTACAATAATTCTCTCTTTCCAATCTTCTTTTCCCCCACATTTCTCTGCTGTCATAATATAACCATCAAAGAGTAAGTAGATATGTAACGGGGCAATCTGCTAAGCAGAAAAGGAAAGTATCTCCTGGGAGAGAGAAGCATAAYAAAAGTTGGAATTTGCCACTCCCTTGGCATTTCTCCATCAATGAAATTTGAACGTTAAAGCTTAACTGGATTCATTGTCATGAATTCCATATAGTAAGTGCTTCTTAGCGAGGTTTGAGTTTTGTGTAAGTTCCTGTGTAAGATGTGGATCTCTGGAGAATAACCATTAATATTTTAACTATGTTAKGAGGAGGCAATTTCCCTTTTCCTAATGTAAAGTTATTTTTATTTGTTATTTTAGTGCTTGAGGATTTTCTACCCTGACTGTTTTGAATTTTAGGTGAACTTAAAGCTTAAGATGAGCTGAAACCAAGCTTTACTTGATTAAGGGGGTCAAAAAAATCAGATCTCTTGTACTGCAAGTGCTCATTTCTAATTTTTTCTGATTTGATATAAATAGTGRCATAAGTATTCCTGGCACCAGACTGACTATTGTGTGTGGAGTAAAGTCTGGAGCTGGTAGAAATTTCTATGAGCTTGTATTGGAAGAATTTCCAATCCAGAAAAGGCTTACTGTAGCAAATCTGGAGTTAGACAGTTGTTYGGAGCTGCATACCAGATGAGATATGTAGACAGTAAAAATTATTTATTCTAAATAGACTTGAAGAAACAGAATCTGGAAAGAAAAAAAGAAAGTTTTTGCTCAAACTTTTGGTACCATCCACACAAACCAAATTAGATTCATGCTCATGCTCCCTTCTGGCCTTGCAAAGTCTTTAGCAAATTCCTCAAAATACCCATCCGTGTGAAAGGCAAAGTGCAGCAATGGAAAATTGAGCATGATGGTAAAGTGCACAGAAGAACTGTGCACATTAAATACTTGCTSAGAATCTGCTGTACTCCATGACGCTGCCTTTGCAAAAGGAGTTTGCCTTTTATATGCTTTTTCATCCTTTGCTGAATGTTAGGTGTTGGAACAATGCATCGATGTGTGAGTCAATGCARTCAGTCTCCTGAAATATGTAGCCATAACCCCTCAGTTCAGCACAGCCTTGTTTTATTCCCAATTAATAGGATACTTTACGTTTCCAGTAGAATTAGACAATCASTTGGAAAGCTGATAAGAGCAGAAAAATAAGTGTTTCACATGCGATTTTATTAAAGTCTTGAGCTTTAAATATAGATAACTTAATTTGGGGTGATGGTCTGACTGAACAATTAGGATGTTTTTAGAAAAGTTGTAACTGTTCACTGATGATTAAGTGTTTAGAGCTTGAATTTTGAGAAAAATCTTATTGGCTATGTGTATGTGAAGAACTTCACAGCTCTAAAACTCTGAAAAGTGCCTTAATGTATCTGACATTTACACAGAAATGTCTCTCATTCACTTAGAGCTTGTGTTCTTTCAGTTCTGACCTCCTGGGGATATTGGGTCATGGCTCGAAACCTGGCTGCTGGCATTTCACATCCAGGCTTCTGGTTATYGGATGTTGTGATGCCTTCTGCCATGTTTCCTTGATCTGCTTGCCATCAAGCTCCATCATAAATAATTAGTTCAGTATTTTTAAGGAGCACTTGGGAGAAATGGTTTAGTTCTCTTTCAATAGTCCTAATCCAACTAATTTTCACATGTGTTTAGTATACTTTTCACTGAAGTACTCATGTCATACTCTTTCCTTCTTAATGCTGTCTTCTCGTCCAAAACAACCCTCTAAACACCCTGAGATTTGGTGAGGTGAATGATTCTAATCTCTGGTAACAATGTGAAGAGTTCCTGGTACTAAAAAATTAATATTAGAATCTGAAAAGTCTATACAGAGTTACATAAGATGTTACCATGTCCATTTAAAACTAAAACCCAAAAAAGTTAAAGCAGCTTGTATAATAAGAGCCTGGGTGTTTCCTAGGGTCATTTAGCAGGGCAGATTTCAGAACCTGGCTTCTGCTTGGCTTCTGATCTACCCACTAACCTGTGCTTCCTCCCTAAAGTTTATTGCAAAACTGATACCAATGAGAAGTTTGTCAGAATCTGCACTTCGRCTACTTGTTCCATCTTCATACGAGCAAATCTTAAAATATTAAGCAGYTACCCTTGAAAACTAAACTGTGACGTTAGAATGGCAAGAATATGCTGGTCCCCATGAAAGGCTGTAGAAAATAAGCAGTAAATCTGTTACGA
Organism: Oceanodroma leucorhoa; assembly: GCA_030449065.1. NCBI lineage: Eukaryota > Metazoa > Chordata > Aves > Procellariiformes > Oceanodroma > Oceanodroma leucorhoa. Next base: position 2,579,738 of record JASVER010000112.1, read on the forward strand.
CAAGTGAAAAGTAGCATAAATGTTATAATCTTCACTGACAAAAACACAATCTTGGTTTAGGCAAGATTAAACTTCAAAGCCTGGTTGTTCTGTGTGCTGCACTAAATTCTGCAACTTTGCTTCTGAGGTGAATTTATGGAACAGAAATTAATGGAACACCAACATCATGTAGGTCAGCTAGATAGCTTAGATTATGTGCAAGTTCATGATTTGAGGTGTAACCTCAAAATCAATAAGTCACCTCGGGGAATAGGACAGTGACTTAGCATAGCGCACACGCTGTGCTTTTAGCACCTGGTTCGGAGAGTAGAAAAGTTCCAAACACATTGCTGTTTGTGTCCCCAGCTGCGAGTAATGCACATTTTGGGAAGAGAGTTCTACTTTAGAGATTTCTTTTAAATAATGGTGCCTTGCAGTTTTACACCAGCTAGAGCTTTGGCCCAAACTGTTTGATCTGTCTTTCATGAGGTGAGCGCAGGATTTCTGTGCCCGAGTGACTGTAGGAATGCTATGTAGGTTAGAACCCTTGGGCAGAGCTGCACTGGAAAGGTTCTAATGAGTGACAAGGTAAGCCCTTTAAAAATGCAATGACAAAAAAACCCAGTAGATCATTTGAATAAAGCTTACAAGAGGAAAAGGTAGATATAGAATATGAAAAACTGTAAAATAAGTAGTTCCATCCAAATGGATGTCTATTGTTCTCAGTTGGGTCAATGGGCATATCTGGGGGGGGTGGGGGTGTTTGTTTAAAAAAAGAAGCATGATATATTTGGTAAATATCAAATAATTTGTAGAATGAGTTTCCTAAGAGTTAACAAGCTGAGTTCTTTTGTTTAAAAGAAAAAAATCCCCCAAATCCCAGAAGATATTTACAGCAAGAGTTTAAAAAATCTCAGCCTAAAAAGTAACCGGATTTTTATCAGTGCTAAATCCTTAGTATCTCCTGTTACGGGCAGCTTGAAATGTCTGGTGTCTTCAAACGCTGGAATCATACAATTTAACATCAGGTTTCCTCTCTGTGAACGCTCACAGCCTCTTTGCTTAACATCCACATTAATTTTCTTCAGCTCAAAAACCTGGGAAACTGTAATTAACAATAAACTAGCTCCCTAACATAGATTCAGTGTTATGAGCAGAACCTGCTCGGTTTGAAAGGGGTATGAAGGCTGTTACTCTGTTGGCTTACAGAGACTGAGAGCGCTGTAGAGATGACACGTTTGATTTCTGTAGGGAAGGGGAGAACTGACTGCTCTAACTAATGGCATTCCCTGTTGGCCAGAGGTAGTGTAGAGAAAATGGCAAGTCTTGTACTGCAGTAGAAAATGTTTAGGCAATGAAGTTGASCTAAAGAAAAAAGTGTCATGAAAAGCACCCCACTCATGTAGGTTTTAACTTGCTAGACTTTGAGATGTTCCAAACAAGTAAGAAAGCTCATCTGAGTGATTGATGGTGCAAGAAGAAAGTTAAACAAACAAATTTATGGAGAGAAGTTCCTTATATAAGTTCCTTATAATACGTTATTTCACTTTCTGCTGAAGCAGGTCTGAGATAGATATAGTTAAGTCAAAAGGGCCTGTTGTGCTCAGCACTTCTGCAAATTGCATGGCTCAGTCATGTGGCTGAGTATGAACTAATTTGTTCTTAGAGCACCTGGTTTTTTTAGGGTTGTYACCCTGATTTGAACAGATTTTTTTKTGTGTGTGTTAATCAAGCCAGTAAGAATCAGGGCTTTTATTTTTAGCGCTATGTTAGCATTTGGTCAAGCCTTAAAGCTGTGWGGYTTTTGACASAGTGGTGAAAGAGATGTGTTGATTCTTACAGTTGTTGTCTGCCTGGAGTCCAGCTGTCATCATCCATCTAATTATTTGAATTCAACAGATTTGGGAGTGAAATGATGCTCATTTTTCAGAATGATTCAAATAAAGGACTGTGGAAAGTGCGAAATGTCACTGTTTGCAACACAGAAGTTATGTCATTAGAAAACAACTGAAATCGGTGGTTGGAATATCTCTCGTTCTGGTRCATGAGTGCTTGTGTGGTCTCATAGAACTTGCCCTCCACACTGTGATACAAATCAGTGGAGAGACTGAGCATGGCTGRGTCACACAGAAGAAAATACAAAATATACTCAAACCCCCTAGGAAAATCAAAACTAGTTTGAAATAAACTTTATGGCTGCTGTAGGTGTTGCTCGCACATACCCCACAGAACGAGAGGCAAAGGTAAGACTGACGGTTTGATCCTTGAGGTAGCATCTGCTTCTGCCTCTCCTATTACTGCTGAGCAAAAAGCTGGTTCTCTTTGCGTCCTTCCCTTCCATTTTCCTTACTTTCTTTTAAATCGTCAGGGAAGATTTCAGTGGACAGTAAATGAAGAAGCAGATGAGGAAATCTTTTATTGTTGCTGCATAACCTGTTGCTGGGTTTGGGACTGAGGGATGGAATAATTCACTTTATGCAGTTGACTCCACAGATTGGCTCATTGAAGAGGTTTGGTTTTTATAAGTCCTTGAGGATTTTTCTGCCTGGTCTGAGATTCTCTCCTCAGTTGTACACATTCCTTGTGTTTTCCTCTCATTTTTCTATTTTTATTTGCACTGCTGTATATATTAAAAGACAAAGAGATTTGATTTTACTAATCTCCTTGTGCCTATGCACGTAGTGTACCCAACGTGGAATAAAAGTCTCTTTTTAGAGGATAACGGAGTGAAGGACRTACAGCTTAACTTTGCTGTTAAACGTGCACAAGTAGATGAGGCAAGAGCTGATTATTAGGATGTCAAGTAACTGAATTGTTATTCCTTGGAAAGCACCTGAATTATTTTTAGATTGTATTTTCTTCTGTCAGAGCTGGAACTTTATGATTTTGTTTTCTATTTTTTTATGTTGCTGGTGTATTTACTTTCTGTTTAGTGGCTCAGTGAGGAGTGTCCAAGGTCTCTCCAAGCTGCTATTGACAGAGATGAATATGAAAATGCATTTAAATTCATCAGTATCTCCTAGTTTGCCAGAAATCCTAGTTTTTATTTTTATTTTTTACTGATGGGAGGAAGAGGGCTATACTCCATTTTTGCCATTTTCCAGGGTAATTTTGAGTACAGCTTCATTAGTATTACTAGTTTGCTGTGGAATGAGTGAGCAGCCTGTGTATTGCTCATTCTTCTTTCCTTAGATGACCCGCAGGACTTTAGAGAGGCATTACACAGCTGCTCTCTCTGTCAGGAATTATGAGAGCTACTCATCCTGCAAACACCAAGAGAGTTCAGAAGGTATTTAGATGTTGGTCCTGTTCCTGTGATGAGTTGGTTGAGCTGAGRAAAGTCACTGCCCTTTTCTTTTTGTCTGACTTCTTTAGGTTACCAAACACACATATTTTGTTGCTTCTATGGGCCAAGTGGCACCTTTACAGGAGTATCATACTAAACTGATATAGATAGTACATGTCACCAAAAGTAGCTGGTGCCAGGGCACTTGTCCTTCAGTAGTAGAGATGTTGTTCATATGGACCCAGAACTACCCTGGAGGTGTTAGAACTGGATAGATGCAGTGCTCATAAATTATTGCATTATAGGCACACAACCAGATCTGTAAAAAGGACTGTTTCTTGTTATACCTTGGCCTCATACCAAATGAAAACCCTGCTCTGACTTGCAAACCTTAGGAAATGCTTCAGTCCTGAGAAAGAGCTCAGAACAATACAGTGAACATCAAAGTAACTAGAATCCAGAAGAGGASATTTAAAATAGATTTAACTGCCCCATTTTGGATAAATTGGCAATAAAAAGGAGAAAACCTTCTTAGGAGAAAATAGTGAGAATGTGCTCTGGGAGGCAAAGTTTTAAGAGGCAGCTGATCATGGCTAGTGATGCAGATAGCAGTATTGTCCCCTTCTTCTSTGTGTCATCATGGTATCTCTGGGGAATATGGGACTGAGGATCAGGGGAAAAAATATGCTATCCACATACATATGTGTTTTTATGCATTCCTCCTATGCATTYGGAGTCATTCTAGCTCCTTTTTTTTCTCTTTAGAGGTCAGTACATAGGCACTATACTAAAAGTTGTGGGGTTTTTCTCTCTACAGATATGTAATGAATTCTGGTAGCATAATTTTTTGCACCATCAAAACTAATAGCTTTTCTTTAGCATTTCCACTGATGTCAGCAYTTTAGTGTCACATAATTTTATTTACTTTTTCACCACACAAATACACCCTGGATTTCTGTGTACCATCTGCTGCAGTAGTGTGAGCTGGAGGATTGATGGTGCGATAACACACTCAGAATCTGCTGTTGTTAGAGAAGGAAAGTCAAGCTCYGCAGCCGCAGGCTCCCAGTGTAACATAAATATCAGGAGTGGCAAAGGCGGCAAATCACAGAGTCATCACAGCATATCCCGTGTGGTATTTTAGATACAAAAGAACAATCTGAATTTCCCAATTAGGCTGTCACACGTGCTTTGTGCTATGTAATCTTCCTGTTGACTGAGTGCACCAGATTGCACGCCCTGACAAGCCCTGTGCAACCCGACGTTCAGAAGTTGCAGTGGAATCAAACGAGCATTTTCCAGTTTCCACACTGGGTGGGTGGATATAAATATAAAGAAAATGCAGTTAGGAAAGTATTCTTTTATAAGTGGTTCTAAAGACTGTTATACGAAGGTCAATTCCACGAAATCTGGTTAAATCTGTAATAGTAACTGTGAAAATCTAAGTAGATATTTCAAACACTGACCACTTTCTTCTGCCTGACTACAGCTGCAAAGTCTCTGCCTAATCTAGTGATCTTACCCACTCTAAAAAGGAGGCAGATCTTTTTACCTTGGTGTCTAATGTACCTCATGAGGAAAAAATAAGGCATCTTTTTTCTGTCTTTATATTTAAAGATAGCAAAGGATGCAAAAATTAGGAGCAATTGTCTTTTCTTAYGTGCTTGAAATGCATGAATTAGTAGATCTCAATGCATGAAATAGTTAGATCTTTGAAAATCTGGTCAATATTGTAGAATATATCACTGGTGAAAAGAATCTGAGCTTCATATTGCTATAAGAATTTTTGGGTTTCAACAAACCATTTAAAGACGACTTTTCCCTCAAGGCCTGTTAATCATTGAAATTGCTATAAGCCCAATTTTAATGAATCAAAGACGTCTTTAATAGCTTTATTTTTTCTTTAAATATTCATTGTATACAAGAGGTTGAAAAAGCAGTTACAAAGTCTAAATTAATTGTAACTCTTCAAAAAACAAAACCAGACAAGCAGATATGCATTTACAATTTAAAATCAGGATGGTTTTGGGGTAGGTCAAGCTTGTTTTCTGCTTTTGAAGGAAGATAGTGAGAACAGCATTCTTATGTTTGCATAGCTCTGATTGCAGACAGTGATATGCTAATAATGATTGCTGGAATATTCAGAAAACTGCATAGTAAGAACCCATTTACACTTGGACATTTGAMTGCATATTCAATGTCCTTTTAACAATGCCTTTTCTAAGGGTACAAATAATTAACTTCTGTGTCTTCAATAAGGAAAACCGAGATGAGCCCTTAGGAATTCACCGTCCAAAAGCCCCATGTCACAGATAACAGAATTAATTTAAAAACTTGACTTTAATGCCATCCCTGTATCATCTGACATCAGTTAAGCTGTTGATGTGATGACACCACTTTTTTCCATTCTGACCAATACAGTCACACCATTTCTTTAGAATACAGTTTCTTTATAGCTGTCCGTTTTCTCTTATTTCTTCAGTAGAAGTTGTTGAAACCAGAGACTTGCTCATTTGCACAGCACAATAAGGTCCTGGTCTATGGTTAGTGCTTCCAGGCTACATAATAAGCCAACGGAGCACATTTCTGAAACGATATAAAGGCATTAAAGGAAGCCGTGGCTTCTCCTGAATGGAACGCTTTCTTAGGTGTCTAACAGGACGTTCTGTGCATTCCTGCTCTGCAGTTCTCTTTTTTTTGGAGGTAAAATGCTGCGTTTTGGTTAATTTTTTTTTTTTTATTGGCAGTTTAGATAAGAGGCATGAGGCTGTAAGTAGTTTGGGGCCGAAACTTCCCTGTCTTATGTAACTGAAGAGCATTCAGCACCCACTGCCTTGAATAATACTCTAGTGCATGTGACGTACAAACGCGTTAGCAGTGAACACCCAGCTGAGACCAGGACTATTAGGCACAGACATTTTTGCAGTCTTCCTTCTCCTTATTCACACGACAGAAGTTAATTTTAAAGGAAAAAAACCTTACAGAATTCCAAGAGAATAAATAAAGTGGAAAATGTTGTACTATTTTGTGGTAGTACTAAGCAGTATCAAACAGTAAGCCTCAGCTGGAATGAATCTCAGTAAAAGTTGTTTTTAAAAGTGCAATAAAATTCTAATATCCTCTGAAAGGTTATTATCCAAGTAAAGAAAGCATTTATGTATAAAGCTATGCCAATTTGTCTCGTCAAGACGGGGCTTTTCATGACACCAAATGTGAACTAATTCTCTTTTCACTTACCTTGTGAGTAGCTTTTTTCCAATACCACTGAAGTCAATGACAGAGCTGCCATTAAATTCTTCTCAAATAATAGCATGGAACTAATGGTAAAATGGCCATGAGATGGCAATTCCAGCTGGCAGCATTTACGAAAGGGACTTTATGAGGAAGTTGGATAAATTCAAAGCTGAAGTGCAGTAGAAGGCAGCAAATTCTCAATCATTAGACTGGATTTGCAGCAACAGAAAAGTTTACTTTAACAAATGAAAAAACTGACATAAGTTTGTATTAGTGCCATTGCATTTAATTGGTGGAACGTAGCAGAACTATAGAGTTATGAGCTGGTAAAGAGTTTTATGGAAACCATTGAAGTATAAACATTAAGAATGGCTGTACTGAGTGGCTGAGAACAATTGCTAGGCATTTCCTGAGGTTGCGTTCTTTCATAGAGATGTTTTAATTGCCAAGGAAAGTGCTCTGAAAAGCAAGTAACTTATTTTATTGCTTTCTATTATTTCTGTAGCTACCCACTTACSACTCCAGATTGTAGTTTATTTCTGCTGAGTTGGTTGCTTGTGTTTCTTTAATTTGAAGTTATTTGGGGTTATTTTATTTCTCTCTGTATATTCCTTCCATGGGGAAGATGGACATTCACCTGTCACCAGAAATCCACCTGTCTTACTGTGGCAAGCCTTTAAGATGCTTGTATAGTAGTTCTGGACCAATCTGCTCCTAGCTGCTAATAATAAGCAGCTGAAGAGAAGGCAAAGCTAGTGATTGAATTAGTATCCAGTAACAAGCATTTCTGCACTGAGTGAAGTGTCATATCAAATGAGTCTCTCCTGTGGGATTTAAATATTTTTGTATCTGGACCTTTGTCTATCCTCCTACTTCAGCTCCCCACTTGTAAATTGGGAATAATAGCAATGTTCCTCTTCACAGGCACGTAACTCGATCTCAGAAGCATTTAAGGACAAATATTTCAAAGACAGAGGGTCTCATTTATATGACCCTCTTTATCATAGTATCTAGCTAGAGTGGGTAAATATTGTCAAAATTTCTTTTCAGGCATGAAGATCCCAAAGAAGCAGCTCCCGTACAGTAGTTAGAAAAAGAATGCTGATTTCCTAGACTGCAATATAGAAAGGTGAGGGAGATGCACAATAAATATATTTACCTGATATAATTCTAGGTTTTAGGGAAAGGTGCAAAATTGAAGAAAAAGGCTATACACAGCCTCTTCAAATTAAAACTGGCAATTTTTCCTTCTTAAAAAAATGATACTGAACAAAGAACTAGGCAAATCTAACAAAGTTGCTGTAGGACTATGTGTACTCATTAGTTCCTGTGTAGTTATTTCTTCCTGTGATTTTGTTTTATATGTGCCACTTTTGAGTTCCACCCCATGATYCTCGTGCTTCTGTGTGAGTGATGGAAAGAGTTCCTGATCCTGYTGCTCCAGATCTGTTGGCATTTTCATTCTTTATTCAAGTTTCTCCCCATTCAGATCTGTCTTCAGGTAAACAAGGCTTTTTTGCAGTCTCCCTATGCATAAGAATTTTCCCATGCCCTTAATCAGATTTAACTAAGTCCTTAATTGTCTCATTATATTCAGTCAGATTTTCTAATACGATCATTTGCATCACTTAGRTGACATAGAGTGGTCATAATCTGGCTGCAAATTCCCTGTGGCATAGAGAAACTGATGGCTGGACAGAACTTGACAGCTTTGAGTTTCCCCCTTCTCTCCAGCATAGTTGATGTATTGGAGGGGAATGACAGAATCTGGGAGGGGGTGGATGAAATCAGCTCTGCTACATCAGTCCAAGGCTGGGAAAGACTATGGCCCAATGGGTTTCAGCCACCTGTAAGATGCAGTGTTGTAAGAGTACCTCAGTGGTTGTGTTTATTTATGTAATGTGGATGCAGTAAAATTTGACCACAGAAGTTTGGGTAGTAATTTATGTGTCTCAAATGGGTGAAATATTTAACTGTCACACTCTGCAAATCCCGATGGCTGTGCTATTTAAGGCAAGTTCTGTTTTTATCAATCGATCATTTGTGACATATGACAGAAAAAGAAAGAGAGCCTGCGGCAAAATAGATTTTTAGCTAGGTCTGAATTAGATTTTATAGGTCAGCTATTCTCAGTTAATTCAGTACCATCTGATTGCTAAAAAGGTGCTTAATGAGGCTTAATTAGAAGGGATGTCTTTTGTCGTCATTTAATGCAGTTGCATTTATATGAGCTCAAGGATTGGCAGCAGGTTTTTCTCTTTGTGATTCTTGGGTCTCAGTCTAACAAAGGCCAAAAAATGATCCCATCTGCTCCCAGGTTTCCTGTCTGATGCTTGTAGTGTAGGCAGCATAAGGACAAGCTTTAGAGAACGTATGACCACTGCACAGAAAGTCACAACCTTAAATTGCTTGCTAGCTTGATAAACAGAGAAATAAAGCAGTAAATGCCATAGTAAGTTGAAACTTGARCTTTGCATTTCAAGGGAATAGGAATTTTATGGGAAATTCTACTATTTGAAAATTCTTCCATGTTTTCTATCTCRTTCTATTCTCCAATTTTTAAATTCCCTCAAAATATGCTCCATTAATGTCATAATGTGGCATGACAGCACAAAAAAAGCAGTTATCTTTCTAATGAAGATTTAAGAGTAGTTGCTTCTTGGTATTGACTCTATCATCAAACTTTTTGTAAAGATGTTTCCCGTTTGTCACAACAAGTTTGCCTCTTATGTATATTGTGCAGTAGTTCCTAAATATGTCGTGAATATAAAAGAAGACAGGTATTAAAAAAAAAAATTAAATCAGGAAGTAATCTTTAAAGCAAAATCACAGCATTTTCAATGAAATTTCAACTATTTAAGAGAGAAATTAATCCTTGAGTATTTGAGAAATAGTTTTTTAGAACAAAGGCAATACCATCAAATGCAAAACCTTTCAAAAATATCATGGTCTTGAAAAAAATCCAGCATTTTCAATGTTTTTTTGAAAGAAAAAGTGTTTGAAATTTACAAAATATTTTCTGCTGACCAGCCATATGGAACAAGTTTTGTGATCAGACTCCTAAGACGCTGCTGCATTATTTTCTCTCAGATACACCCAGTTCTGAACACCAACACTCTGTGGTCTTTTAAGTGAAACGTAAGTGGTGTATACATGTAACTAAACACTGTGCAAGCCTCAAATTACCCAATGCACAGATGTGTTTTTACTGAACTGGTATTGGAAATACTAAGAGCAGCCAGACTTGACTGTCAAAAAAAAAAGTAAAGGATGTTGACATGACAATAAATTAACTGGGTTTGAATTACAGTAAGTGTATTTTCATCARGCTCCGAGATGTGCTTCTCTCACAGTTGAATGCTATTAAATTCTATACAATAACGGCCTTGTTAAATTAAAATTAAATGCTAATTTAACACATCTAAAGGCATTATCACATTTTGTGCTGAATTGTGTTTTTAATGACTTCAAATCATGTGTGATATATTTATTGCAAATTTCTGCTGCAGTTGTTCTGGAGAATTTGTTATTTTTATTTATTAAATTATATCCCGTTCCCTGTCAACCTTTTAGCACAAGCAAAGAAGTCACAAGAGTCAGTGAAGCACAAACTGAAGGCATAAACAAGGAAGTGGTTCACACAAAATACATAGAAATCTAATGACAAAATGAGGGAGAAATAAGATTGTAATGAAGAAGATGCAATTAAGATTTACAAGGAGGAATTTCAAGTTACACTTTCAGCTATCAAAATCCTGCCAATTGAAATGCTAGATGAGTCCTGGTGTATTCATACATTGTTTAGAAGAAAAGGTGTCTTTCTTCTTTAATGAAATTAGGATATACTTCTTTTCAAGCCACCATGCTGCTTGAACAACTAACCTTTAACTAACGTGCTAATACYACTTCCAATTGATGTACCTATTTAAAATGAATACTGCTAGTGGCAGAATACTGAAAACAATTAAGCTGAACTTGTCAAAATTAATAGAAGAGAYGGCATCTTCATCTTAGCCAGCAAAGGCTATTAGAATCAAAAGTTTTTCATAACTAGACTTCGTACTGTTTGTGTGTGGTTCGGAAAAGATGCACAATTCACATTCTTSTCTTACAAAAGCTGTACTGAGCTAAGTGATCTGAGTAGATCCCAGCTGGATTGAGGTAAGAGTTTCCTTCAGGAAAYGCATATTCTTTACTTCTTTCCTTTCTCTGATGTTGCTAGTAAAAGGTACCCCCAGCTAGCCCCCAGGGAGTTAACAGGCCTCCTTCAGGTGCTAGCCAGTAGGGTACATGCGTATTGCTGGCAGGTCTGGCCTTTCAAGTGCTGATGGACTTTGCAGGTATACCCGCAGATTTGTTCATGTGAAAGGATACTCCATGAAAAATACCTGTTTGCAAGGAAAATGAAAGAACGTAATGTAATGTGTAACATACTGTTCCACAACCAGCAGAGCTAAGTAAATTTAGTTTCCTGTAGATTTTTCTCCCATGTTCTTAGATCCAGCTTCACCCTCTGTGATCTGATTCATTACCACAGTACCATTTCCGTCCCTTAAGTCCCCCCATACTTGAAATCTTCTGCCTCAAACTTGATCTGGATCTCTCTTACGGACATTCTGATGTTACTTTATAAAATATGATCATCTGTGCAGCTTGATAAATAAACCAGATTTCCTGGACTGTGCCTGCTGGCAGGATCTTCTCTCCAGTGTTYGTATCATTATTTTATTGGAGGAGATAAACTGCCATTGTAATTATGATCTTTWAAAAAAAAAAAATGAAGTCATTATGCTAATATATGCTAACCAAACAAAGGTTACGGTATATAGTTTGAGGATAAGCTGACTTGATGTGTTTTGCTGAGTGCTTGTATAATGTTTCTGGACTTAGTCAGTAACTTAACCTATAGTTTGGTAAAGCAACTTAGATTGGCTATGTCTCTCCCATCTACTGAATTAAAGAAAAGATGCTAATCTCAGTAATGTATATTGAGATCTTCCTATCTTCCATGTGTTCTGGCTAACTCTTCGTCGTATTAAAAGTAAATCTTTGGAGTGTATTTCCACAGCGTGATAGTGCATTGCTATTATTTTGCAAACTATATTTGATGCTGTATAATCACTACTGTAAGCTCTGTGCTACCAGAAACCTTCATTAATCACATATATTTTGCTCTTCTAGTTACGACTCTTCCTTCCCTTGCTCCACTGACTTCCGCTTTCTTTCTTATTTTGTTTGAATCACTGGCCCAGAGCAGCTATAAAGTTTAGACATTTATGCCAAAAACAAAGAACAGCAAATTCCACGCTGTGCAATGTAGGCAGTCATTTGTTTGTTTGCATGCTGAGAAACCTGCCAAAAGTACCAGAACTTCTCTCTGGTGAATAATGTAATAAATTAGATTTCATCACCATGTAATCACAGATCCATGAGAATTGGATATAAAAATCTTTCTCCAAATATTTCTCAATGGAGCCCATCGTGCTATACACACTGACTCTGTTTGAAAACGTACTTGCTTATTAGATGRCTGTGTTTGCTTTTCAAAAAAACCCAGTCTTTTTTACCTCAAAAGCTGCATGGAAGCTCTGCTTGTTACTAGCTAATAAAAATGCATAAAGAAAAGATGACTGTAACAGTAGGGCATATTTGTAAGCATCTGCTACATTTATATTTTCTAAATGTGTCCATTTGAGTAGGCAGATTCACAATTTAACTGAAATAAAACAAGACCAAAAAAGACTTTACAAATATTCTGATTTTCTTTTGAAAATTTCACATTTTTTAATACACAAAGCTGTAAATAAATAAATGAGGACTGGAAATGTTCAAGAAGAGGCAATGAAGCTTCTATGGTCTGGGAACCTGMAAACTACTTCTGTCGTGTTTATTGACATGTTTTCATCTTTAAGTACACAAGGCAGCTGATGGAGGGTCAGATGCGCTGGGATGCATCAGTCGGTTAAAGTACRTCAGTCCAACATTGCTGAAGAGCATGCTAAAGCCACAACAAATGGAGAATGTGGTTTCTAGAGGCCAGCTTATGAGCTGGTTTTCTGAAGTATTAGTTCCTCAAGAGCTATGTTGAAACTGTTAGTAGGGTTTGAAAATGCTCAATAAAGTAAGGTATCTGGTGGATCCACTGGTGTCCTACCCTTCTGCATGGAAGATTTAAGGCATCCTAAATAAGATTATAAGKTGATAATATTTAAGTGGTTTTTCATACGTAGTGCTAGGTACATATTGCATTTTGGTGATAACAGTGAGCTTGCAGGAAGACATGAAAATGGGTAGAATCAAGGGAAGATGCCTGTAGACACCCTGTCCAAGAAAATCTTTTGCTTGACAGAAGGCTCCTGTATCGTACCCTTTTCTTTTGTGGCATCAGCACCCTGTTTACAGCTCAGGGATCTATGGACCCTAAAGTTTTTTTGGTGGGTTTCTTTTTGATAAGTTTCAGGGCTTTTTTGGGGCGGTGTGTGTGTGTTCATTTTTGTATGTAGACAGCGTGCTAAGTCTCAGAATCCTGCTTTATTGTTTTAAATATAGCTTGTTAGCATTATTTCCCCCTTTTTTTAATTAAGCGATAACTACAGCTTTGCACAAGAGGCTTTTTACTTCTAATAGTCTCTTATTCTGCAGTTTAAAAGCATCATCTTTTTTCTTGTTCCTTTAATATAGTCTTGAAAATTTTTATACACTTACTGTTAAACTTCAAATAATGGTGTCTTGTAATAGTCTTCCTATCACGGATAAGCGTTTTTACCCTTATAGCTGCTCCTTTTTGTTTGCTTTCAGAAAGCTGCTTCTTTTCCATATAATCCTCTCCTTGGAATTGAGAGTTACTGTGGTTAATTCGTCTGTGTGTGTGCGTGTGTGTGTGTGTGGCTTCTTCACCCCTCCAAAGACACTGAAATCAATTTTGAATTGAAGAGTTGTTCTTATTTAGAAAGTTGGTCTTCAGTAATTGAAGCTTGTGCTGGGTCCAATGTGCTACTAAGGGAATAATGAAGAATTGCTTTTGCGTTTCTGGATTATCCTTTTTATCAACTAATAAATTAAGGCATTTTGCTTTTCTGTCTCTTTGTCTTTCATCTTATCACGGGTATAAGAAAGACAATGTGGAAAGTATTGTGTAGGGATGTTGCAATTCTTTGGACAGCTTTACTTTTTAAAATTATTATTATTGCCTTATCTGAACTCTGCGTTCAAAGGATGAAGAGGGAGGAAAAGAATTCTGCCTGAACCTTCATCTATTTACCTATCATTGTTTCCTTAAACTGTAATTATACAAGGTATTATAAGGTGGTATATGTCTATTAATCACCACTCAAAGGGAAACAAAATTTTATTAACATTTAAAATTAATAATCTGATTGAGTCTTTGTTTACTGAAAATTTTGCCTCGAGTCTTTCATTGCAGTGTAGTAAAGAATATGCTGAAAGAATCTTACTTTCATGCAAGATGTACAAATTGCTAATAACATTGAAAATCCTTGTTTTCCTCAAAAAATAATCCAGGAATTTCCTGTTAAATTAAGGAGTTAATATTTCATGTGATTATAAATAGCTTTGGGAACATTTATCTCATCATATTTGAATATTCAAGCCCATGATGTATTTTGAGCAAGTTTTGGGGACATTCATTAGGGAAAAAATGTGTTGTTATTAATAGCAATTTGCAGGAACTTTTGTTGAAGATTAAGTTCCTGATAAGTGATAAATACAATAACAGCCTTACATTGAGAAGGTGTAAAATCTGACACTTGAGTTGTTAGTAAGAAGTTGCATTGTTGTTAGCTTCTTATATTCCAATATTTACTAAGCTTGTTATGCTGATACAATCAACTTTGATGACACTATTTTCCTTTTTAATACATTTTCAGAAGNGGGAATAAAAGAAAAGAAAAACATTTTGTACTCTTAGTATTCAATTCAAACATTCTGTACTCTCTTTCCAGTCTCCTTGGTCTAACAGTGAACATCCAGAAAAAACCTGAATCTCTTTTTCAGAAACGGAGATGTGGATTTGGTATCAGTGCATAACACCTTCGGTTAGAAATAAGAGTTTTATTTTTCCGATTCTTTAAAGCATGTGGACTGTGCTGGGCCAGAGTTTTCAGCCAGAGTGATAGCTTGGCTTAACCTCGTGAGCAGCTGAGCCGTGTTGTTGCACTGCAGTCACCTTTTTTACACTCTCTTGTGGAGAAATAATAACTCAGTTTAGTATGTCCTCCTTCACCAAATCACACCTGGCCACTCTTACGGGAGCTTTGACCAACACTTTATGCATATTTATGATGTAAATTATGAATATTTAAGATCAGGTTGGGAATGCCGCTAAATAAAATACTATGATATTTTTTTTCTTTTAAAGCATGTGATGTTTTTAAAATGAATTTGAACATGTTTTTCCTGTCATAAAATGTGATTATGTTTAGAAAATAGCACTTCCAGTTGCAAGTAATGGAGAACTGCAATATAGTTTTTCTGTAACTATTTCTAATGACTAATGCAGTTAAAATTACGTAGTGTACTATTCATTGTTTTAGGATGGATACTATTAACTGGAAAGGAAATTTTTTTGGACATAATGCAATATAAATAAGAAGTAATTTGTATAGTAAATAGAATAAAATAAGTGTATCCAAATTAAAGACATTTGTCTCTGTACACATACTGAAGGAAATTATACTAAAAAAAAAAATAATATGGATTTCATCCATTCTGCATGTATTACTCCTTGGAGTTAGGTCTGATATTATTTCAAAGGCACTTCTTTTAAAATGGCATAGAGAAAGCTGCTTTGATTAGACAAATGATGGTACAGTAAACAGAGTTCAAAGCCTATAAAAAGAGCATTTGATTTGATAGGTGGTTAAGTGTGTTGTCTAATTCAGGGACAGTAAAGAAAACAGTTAACAGGAGGACAGTTAAAAAAAAGCTCCATGCAGGTCATCATTTCAGCCATTCTTATTTTATGATTTTCATCATCAATTGCAACATTTCTTTTTTTTTTTTTTTTAAATGAGGCATTGCATTTAAGTAGAGTATCATTTATTCTAATAAATAGCTAATTGGATTAATAGGTAATTGTAATTAGCTAGAGATCTAGTACATCTTTATTTTAAATGTTGAAGGCCTCATTAAAATTCCTCCTTGTGGAGAGGGGAAGAAGGAGGTACCATTAAACTAATAGTTTATGCGAAGTGAAAATATTCTGCTCTTTTATGTGATATCAAAGATTTGAGCACTTAAGGATGCACCTTGGGAACCCTTATCCATCCTTCTGGATGGGATGTGCTAGGAGAAATGAGGATGCGGTAACCGCATTCCAGCCACTTCTGAGCACCACAGCACCATGCAGAAGCCAGAGTGGGGCACGTGTTCGACCTGAAAATGTTAATGCCTTGTCAAGAGGTGTCAAAGAGAAGCAGAGCAGATGCACAAGATTTCTGTCAGGAGAACCTTGGTTATAATATCGAAGATTTGGCTCAGCAGAAATTTACGTTAATATCTATGAGAAAACCTAAAGTTAGCAGTTAATGTACATACTGTAAAACATTAAGTTTTAGTTGTTAAGCTTATCTGTTAAGCTTATTCAATTAGAACTTGAATGTTCAGTAAGAATAATGTGTACTACATTTTAGTTTATTTGTTTTGCTAAGCTCTGAAGAAATTGTAGTGGAATTGTAGTTTTCTGTTGTACAGTGGGAGGTTGGTGTGTGTTCTCATAGCTCACAACTAATCAGCTCCTCATTTTTCAAAGTAACAGTGAAGTCAAACTTCTGAAACTGGCAGTGTAGGTCAGAACAATTACCTGAATCCTTTTATGATAGAGAATTAGCTTTTTCTACTTAGCAGCAAGTGTTTTCTGAATTGCTTGAAGCATCTATTTGTGTTTAGAGAAATTTCTTGGGATTAATATCTTACACCTTCTTTTCTTTAGAGGATAGATAATTGAGCTAACAACCTGATAACAGTCTTATGTGTTTCTCTAGTCCTTTTAAAAGGTAGATACAGCTAGAATTACATCAGAGTAGCTGCGTTTTGTCTTTACTGAAGAGACTATCTATTGCCAGGCTTGATGGGGCAGATTAGAGACAACAGCTCTGAAACATATCATGCACATAATCAAGAGTTTATGAACGACGGGTATCCTGCATTACACCCTCAGCAGGGCGTCATTGCAGGAGAAAGCGTTACAAAGTAGGCGTTATCTTAAAAGCGAGGGTTTGGTCATTTCTTTTTCAGCATCTAGGACATTTTTCACATGCGAACCAGCAGTGTGGCTGCTGGGACATACTAGGAATGTTACTGCACAGGTGGCCCCTGTCACGCAGTGTTTGTCAGGAAGAAGTAGGGACTTCATTTCCATCGGCTTTGGCAGTACAGGTTACAACTATCTTTTTCTTTAGGGGCCACTGTCATTTTTATTGTTAAAGGAAATAATTCCTGTATTGTAAGAGTAGAAAGCCAATGGCTGCAGGAGTTTCACTGTGAGTACTAATCCTCTCCTGAGACTAGCTCCCACACAGCAGCAAAGATGAACAAGTACATACTGAAGTGCTCGTAATTCAGCTGGGTGCTGTGCAAGGCCTCAGTTTATTTCTATATTTGAAGGCTTATATTTCTAAATGTTCAGGAAACAACAATCAGGGAAAGAAAAGCCTATTTACCTGTGGTCCTCTTGTCTCAAGATATCTTCATCCCAAGACAGACCATGTGAAAGCTGGTATCTTTCTCTTGGGAACTGGGTGGCATTTTTGTTCCCTGCAACAGCTCTGCCTTTAGCCCCTTCTGAGCAAGCCATATGTATCACCGAAATCTGGATTCAAACAATCCAATAATCCACCAAGATCCTGCATTGAATTTTAGTGAAGTGATTATTTGCTAAAGAAAAGGAGTAATTCACTTATTTAAAGATTGCTGTTGGGCAATGGAAAATGCATGTTCTCTCCCAGTTTCTCTGATGCCTCCATGTACATTGATTTTTAAAAATCCTGTAAGTACAGAATGTGAAATTACAGTAAGTTGGGTGTTGTTCTGTCAATTATTTGTTAGACACACAGCTGGCTGGTGTGTTGACTTATGATCTTGKATGTTGTGAGATTGCAAACTCTTTTTTTGTAACTGAAAGCTTTTAGGAAAGTGGATTCAAACTTGATAAACTAATTAGTTTGATCTGAAATTACTTACTTGTATGCCATACCCTTGAAACTTTATATGCTTTATGTATGTGTTTAAATGGACAGTACTTATAACTAAAGGATGGCTGATTTACTCCTGGAAGCTTAGAAATTCTCTCAGGTGGCAATTTAAATATGGGTTAAAATATCATAAGGCAAAAATGAAATGATAAATGTTGATCTGAGACAATATTAGATTTTATRCGGGACAATTTTGTCTTGCAGATATTTTTTGATTCCTTCTTTTGTCACAAGTATCATAAATAAATCACATCTGTTTGGAACAGTTTTAATTTGGGAGTTTTCACATTCTGCTTCAATATCTTGAAACTGTAGTATAAATTTACAGTAATCCATTCATTCTTCCCCTCTCATATGCAGTCTGACCTCACATAARCTGGTGTAAACAGAAAAATTACTTGTGCCAGCAAACATACTGTAATTCGAGGCTGTTAAAATAGAGGTTAGAATCTGGCCATGAGTATAAATAGAATGTAATCTACTTCCCTGAGGTCTGCAGATTCAGTAACTTTTGGTATTTATGAATTCAAGCCCTAGCAATGGTTTATGCTGACATGCAGCTCCTTGATGCAGCTTAAAATTGGGTGAAGGAAAATTTATGAGAGGAATGTATGTCCAACTTAAGACTGAGTCTGGAGGTAGGGCTGTGGAAGTGAATCCTTCATTCCTTATATGTTCCATCCCATCCCCTGCATACACACCTCTGCTCCTATTTTGTGTTCATATACTCTAGATATTTGTCTGYATATCTTGGCAAGAAACTGTGAAACTGAACTTGAACATTTTTGCCTTTTGAAAAAAAACATCAGAAACACAATATCCACCAAAATCCTCCCCATTGTAGATTTCTACTGGGCTGTTTTGCAGGAATGACTTCTAGGTTCATTGTAGAATTGCGTTTTCTGAGATGCACATTTTTGCTTTCCTCAAATCCTCACTGCTGCAGTGATCGCAAGGACGTTTGTGTTGGGGAAAGCAGCACTGGTCAGGTAGAACAGGTGACCGTAATTTTAATCTCTTTGTGTCTAAATATGATGACTTGGCCCTATAAGCAGCAAGAGTCCCGGGGGACTGTCAGGGCTAACSTTCTCGTCACAACAGACATCACCAGAGCTGAACTAATGCAAATGCAATGGTAAGAGAGTGGAATAAAAATAAGGGAGTCTGTGGTTTGGACTACAGGCTGTGAAATAGAGACTATCTCATCTCGCAGTCACGGTAGTCCTTCCATCGGTTTATTGACAGCCTGCAATATCTTTAACTGGCCAAATACCTTGCAGATATTTCTATTTGTTGAATCAACCATGCAGAATACAAAGAAATCATCTCTTATGGAAACTAAATTACAGGGAACTCTCAAGTGTCTGTGCTGTCAGTTAATGATAGCAGTGTCAAAAAAGATAACCATTTTCATTATATTCATGATTGCATTTTATGCCTTAATCTCATTTTCAAAGGGAAATAGTCTTATAAGTTTTTCRTCTATTTTATATATGTATGGTTCTGTAAATTTTCTGCTGTAGTTGTTTGCATACAATCATCGTTTGCTATCGTAGAGCTATATTGTTGTAGTGCTCATACAAAATGAATTGAGCATAAACTGCTGACTTGAGCAATGTAGAGTTTCTGAAGTTTGAAGTAAATCCTACTTGTGTAATTATCTTTCACTGTAGTAGGACCAACTAAATCATGACTCTGCCGTCCTAGGCATGATGTGTGAGATAGATAGCTTTCATTTTGCCTGATGCTGTGGAAAGACTAAAAGTTTCTACAGCTCGTATATGGAGCTAGGCTCTCTGTCTAGGTGCTATAACTCACACCCTTGAAGGTCAGAGACGGTGCGGAGAAGATGCATGTGTACACCACTGTCCAGAAATTTTGGGAATGCCTCTCTGCATATGACCTAAACTTTTTCAGTCCATAGTGGCTCAGACAACAAATGAATCCCATCTGGTGACAGAAGCCAGCTTGGATGAAATAGCAGGCATGGAACCAAGGACATTGGAGCTAACCTCAGTGATTTCCAGASTCAACTAAAATATGGTAAAAGAGACAGTCATTGTCTTTAGATTAAGGCTAGATAGCATATGTGGGTGGGTTAAATATGTGCATATTAGGAGACTGTGTATGTAAAAAATAACTGGCGTTTCTAGGAGACAAGGTAGATGTACAAATTATGAGAATTGAAGAAATGTCATTACCTTTTGCAGATGTGAACTGATTTACACAAAAATGCCTTGCATGCAAAAAATAACATCATCCTAAGTTTGCAGACAACCAGTAACAGTAGTTCTGAGTGTTGTGAYTTGCCATACTTCTGGCAATGAATCCACATCTAGATTTATCCAGACATCACTGTTCATTAAAGTATTTAAGTGAATAGAGGAATTATTCTGCTTTGAAAACCTCTAGACTTTGCTTTCCAAATTTCATTGAGATTCATTTTTAAGTAAATTGAGTAACTGTGATCTCCTAGGCTTTACATAAAAGTGAAATGATTGAGAGAGGTCTTGACTGAGTACAGAAACGTTTTATAAACTCTATTACTATGTAGGACAATCTGTGTATTCAGAAATTCTCCTACTCTGAATTATAAGAATTCCAGCAGTCAAAGGTACCTCAGTTTGGAGTGAGGGACTCCCAAGCAGTGGAACAGCGAATTCACTTTCATAAGCAGGTAATGGTGAACCAATTTGGTGTTTTCTTTATTGACTTTCTTGGTAGCAGAAATAGCATTACTATTTAGGTTTGCCAAAAGCATAGGAAAAAAATGCTACTGTGCCTATTACTATACAGCTTTGGCATGTGATACAGCTTATTGGAACAACCTACGTTTCTGTTTGAGTAACTGGAGTATGAAGAGCTCCTGTGAATGGAATAGTGTGATCTGAGCAACTGCTGCTCAATTTGAAATTGTGTTTCAGTTTTCATTTAAAGACCTGCATTGGAGAGTGGAAGTTACTAACAGAGGGTTGAGATGTCCTGCACTGACTGCCTCCTGTTTCCATAAACATTAAAAGTGTCAGATGACRAATGTGACTGTCTTCAAGGCAAAGAGGTAAGGGCACAGATTCGGGTGCTCAGTCATTTTATGTGTCTTCAGTTGAGCTAGACTTGATGTAAGACAGCTTTGTGTTCCTTGGATAACGGTCTGAAGCAATTGCAGATACTTTGTAATGGAAAAGCCAGCTGAAGTACCAATACCTAAAAAAGACTAAACACAGGGCCTTTGTTTTTAAAGAATAATAGATCTGGGAAATTTTACATCAGTCAGCTTAGATTCAGTGCCCAGAAAAACAAATACAGAAAGGTAGCTGTATGGCATACTTTGCTTACCTAATTCTGTATAGTCAACAGAGAGGGGATTCATCAGAGACTAATTCAGAGCAGTGAAGCTAGGGCTTCTCTGAATCACTCTCTGAAAAAGGCTCTYCTTCCTTTGACTCCTCACAGAGTCTAAGGTGACTGGCCTTTTAAATGGGCTACCTGAATTTGTGCATTACAGATACTCATCTGCTTATAAATCAACAAAATATTGTAAGCATTGTCATCTGGATTAATCATTCCTGATTTTAGGTACTTGAATAAGGAGCRTAAGTATGGTCCTACTTATCTTTAGGCTTCTTTATTAATGGTGAAAAATAAGTACTGGTAAGGACAATGTTAGACCATAAATGGGTGATGGGAATCAAACGTAAAAGGGAAATTTCAGATTACATACCTAGAATTTTCTAACTGTAGGAATAGTTAAACATTGGACTAAATGGACTGTGGAATGAATAGTTCTAAAGAATATATTAATTAAATAGTTGTTAGGAATGGTTTAGGAGAAGACGATCACTTTAGATTAGGACAGGAATACAGCAACTTCTCGCAGTACCGGCCGACCTGGTTTCTGTGGTTGTTGTTTGCTAATAGTACCTTCTCTTAGACTGTGGACAGGCAAGTTGTAAGTGAGCCTGAATGTTTTCCACAGCAGAAGCAGAAGCAAGTACCTCATTAATGGGCTCCAAGGTTGCCTGACAAGTTCATTTTTCCTTTCACTTTTGTTTAAGTGTTAACTTCAGTGGTTTCCTGTGGTCTGGAAGGATATAAATAATAATAGAGGTAATCCTGTAATAAACAGGGGAGAACCGTACAACTGCACAGTTAAAGTTGTGGTCCTTTAGTATCTTTTAGAAGACTTGCCTACTCTACAGTGCTTTACTAAAAGGCACAACTGATCTTACGAATGACACAATTGCTGTTAATGTAGCCATAAGAAGTCAAGTTACACATGGGTTTCATACACATATTTAAGATATCTATTTACTTTCTGCTAAAGCACYAATGATGGTTGAAGAAGAAGATGCTCTTCGCTCTTCCTGATGTGATAATCAAAGCTGGAGTTTTGGATACAGGACAAATCACAGTAAGTGTCAGGCACTTGGGATTCAGAGGTAGCAATGTCTCTATGACCAGTCACCGTGGGGAAAAYAGTAGTTAATTATATGAAAAGAGACGAAATGTAGGACTGAAACAGTCACTCATCTACATTTCTTTCATTTTCTAGYCCCATGAGATAGACAGGCAGTTAGATAGTATTTTATTTCATTCCTTTAAGTGCAGAAGAGTTTTAATTTTAATTGTAAAAGAGTAGTGCTGCTCCTCTCAGTTAAGTTTGTGAATATCTGAGTCATGTTCTGTGACTCAGGGGACAAAATCTGAAGTACCTAATATCTGAAAATAGCAGCCATGCCTTAAGTTAGGGTCAAAGMCTGGGATGGGGGTGCTTTTCTGGAAGCATGTATTAATAGATAAAGCTGAGTGTTAGATCTATGACTGTCACTAATGTACMGATAAAGCTACAGTTTGGGTCTCTTTAGAAGTTAAATGTGGCATTTATGCACGGATGAATCAGAAAGCAGATCTGAATGTGCCAAACTTCTATCAACTATCACTAGGCTTTTACAATTTTGTTTTTTTGTTTTTTTTTTTTTTCAAAAGTTTTCCAGCTTTTGTTCAGCATAAGAACAATGGGCCCTTAACAGCATGTGTTTGGCTCGTTTCTGCTCAGTTATCAGCTTCCTGAGCAGAGAGCTTTTTATAGGCTGTGACACAATTGTCAATTATGAGTATTGCTCTGCTCATGCTTTGGAATACTAGTGGAGGATTAAGTGATTCAGAGAGACACAAAATTGGTCCACCTTGCGTCAATGTGGCATGAAAAAGGTCTGATTTGGGAAGTCAACCTCTTGAATTCAATGATATTTGGAGGAGTCCAAGTTTGTGTTTCTGTCTTATGTATAATGGAGTAGCAAAGACAGGCTTGATTTTGCAAGGTGCTGTCCAATATCCTGAACTTTTCTACAAGTGGAATTTTGTTTCCACAAATTTTATTTCCATACCTCTTTCTCATCAAGGAAACCCTATGGATTCTGTTCCTCTGTGCACAGATATTATGGAAAAGGTTTAGTGAGTCTGTTCCCAAAGTCTTCCCTAGAGAGAGGTTGTGATGAAATGACAAAGACACACAGTGGTTGGAAATAAGAAGGGCCACTCAGATGATACTACCAGCTGGCGAGAGGCATGGGGAAGTGACTAAGGGCAGGAGGAGGAGCAGCATGGTCAGTGCAGCTCTGTACATGGGGCCAACCCTGGTGCTGAGTGCGATCCACTCTTGTTGCCTTAAAAAAACCATATCCTGGGGAGGAACTGCATTATTTAGTTCTTCCTGGCAGAGCTACCATAGCCTATGGGTGACCGATGCCTCTCAAGCAAAATCAGGTGCCCTGCCATTTTTCTGTGCAATACCTACTAAGAAGTACAAAATAAACACAAAAAATAAGCAGACGTTGATTGTTGTGTGCAGCATAAGGAAAACAATCAGCACACTATTTTAGTCCATTTCTGTCTTGGATTTCAGCTCTCAGATAAACACAGCTTTCCATTCAGAGACAGTATTTAGCATAGCTTGAAAAGTGGGCTTGTTTATTTTTAGTGCTTAGAARGATCAGCTCCCAGACAATTCATTTTTCATGCTAAACCAACTCATAAATTACTAGGATGCTATCTCAATCACATCCCAGATATGCCAAATAGGTGAAGGTCATATAATGTAAATTGAAGCTGTACAAGTTCATCTACTGTTTTTTGTGTTTGTATGCAATGGAAAGGAAAGATCCATATATTATTTTTTTTCTTGAGCTGCTTTTCCACTCCATCTGCAACCCTTAAACCACTGTGGGAATACAGTTTTCTTAGTGAATAACTGGTGTTGGTGAGTAATGCCAATTCAGTCTGTACTGGGCAGGGGAGTYGGATTAGGCCAGTTCTTTCTAAACAATAACTTTGTAAGAAATGAAATTTGCATGGGTTGTCATCATCAAAAAACTTGGTCTTCAATTCTTTTATTTATGTTGGGAAATTTAAGGAAAAAAACAAAACAAAACAAAACAAAAACAACTCAGCAATTGAAAATCCATAGTAGTTTTGGGAAAATGACAATGTACATTTTCTTTTTCTGCCAACAACGAGTCTATGTCATTGCCAACCACAAATTCAGCTACTAATGACAGCCTTGGGTAGTTCATTCAAATTCCTAAACCCTCTAAGTGATGAGAATGTCTTGTATTGTCTGCTTAAATCATGCAGTACCTCTTAAAACAGATTAAATAATCAGTTACATCAGAAACTTCTTGCAATTAATTGACATACAACTAATAGCTTACAAATTACAAGCTTCCTAAAATGCACACCTACTAAGCAGTTAAACTTTAGACAGAATTCAAAGACCTCTCTTTCCTGAGCACTGGAGTACTGAGTACAGCTGGGGGCTCTCCGGTGCAAGAGAGATAGGGAGCTGCTGGAGAGAGTCCACTGAGGGGCTGCCAAGATGCTGAAGAAATTGGAACATCTCTCCTGTGAGGACAGGCTGAGAGAGATGRGACTGTTTAGCCTAGAAAAGAGAAGGCTCAGGTGGGGAACTCATGCATGTGGACAAATATCTGAAGGGAGGGTGTAAAGAAGACAGAGCCAGGCTCTTTTCAGTGATGTCCAGTGAGAGGACAAGAGGCAGTAGGCACAAACTGAAACACAGGAGGTTCCCTCTGAACGTAAGGAAACACTTTTTACTGAGAGGGTGACCAAGCACTGGCACAGGTTGCCCAGAGAGATTGTGGAGTCTCCCTCCTTGGAGATATTCAAAAGCCATCTGGACATAGTCCTGGGCAACCTGCTCTAGGTGACCCTGCTTGAGCAGGAGGGTTGGGCAAGGTGACCTCCGAAGGTCCCTTCCAACCTCAACCGTTCTGTGATTCTGTGAAAACATGTAGCAAACTTTACAATAAAGCACAAGAGGGAATGCAAACAAGACTAAATTATTTATTCAAAGACCTTATTTACTGTGCAATGAAACTGAATGTTGAGGGTCAGATTTTCTAAATAGGGACTGTAGAGTTGTACAGCCAAGGGCAGCAGCTAGTCACTGTTACAAGATGCCATACCTCCTAATCTCCTCAATGCATGAGAGAGAGAGACAATTTTCCTTAAACCTCTTTAACAGATGCTGCATGTTTTGTGTCCCCACGTGCCCAGGGCTTAGGGAGGAATAACTACTATCTCCTCACTGAAGCCAGCTCTTCCCCTAATGGAATATTTTGGCAGCAAAATTTGTTGTGTGCAAGGTCTGAAATRTTGGCTAGTCCTTATGCAGACTGTCAAAAGTAGGTAACAGAAATGAGGGCTGTGGTCAGGTTACTATTTTATGGCCACCTCCACTTCACCCACAGTCTAATATTAAACAAATTCTTCCTGTTTTTATAGACCTTCATTTTGGCATGTGGGAATTTTTTTATTATTATCTAAGCTACATTTGTGGACACATGCAGGATAGTTAAATAACCATTTTTTCCACCTTTACTTATATTTAACATCTATTACTTCTATTGTTTTGTTCCACACATAGTCATAAATTAGTACTTTTCAGTAGGTTTTAGAGTATCAAGAAATTCCACTTTCTAGTTATGCCATATGGACACTCATATCTGAAAAATCTAAGAATGAAAGATTGGTTGTGGAAAATGGTCAGCCAAGTTGTAGTGTTCACAGAGCTAGAGCTTGATCAAGACTTCACAACTTTGGAAGTAATAGATTATTTCAAACAACAGTATTTCTTTTTTAGTTGTTTAAAGGATTTCTCAGTCTCTAAAATGACACTTTGATTTATGCCCCTACATTCTGCTGGCTTACTGCAAAATATTTATCTAATCAATTGTGAGACTGTCACAGAGGAAAAGTCAAGTGCCTATTTAGAATGCAAATTGCTATATACTAAAAGCTGTAGTGTTTGTGTGTCTGCTACAGCATTCTGTCCCCTTTTGTGTTACTAACATCCGATGCTGCTGAATATTTAGTTACATACTGAGCTCAGTGACTGAGGCCTTATTATATTGCACATTCATAACACGGGGCAAAATTCTAATGTTCAGCCCCAGGTGCATGCAGGACTCAGTGATCTAAGTTTAGTCTAAAACTGATCTTAATACAATTGTAAGTATGCATTTTTTTTTTTCTTTCTGAAGTACTTTGGGGCACATTTAAAGTGTAAGATCCTATATTTGTGTTAGGCAGTTCCAAGTATGACTTTCCAATACCTGGGCTCTTACAAGTAGAGAAAGTTGTGATTTCTTTTCTGATTACTTTAATGTAGCAGTCATTCTGTCTTTGTGATTGCTAGCTGTCCTGATTTTCTGTTAACCACAGCTRTAAGTGAATAGAAACCATCCCTTAAAACGTCTGCCTGAGAAAGTGTGTCCTCCTCTGCACCAGCCATTCTCTTCCAGTTCACAAAACTTTCGAAGTCATGAGGCAAGATTAGCCCTTTTCAGAATCCCCAGGTCTGAGGACAAATGAAAGAATTCAGACATATTTTTACAATCTTGATAAGACTAAACTGTACTTTAATGTACRTCAGACAGTGAAGCCATATAATACAGGAAAATATTTGGAGTAATTTTAAAACTGTTGTTTATACTTTTTTCTCTGTAATACTGCACAGACTTTTTTTGTCAGGCATTGGAGGGAAAAAAATCTGGCTTTTGCTATGGCAACACAGAGAACTTAGAAAATGATCTTTCAGCATGGAAGAATGATGACTCCTAAAAATAGTGTAGAAGCACTGAAAAAGAGCGAGATTCTCTCTTGTGCCAAGGTCTTTTCAGCTCAGGAATGGGGGTTCTCCCAAAGAATTGGCTGTCATTCTCTCATCATTAAACTTCTTTAAACGTACAGTAATTTAGAGCAACCTATACAGTGGTCTAATTTATGACTGTCTGACTATTGTTTGCAAGGACCCATGTATATATTGTGAGCTGTCAGAGTGCGACAACACTTTGCCCAACTTTAATGTGTCCCCAGTCTTGAAGTGAGGGGGAGGGATAAATAGCAGRGGATGAGGACCCTCTAATTTTATGCTACTGGTCAGCTCCAAATAGCTGAGAGAAGTCTTAAGCTAATTAATGTTTTTAGCCAGATTTAGGTCCTTTGTACTGTTCAAAGAACTTTCTATGCAGGTAGAAAATTGATCACAAACTGCTTTAGGAGCTGGCTGTTTTGCTTCATTAATCCAAGCAGCCAATAATTTATGAACAAAACAATGTCACAAACCTGTAAGCTGATACAGCATTGTGGTTGCCACCTTTGAATAAATCTAGAGGAAAGAAGAGCTGGCTGTAAAGTTCTGCAAAGTTCAAGCTAATTACTTCAATGATTTTACAAATTACTTCTGAAATAACTCTCAGTGATATTTCCAGTTAATGAGAATGAACAAAAACCACCCATATGCCAGAATTTTTTTTATTGCTAAGACATATGCATTCCTTAACCAAAAATTAAAATAAAAATAAATAAAAACCCCAAACAGTATCTTTTTATGCAAAACAGAAGTACCAAAGAGCTTTTAGTAAGGCTTAATATCCTGTGCCACCTTCTGTGAGGATCATATGGAATTTTCACTATTTGGAACCAAAATCTTGCAAAATCCACTTGCAGGATTTCTGCATCATCCAGTCCCATCCCTAACCTAGCTGTTCCCTTCATTCTTCTGTACAGTACATCTTACACAACAAAATAGTCACATATGAGAGATAATATATTGAGACAGTAAGATCTATTTCATATGCCCCTTGAGTTCACTGGTTCTAATCTTCCCCTTTTGTAATTGCGTGTTGTACAATATTATCTCACAGCTTTCACAACTGTAATAGTTTATAGTCTACTAGACAACTGTAGAGTGTTCTTCAGCTAAATTTGCATCTCTGGCTGATGTGTGTTTAATAGGAAGTAATTTCTGCTGCCATTCATGGCACTTCTGTTTGTAGCCCAACATGCCTAAATGAAGAATGGTGTCTCATAGCCATATTCAACCACATTCAAACTCGGAGTACTGTGAGCATTCCTTATTGGGAATGCTCCTTATTTCTGAGGTCAAAGAGATGTCAGCTGTCTCCCTAGAACCCTATAGACTGCTGGAAGTGAAAACCACTTGCGTGTCTTGTTTCTCAAAAGCTGCTTATCAGTCTCATAGGCAAATGTAAGTATTTAAAGTAGTCCCCTGACCCATGCATATATACGATACACTGAGCTTTTTGTGTTCACAGTGATGTTACTCTAAATACATGGGTAAACATCCTTTGCCTACAAGAAAAGTTACTCGAAAGGTTTTTGGAACTGCTAGATTTTGCTCTGCCTTTTCTCTGTGCCTGTGCCCATATTATCTGAAGTTATTCAGACTTACACCTACTGTTCATGTAATTCACCTGGCAGTTGACATAACCCACAGGACAGTTRTTATCTAGACTCAGGGATTCAGTCAATGGCCTTTTAGTCTGCATCCTTAAATGAATGAATGCTTCATTCTGCGGCAACAGTCTCCCTCTGAACAAATCTCTCCAAACACACATATCCCATGTGGAGTTCACAAATCCTTCTGTTCTTGCACAACTCGGCTATATGAGCTTTCTGTGTTCTGAGCTCTCTGTGTTCTGCAAACAATTATGTTTAGTGTGCTTGAGAGGCTTAGGACTGGTCTGCCAGTTTTGTTCTTTGCTGAGGGTTGTGATTTGTTTTCTTCTTTACTGCTGTAGTTGTGTTAGTACTATCCCTTGAGTGGTTGCAGTTATTTTGCCATCAAAGTGCCACATTATTTTATTCACCTTTTAGTAAAGGTATAATCTACACACATATAATGCTATTATCACTAAAATGCTGATACTAGGGGGAGTTATATTGTTCTGAAAGTTAAAAAGAAAACAATTTTTATGTGTAGGCAGGATTGTGGGTATCAGTAAAAGTCAACATAATTAAAAACTGTGTGCTAGAAATGGTTTACCCCTAGGGAGGTGTGTGTTTTTTCTCCGTCTCTTTACAATTGAGCTATCTATTTGTATTTTATAGCATGTGAGTGTGAAATGCCTCCATTGCTATCAAATTCTTCTGCCATCACAGGGCCAGTTCTCCCTCTGCAGCCTCTCCCAAACCRGAATCTATTAACCCACGTATCTTTTGTCTTCAGTGTGGTTCTCACATTATCAGCCTCAGCTGAAGCATCAGTCTATCATAGGATTCTCTTAATATGTTGTCCMGGTTTCGGCTGGGATAGAACTAATTTTCTTCCTAGTAGCTGGTATAGTGCTGTGTTTTGGATTTAGTATGARAATAATGTTGATAACACACTGATGTTTTAGTTGTTGCTAAGTMGTGCTTACACTAGTCAAGGACTTTTCAGCCTCCCATGCTCTGCCAGGTGCACAAGAAGCTTGGAGGGGGCACAGCCAGGACAGCTGACCCAAACTGACCAAAGGTATTCCATACCATATGATGTCATGCTCAGTATATAAACTGGGGGGAGTTGGCTGGGGGGGGACTGATCACTGCTTGGGAACTGGCTGGGCATCGGTCGGCGGGTGGTGAGCAATTGCATTATGCATCACTTATTTTGTCTATTGTTTTATTATTGTTATTATTTTCCCTTCCTTTTCTGTTCTATTAAACTGTCTTTATCTCAATCCATGAATTGTACTTTTTTTTCCTTTCGATTCTCTTYCCCCATCCCACTGGAGTGAGCGAGTGGCTGTGTGGTGTTYGGCTGCCTGCCTGGTTAAATCGCAACATATATATATTTTTGATCTTTTCCTTTCCCAGCTGAAGGGGCTTATTCTCTTCCACATTCTTTTCACGTAAATCGGATACTTTGGAACTGGGATTAAATCTGCTTTGTTTTATGATACCAAAGCTGTTTTTCCTTGTTGCTTATCATCACCCATGTTGTATTCTTGCACTGACATTGCTTATCCATGGAGAGGTAATTTCTGGCACGCAAAGTACATTGCAGTGCTAACTTTTACTGATGGCAGCAGTAGTTAAATCAAAGCACATTAAAAAGAGCTGCCTTCACATTTAAAAGGCTGATTTTGTAGTCATTAGAAATTTGCACCCTTGACACTCCAAGATGGAAGCCCCTTATCTAGATGCCTCACATACTGCATCCAGAATGTATGAGATTTGGACAAGAAATACAACCCAAATCTTGTAACTAATTTGGTAAACTGAATGAAAGAAAAGTCACCTATGAAAGTGACTGCAAAGCATCTTTAGTAATACAAAGAGATGCCTGTGCAATCTGGAGGGATTGCTAAGCATGCTCCGTAGGACTGGAGTGCAATTCTTCTGTTAAATCAGGAGTTAATGGAAAACACTATTTCACAAATACGAGTATCACAAAGAGCAAGTATTTGAGCATTTAGACCGTGAAAGGTCCTTGTGTAAGTGGTCCTGGGAGAAAAACCCTTTCTTGTTATGTGAAAACATGGACTATGGGGGAAAGGGAGAAAAATATGTCAACATCTTGTAATGTAAATGCATTATTTTAATCTCCAAGGGATGGCTGTTGATATGGTTCCTTGCAGCCTTCCCTCACCCTTTCTGTCTGCATCTGGGGCTGCAATGCTTTTCTCCTGGCGCTAGATCCAGGAGCATTTCCATTCCCTGGTGTTGAAGAATCAAGGTTGTAGTTTGTCACAACTCTTACGCTGGTGATGGAGTCTCCTGAGAAGCTTCAGTTTTCTCCCACTTGCTGTCTTCATTAGGAACAAATTTCTTTATAAACAAAGGGCACCTGAACCGTGCCTGTGCAGAGTTTTGCTGGGACTCTGTTGCCGTAGAGGAGAGGTAGTGAGACTACAAGGGGGAGCGCTCCTAGAGCTTTGTTKTGTGCTTAGACCCTGCCTTTCCTCCTTGCAGTGGGTCTCTCGRTGTAATAGGACATGGTCATCCCGGGCTTGAGTGTTAGGCTAGCTTAGGGCACTGCTGTGAATTTTGACTTCTAATATTAACTGATTACAGTGCGCTCTTCACCRTATGTTTATTAAAGATCTTTTTCCACATATAAAATGTGTAGCTGCTTTAAAAGAGAGCTCCCCATTCACACACTCAGCTTTTGGGCATTTTAGGTAGGAACGTAGGAACTTCCTYTGATGTACTGTTTAGCTCTGCTTGCTGACATGAGGCAGCCTCAGCCTGTTATGGGAGCAGAATCATCTCAGACTCCCACAGAGTAGAAGCTGAGTGAAGCTGCAGAAAAATGAAGTGGGCTCTTTTCAGCTTTGAATCAAAACCCTAAAACTAGAGGGGGTGGACTATTAGGAATATCTACAATTAGGGAAAGCAGTTATGTACATGGTATAGAAATAGAATATGTATTTGTACTCATAGAAATTTCTATATGTACAATTATGAATTGGGAATATGAACATTAGGAATATGTTTCCTGTACAAGCAAGAAGCTCTGCCAGAAGTCAGAGACTTGGACTTAAAATGAGTACTAAATGACTGTGTGACCACCATATGTGTTGAAGAGTTACATTTTTATTCTCAGAGATATAATAAATTTCTTTCAGTTATAAAAAAAATTAAGGAATACATAAAGCAGATACGCACATAACCTCCTCAAAGTGTTGTCTGCACCTGTAATATTTCTAGGATCATATATCAAAGTTTTTGTAGTTAGAGGACCATTGAAGCTTTCTCTAAGCACAAGTATTGCATGTAATGTAATATTATTTGTGAAGAAATAGTCTAAATGTAGTTTTCTAGATGTTCAGACAGCTGGTTTGAGTCATTCTTCATGTTGCTGCTAAGCAGACAATCTATTAAGGCTGATGCATAAAATACTGTAATTGAAAATACAACAACAGAATCTGAGGATTCTTACAAGGAACGCTGTTTCTCCTTGGGGTCAGAAGAAAATTAAAGTTCAGATTTTTACATTGCTACAAGTCTTTTGTTTCTCTCCAGAAATGGAAATCAATCCATCAAAACAAACAGGAAATGTGGGAAGCACTCACTGCTGTTTATTTTGGGATTTGGTGTTGTTAAGCCATTACCTAGCTGGTGAACTCTTTCCTTCTGGTTAATGGTCACTGGCCAGCAGCTTTGCATGATGYCTCTTCTTCATGATTACTGTACTAATATTGAAAAAGCCGTAATATAACAATGGGGGTAGAGGACATGTTYGTTTTGTCATACGCTCATTAAGGAAGATAGTATCTGAGAAAAGGATCAGTAATTAACATTGTTTTTTGCAACTAATGTGAAGGATTGTGTAGCCTTCTGGTTGCACATAGAACTGGTGAAACTACAGGCTACTGCCAGACAGGTCTCCTKGCCTTCAAAAAGGGTCTGTGCCTTTGTTATCTGGCTGCAAATCTGTATTTGAATGTGTTCAAGCTTTGTGGCCTGATGGATGAGGAAGAAAGGCAAGCTTGCTGGAAATATTAATAAGTAAGTAAATGGCAGAGCTGTTGATTCCTCTGCACAGCCGCTGGCCATTCAAATTTGAAGGAATGTAATATCTTTGAGAYCTTTCCTCTTTATGTCAATTTTCTTGAAATTAGCCATGTTGTTGGAAGTTACTGCTTACAGAAGGACAGACATAAAATAATACAATTGCATAAACCTCATTTTATTAGAAAATCAGCCTCATGATCTGAGTTTTTAGAGGCGGCTGGTGCTTGATTCTTTTATAAAAATTCTTTCATAGATTTTGTGCCTTCTGACTAGATAAAGCACATCAGAAAACTGCTGCTTATTTAAAAAACAAACTGTTCTGGAGTGTGGAGGGCTAACCATTCCTGGTGGCTGTGACCAGGTTATATCATCCACGATGTGTTAAGAAATGTGGATTGCTGACTCTAAACTCTGCTTTCCCACCCTTGGAGTTTTCATACGGTCTGTGGTTACTTTTTCCCTATTCTGTCGAATGTAGGCACTTGGAAACCCCAATTTTCTGTAGTGTACTGTGCTGAAGCTCGTTACTGGCACTGTGGATAATGGAGGTTTGATGATATTGGTTTCTAATAGCTGTTGGATCAGGTCTGTGGCTGGGCCTTTAAAGATTAAGGTAGTGAAATGAAAGCTATTATCGACTTCCTTGGGTCATGAAGAAGATATCTTTAGGTCCTCATCCCAGGTCTGAGAAGTTTTTTTTTTTTTTAACTACTGAAATTTTATCATGCCTACCTTTTGATATTGTGTTTTAGAAAACCATCTTTGGTATCTAAACCTATAAAGACACTAATAAAGAAATGCATCAGTGAAGCAATCACAAAAACATTTAGAGTGAATTTGGTGGTACTTTGAGGAAGATTAGTTTCCTTGGTACATGCTCTGAATGTCAAATTCTCCATTCCAGGAAAAGTACTGACAGAGAAAGTGTAAAGACAATTTTTTTCAGTGATACATCAGCAACTCAGAAATGGAGAGGAGAAAATTCTAAGTTACAGTTATCGGTAGACTTCTCTCTTATCTGACAAGCACAAGTTCTTTTTTACTAGAAAAATATATAATGAAAAAAATAGAAAATGAGCTATAGTTTGAAAAGTTCCTTATGCTATTAAAAAGACAGGACAATGGTATTTATATGATCTTTAAAAACTAAGCAATAATGACACATGAAAGGCTAGAATGAATGGAACAAGCAGTGATTTGCTGAAGTGTTTCATGGAAATCTCTTCCACTAGAAGCATCACAAAATAGATTAACTTATTAGGAAAGCATAAATTTTCACTGAAGGAGAAGGCTTTTTATCCTTATTTCTGTCATCTATGTGTTCTGGTTGATTTCAACATTTTTTAATCAAAAGAAATTGTTTCATAGCTTGACTACATAGAATAAAACATCTTGTTAAGCTCCAGGTCAACTAACAAATACAAATTGTTCTGGCCATCTTTAATTAGAATGTTTTTTTTTTTTTAATTTCTCCTGTCAGGCTCCAAGGAATCTATCCATATAATCAAAATGTTCTTGGGGGGAAAAAGAAACCTGAACCACTGAAATTCAAATGAGAATGCAAGAAGTGAAATGGAGTGAGCTTTACCATTTGAGATAAAGTGCTAATAAAACACTCAGGTGTTAGCTTCTGAAGGAGATTTTTATTTTCAGACAGTTAGAAATCCCTTGCAGCACTGGAAAGACTGGTATAATATTGTAATTGGCATCCCTGACCTGTTTTATGTATACTGCAAGAAGTTTTTTTCCTACTCCTTTGGGAGTGTCAATTTATAGCTTGTAGAATGCTGTCTCTTGCTTGCAAAATTCATGATAAAACAGAGCTCCCAGAATTCCCTGGTCTTTCGCTTTGAAGGTCTAAAGTTATTAAAAATACTTATTTAGCCCTTTTATTAAAATATCTGTGGAGATACTGTGATGCTTACAGGGTTTTTTCATTATAGCATAGAGAAAAATGAACCGGTTTACCTGTGATACGGAGCATAATCATCAGGTGTTCTTCCCTGCACACTCTTGGATAATATTTTTTCAATAGCTTTGAAGAGATTCCACTTAGCAGACTGTGAAAACATGACTTTCAAAGTTATGATATGTTATAATCATGTGTACAGTGCCCTGTAACCAAATATAAAGCTCATGCATTGTGTGTTTGGGTGTCATTTTTCAAAACTGTTTTATTGCTCATCCAGGCCTGGAAACTGTGTTAAAACCAAATCAAGCATTCATTCCTGCAAAAGAGTCAAAAATACGGCCTCATTAGCTGTGACAAAATCAGCATCAGCTCTGGCATGAGGGGGATTACCAAAGGCAAAACAAAGAAAAGTATTCAGGAGCTGCAATATTTAACTGAGATATTGAAGGTGCATTACAAGCATTAGCATTTTTTTGCAGGCAGGTATAATGCACCCTCCTCACATATACTGGTGTAATTACAGTGATGAGGAAAAGATTTTCAGGTCAGCTCCTTAACTTAGATAATTCTGTCTTAATATTCAAGGATAACAAACAAAAAGATTAACATTCTGAGTGCTGAAAGGATTTTTGTGCCTTGCCACGTTTCACTCCAGCCAGCTTTGTTGTGGATACGTKTAATATCTTTCTTGCGGATACGTTTAATATCTTTCTTGCTTTGCAACATGGACTRTGCTCTGCAGAAATGGARTTAACACWYTGCTTATCTCATTCCTTCCTAACCACCTCTCTGGAGGTGGCTGCCTTTGTCAGCTGCAAGGCATTATTTCAGCACCCTGTGTAGGGGCGGGTGCTCACCGAAGGAGAGCAGTAGTACGGACACAGTGTTTTACGTCCCCTTCCTCTGCCGTGTAAGCTCTACGGAGCTGCAGCTATGCACCCACCCATGTGCCCCGCTTGTTCCTGAAGCCACAGTGTTGACATTGCAAGTCTTTCCCATTGCAGCAGAAAATACAGGTACAAAAATTGTAACCATCGAGACATTCCTAATCTTAAAACATACTCTCCTCTGTGTGAAATGACTGTTATTGAACAGTAAAAGCATAGGCTTTGCTTTGCTTCTATTCATCAAAATCTCTTCCCCTTTCCCAGAAATTTTCTCCAACTTGACAAAATATATGGTTTTTCTGAGTAACAGCCTATATTAACAAACACAAAGGTTAATAGAATTTGAGCATCTTGAAATGTGATTTAATTTGGAAGACTGTAGTCTGTGAATATTAACTACAAACAAATTAAATTATTCAATGACAAATCACATCAGGCACCTACATAATATTAATAAGTATTGTCGTTATAATAATTCTTCCAAACAGGAGGACGCAGGCAAACTCTGCATTTAGTATTTTGGCTCAAGGTGTTCATTTGCAAATGAACAATTCATCATGTGAAGGAAAAGGGAAATAGCTCCAAGTTTGTGTCAGATTGCCCTGGTGTTAACTGCTGCTCTTTGATGTGACATTGTCTAGACCTAATGGCAGTGGGAGTAATAGAGAGGGAGAGTGGCCATTTCATTATTTTGGATGAATTAAAGTATTGGCTGCCACTACCCAAGTATAATGCTTCTAGTGATCCATATCCATAACTTGCATTAATGAAAAAATTGATATGCTAGGTGTTTGCTTCCAAACTTTAAAAATATATCCTCTGTATACATACACCATTGTAAAATAAGTACCTAGGCAGTATCTTATAGTTACTTCTTTTTTCCTATTAAAAAATAAAAAAAAATAGAGCTGGTCTGAGCCAAGGCCTGCTGAAATTAACAGGAGTCATTCTTTTTTTTCTATTGACTTTATATTAGCTTTTATAGGAATGCATTACTGAAATGCCATCAGGGACATAATTTATTCTGTCAACTATAGAATAAAATTAACAATTAGAGGGTTATTGCATGGTGCAGCAGAAGGGAGAGAGGTCCGTCTTTAGTCACATATAACAGTATACCTTATTGCCAAAACTTGTGCAGACAGAATCTAGATAGTACCAAGTTTGTGCCCCAGCTCACAAAAAATGAGGGGAACAGACTTTAGATTTACTAATTCTGTTGTAAAGAACTAGATTTTAGGATATGTTACTGTTTGTTTGAAATCTTTTGTAATTGACTATACAATAGAAGAAAATCTCTTATAATATTTAGTTTGTGTGTATATGGTAAGAGACAATATTAGGCTTGTAAAGAACATTCCATTTCTATCACAGAATACATGCCATATACAGAATATGATGCATTAACATCTAACAAAGTCAAAGGTATATTTTGAATGTCTCTGAATTCAGTCAATACTTTGATTTTGTTAAAAAGAACCCTGGGTATTTCTTAATATTATCAAATTCATATCTATTGCAGGCCTACATGCCAGGAATTAGATATAATTCATTCATCTTATTTTTAAATAAAGCTGTATACATTTGGAACAAGACACACAGCTTCTTTCTTTGACCTTTTTATGTTTTTAGAAGGCATTCTCTTCCACTTCTCAGGCAGTCTCTTTTGAGATACTCTTTATCCTTTTTACAGATATTAACAGCCTCAATATAAGAAAACTAAATCCAACCAGAAACCTCTGCAAGGCCCTGAAGGTTTGTCTTCTCCATTGGATTTCCTAAATTTAGAAATAGTTTGTCTGAGCTGAAAACCAACAACACAACCTGCTCCAGTTACAAGGTGTCTCAGAGTAATATCTTCAATACTCTAACAGAATATTGATGTTACATGGAGAAGACATGCTAGGTTACCTTACCTGCCAATATGGGATTACAGCTGTATYAGTATATTTGGCTTCTTTGCCTACTCTCAAATGAACAAAGAGACTTTTGTTTCTTCTCCCAAGAGCCATCTGCACAGCACAATAGACTCAGGTTAGRCTTTCTTCCTCATTTACTGCTGAGTCTTTTGAGAATGGCAATTATTTGGTACCATCATAAGGAAGTCTTCTCCCTCCTTGGTATTCATTGCCCTGTGATGTGCCTCCCTTTTCCTGCTTTGGATGGTTTAAACACATTTAGGTGCTTTTCACAGTCTCCCCATTCTAACCAGAACAATGTGGAAAGTCAGAGCAAAATTCAGCTCCTGATTTCTCAGCTTTGTCAGTCTTGCTGGTACTCGGTCTACAGCAGAGTCATGTCAATGAGAAGCACTTCACACCACAACAGTATGACATAAACCTGGAGCTATTTCCTTTCTATTTCACATGATTAATTCCTCATTTGTAAATGAGCATCTAGAGCCAAAATATGAGTCCTGACTTTGACTACATTGTAGTGTTCAGAAAACTCTCCTAGTTTCCAATTCCCTGCAAACTTGAAAAATCATACAGTGTTTACTGACAGGTTAATAAAATCTTTCTAGTCAACAAGGACACAGTTTACAGAGTTGCACAGRATCACTGGAGAAATTGAAGCTTACCCTAATGTTGAGACAAAGGCAAATGAAACTCAAATAGTTCAACTATACTTTGTTTTAGGGTCTGGGATTTGGTCTAGCACAAATGTGAGGCCACCTAGATCAAAACTTAACTCTTTTTTTTTTTTAAGTGAAAAGGCCCACTTCCATGATAAGTTGTTTTACCCTAAGCCCTGCAAGGTTAAGACTTTAGGTATAGTAGAAGCAGATTTGCTGATAGAACAATCATGTATCAGTGTACTAATAATAGTTTCTCCTTGTTTTCATGAACAGGTAATATATCTGTATGTATAAAAATTACATTAGAATTTTGTGAGTAGGATTTGTATGCTTCTAAAGTTACAGCCATTTCCAGATGCTCAACTCAGCTCCCATGGGAAGCCAGCATTGCAAAAATGGTAACAAAATAAATTTAAAAAGATACCTGCCTTCTTAAAGATTGAGAGASTTTTGTAAGTGCGGTCCTAATTATCCATGTTAACCTAGCTACCACTGTAACAGTGATTAAATAACTAACATGCCTATGCTTAGCAATCCCACTAAGTATGTAATTCCAGATTTAGAATATGAACAGTTTTTTAGGCATCCTTTGTGCTACCATTCACAATCTCACCATTACATTGGTTATGCTGTTAATTTTAGTACCCTCTATCCAATACCAGAATGGAGACCCGTTCATGGAATTTGCCATCAAGATTACTAAAATTCTACCCAACTAGGGTGAAGGATTTTAAAGTATCAGAGAGCTTAAAATAACTGGCAATTATGAATGTTTCTTTATAAACCTTTCCCACTTCTGTTTCTATTGGGACAGAATCCCAAATTTGTCACGTTACAACTGCTTCCTGTACATATGACCATACAAAATAGCACATACAAACACTATGTGCAGATATGATCAAACTACAGTAGCAATACTCAAGCTAAGTAATTTAAGACCAACTTTCATTCCACTACAAACCTGAAAGACCTCAGCAGCCCGTATTTTACCCAACCTCAAGCTTCTGCGTTATCATTATTGGTATGTTTCTGATATAAAACAGACCAACTCACAAATATTGCTAGGTAAGTAGGGAAAAAAGTTGGAACATACTCACAAAGAGCATAAATTGTTCTCTCTTAATTAGTTTAGTAGGGTCCTTCTGAACCATACTGTGGCTGTGATTGTAGGTCAAGATAACTCCCAGCACTCTAAGAGAAATTCTTTTTCTCACTCTTCTGAGATTTATATTTCTCATTAATGAAATGTCAAAGTCATTTAGGAACTATATAAGTCAAGGAACTCCTTATGCATATGAACATTGAGAAGATAGTACAAAAATCTGTTTCATTTTTTATTTTTCACATTAAAGGTTTTGGGTTTTAGAAGAAAAATGGTGTAAATTATTCGGCTTTTCTGTCAATGGCATTATGAAATATTTTGGGATACTCTCAATTCTCTTATTTTTACTTACAGCAGAAGTAATATCTAGATTTTGTTATGATAAGGAAAAGGAACCCAAGGCAACCTGGCATGAGTCCCCCATAGAAAATCATTAGTTAAGCTGAAGAAGTTGTGTGGCAGTAAAAARTATCTAATTCCATCCCAAGGAATAAAGAAACGTTAATGACTTTTATGACACCCTAATGTGTACAGCTCTGGTCATCTGACTTCCAGAAAGATGAATTCAGAACAGAACARGTTCAGGGGGTGATAACTAGGATGYTTAGAGGAACAAAATGAAGRCACTAGACAAGCCTGGCTTGTTGAGCCTTATAAAAAGAGGTCTGGGAGGAGAAGGGAGAAAAACTGCAACCTATGAATATCTACAAAGGTAAAGGGAGGAGACATGAAGGRTGTTGTGAAACACGTGGCAGAGAGATAGCCAATTAAACACACATTGGGTGAAAGAAAAGTGGATATAAACTAGCCATTAATAAATTAGAAAAAAGKTCTGAACTATAGGAGCAGTCAGATTCTGGAATAACCTTACAGGGAAGGTTGTAGGGAAAAACACATAACCATGTTGAGAAACTAATGAAAATGATGATATGCAAAAATGTTTGTCATAGCTGGGAATCTGAATCAATAATTGACATCCCTTTGCCTCCYGTCTTCCCTAATAATATCTTCTGACTTCACTGAAGAGTCAGGGAGAGAAATTGAGGAGCAATCAGGTCTCCAAACCCATTGGAAAAAGAACAATTCTGCATTCAGGGCTTGTGTTTGATGGCATATAGTAAATGAACTGTATTGGCTGCTTGCTGAATGATGGGGATATAATGTAATATTGACTAGTTACTTCACCTGGGGAGTGTGAGCCACCCCAAGCCTGAATGAGGAAAAAGTATTTGGAAAAAGTAGTACAGAGTACAAGAGGGCAGAAATACGGTTATGAGGGCATCCTGAACGCTGCTGTTTCATAACTTTCAAGTGCTTGATTTTGCAATATATATATATATTTCGCAATATGAGTCTTTTTATAGACCTTTCAGAACTACAGTATCCAATAGTTCAGTGGTCTATAGTGAGTATCGGTCAGCAGTGGATATATAGGGATGAGAGTAACAGTGGACATATGCAGAGTGATGTTTTCCTTCTTCCAGCGGTCATGAATTTATAGAGTTCAGGAGCAGAAGGAGGGAGAGCAGACAATTACAAACCTCTGAGTTTAATTTGTTCTTCAATACTACTTAGAGACAGCTGTACTTGTGGCCACCACAATACTGTGTGGCACTCTGAAATTTTAAATTTATTTTAAATCTACTGCCTGATCATTTATATGGGTAGGCACTACTTTTTGTATCATACAAACTAGCAAATCCCTATCTTTCAAGATTTTATGGTGGCCTGTCATATATCATCTCTTTTCAAACCTGAAGTCATAGACTATTTATTCTCTCAAAGTGAAGGCTGTTCCATACTTCTGATCACCTTTCTAATTCTTTTTCTGTATCTTTTCTAGTTCTGCTGTGTTCTGCTCTGTTCGTCTTCAAGTTGGTGTTATCAGAATTTCATTCAATATTCAAAACAGAGGGAACGCCAGGGATGTACTATATATTCTTATTTGTTCTCAGTTTTTTTCTCTAGTATTTAACATTACTTGCCTTTCTGAACCTATAACAGATATTTTCAGAGAACTATCTGAAATGACTGAAATATTTTTCCTCCTGGTAAAGGAGGTAAAAAAATTTGAATTCCATATTGTAAATGCTGCAGTTATTATTATTGATTRCAATAATCAACGTTGCATTTCATCTGCTATTTTATCCTGAATAATTTGTATCACCTGGAAATGTTTTATCTCACTCTTCACTCTCTTTTCCAATTCATTCATAAATATGCTGAACAGCATGTGTTTACAAAACAGATCCCACTGGACCTCTGTGGCAACCATCCTCCTTTGTGAATACTGGCTACTTCTTTTTATCTTTTTTTCTTAGTTTTTAATGTGTTACTGATCTGCAAGAGAACTGTTTTATTCTGTGAAAGCTTTCCTTCTTCAAGAACTCTGTCCAAAGCTCTTAAAAATCCAAGGACAATATATTGACCACACTACACCTATCCACATGCTTGTTAACTCCTTCAAAGAGCTGTAAGAGGCTTGAAGGACATACCTTCCATCTACAGAAGCTGCATGACTTCTTCCCTTAAGGTTATCCAAGTATCTGCCAGTTCTAGTTTTCATTCTGATTTTTAGCTATTTGGCTGAAAGTCACAATTACTTATCTATAGTTTCTTGTATACCCGATGGAGTCCCTCTCAAAGGCTAGGATTGCATTTGCTGCCTTCCATTCCTCAGGTGCTGATAAGGATTTAAGTGACAGATTGTATGACACTACAGTTAGCATATATTTTGCTTCCTACTTATGTGTATTCGAGTTCTTTCTAAGGACTTGAGTGCACAGGAGAGTACAAAACAGTTGTTTAAAAGCTGCATTTTATTCACCTACTTCACTGAGATGAGAGAGAGAGACACTAATTTTTCATTATGGTGTAAATCAAATATATTTTTCAGCCAACGTGACCTTGCTGGCAGATTCTGAATATCTTCCAGTCCTTGAGATTTTGTTTAGTACAAATGGATCATATTCAGTATCAGCTGGAAGAAGATCAAATATAAATGCTGACTTACTGGTTATAAAAAAAATGAATGATTTATTAGGTGTCAATAGGATATTTAGCATTTACCTACCACTGTGTTCACAACAGATAACTAAAAGCACACAATAATCAATAGAAGGGGAAAGTCATACTTTATTCCTTATTTCCATCTGATGTAATAAAAAAAAAAAAACTATAAGAGGGCTTTATACTTTAATTAACATATTTTTTTCAGAGTAAGCAGATGTCCACAGGGACCTTCACTTTTATTTTATAACACACATCTTGTCAGGAGAAGCAGGTGGCATGAATTTTACTAGAAGCACAATTCTCTTTATCAAAAATTTCTTCTTCGTCTGGGAATAATTCTCAGTTCATTTTAGCCTGTTCTCACATGACCCATGTTGGCTCAGTGATTTGAAACCCAGAGGGTTTTCAGCCCTTTTTGTTTATTTCTTCTAAGTCACAATTGTCTGCATTTTAATTTTTATTTTAATTTTTATGCACATTGGCAATTGTTAGCCATTTTTATTTACGCTCACACTGTGGTGGCCAATCCTCTACAAATCAACCGCAAGAGATTTGCAGAATTTTTTATTTTCCTTTTTGTCCAGTCAGGCCAAGGTACTGTTGAAATGACTCAACCATTTTCCTGATGAGAAATGTGGCTCTGCTAAGATGAGCTTGCTTTCTTTATTTAAAAAGAAAAATCAGGTATATAGAACATCAGTCTAATTTGTTTGCTATTTTTGTTTTCTCTTCCCAGCAGAATGCCTCATGTAGCCAGAACCATAGCATGGGAGGCAGTAGAAAAACTCAGCCTGAGATTTCCTGCCTCTGTAGCTGGAGACTGACACTTTTCAGTGAGAAGAGTTCCCACCACCAGCTTTTTGACATCTTGCATTCTTTCTTTAACCGAGGGACTAGCTAAATGCTGTACACTCATTTCCACCAAAGCTGAGCTAGTCAGGAAACAGAACAAGTCCTTTACTGGTGTGACTAAGCTATGTCTCTTGCTGGAAAGAAAATGCTATTTAAATACTATTAAATCACGCTTCATTTAAGAGAAATCAGAATAACTTCCCTTTAAAACTGCCTGCTGCCAGGAAATATTTTTAATGTCAGTATTAAATATACACAATAGACAGTATGTTTAGAAAGTGTCTACCATATTGTTTAGGGTCACAATGAAGTTGCCAAATCCAGAAAGCTACAAATTGTGCTAGATTGTATTCTCAGATTTTGGAAAGTATCTCAGACTTTTCAATCCATATATTTTACTCCTTTAATATTCTAGAAATGGCTTTCATTGCATTCCTGTAGCGCTAATCCACCCTTTCTCCCAGTTATAGGACCCTCGGTCATCCACAGCTTCAAACTGCATCTGTTTACCCTTTGTCCTTGGAGTTAGCACCCCAATAACCCAAGAGTTTTTCTAGTGTGGCAGCAAAATCCATGAGATACTGCAAGAAAAGCTGCTTTTTCTTCATTACCTGGAAGATCTGGCTGTGTATCTAATTTCTACTCTTCTCAGCCATCTCCTCATCTCTGCTTATGCTGAAGGGTCCTTGCTAGCTGGAACTGTTCCTCTTCCTCTCTTTATGTCCTGATTTGCGCTTTGAGCTTCTCTCCTCGAGCGTGATCAGTTGCCCTCTGGAAAGGGACAATCTCTCTGATTCTTCATTTAGCCCACATGCCAGCTCTAGATCTTTCAAGGTAGCACTTATATCTAAAAGTGTATTATTTTAATAGAATAATTAAAAAAATTTCTGACTCTCCCCATCTCTGAATGGTAAGTGGGGTTAGAAGAAAAATGGAATGGATGATCATGCTTTAAAAATTCAGATCGATTATTAAGCAGCTGTTGTTAAAATGTCATGAATAAACTGAACTTGCTACTGGATAATGAGTTTTATTGTGAGGGATTAAGAAACACTAAATATAAATGGAATCTCATCCGTAGAGTGTCTGGTAGCAAAACCTCTGTATTCCTAGAACATCACCGGTGTAAGCAGGAAGACCTGGATTTACACTCAACTGCAAATACATGCTCATAGGGAATTCTATTCTACATTCAGAAAAATCTAAGTGAAACCTTACCAGGTATGGCAGCGTGACTGTCTGCTGTCTGGGGTAAATG
The DNA here is from genome assembly GCA_030449065.1 of Oceanodroma leucorhoa. Lineage (NCBI taxonomy): Eukaryota > Metazoa > Chordata > Aves > Procellariiformes > Oceanodroma > Oceanodroma leucorhoa. The sequence continues at coordinate 2,623,871 of JASVER010000112.1, forward strand.
TCTTCCTCATTACCTTGTGGGATTGCTTACATGGGATCTCTGGTGTAATTAGGAATACCTCAAATCTATGCTCTTTCYTTATCTGTTCTTCTTCTTTATCTGACTATTGTTTCCATCCTCTGCAGTGTATCCACAGCCAGGTGAAATTTTTATTTTCTGGTAAGACTTCTGCTTTAAGCACTGGAAAAGTCTAACTGAGCTGTTTAGCGMATAGCCAGTAGAAATGCATGAGGACCAGGGTATAGTGATCCTTTGGAGGAGACCAGCAGAAGACTTTGAAGGAGAGATGTAATAAGACAAAACATCTAGAGACTGTAACCAGAAACAATACAAAAAGAATCCAGGAGCTCCCTTTTGCCTCACAGTCTATCCCAATAGTGTATTTTGAGGTTCCTTTGCTGTTGCTTTCAGAGAAGTCAGTTGTTCTCTGCTGATTTGTATTATTAGACCTATTTAAAAAGCTGAGTGAGGACAAGAGCTTAAGAATTGATATTAAACATTTGACTTCTAGATTCCATAAGAAGTCAGTGGGAAGAGTTAGGAGCTTCAAATGTTGTTCTTATTCCTGAATGCATAGACACCAGCATGATCCAAGAGGAAAAGCTAAATCTCTGCCTCATTTTGTAGTGAGCACAAATCTCCAGGCTGCAAAATCAAAACTTAAATCTTGAGTCTAGAGTACACACTCCTAGACTTCAGAGACTCTGTTGCAACAGGTTGGAAATGCCCTACAAACGCGTTGCTGTATCATGCTATATTGGACAAAGTACATCATATTTAAAACYCATCTAGCTAGAAACCTACCAAGAATTAACTTACATCTGGAACGATACCACTTATTCAGGGGCTAGAACAAAAGGCTGTGTTTCCAAGCAAATTGAAAGAATGAAACAGAACAAGAAAACAGAGCTAAGCTATTACAAAAGCTAACTAAGGGATTTTATTAAAAAAAGGGAGAAAAAAGTTCAGCACAAAAAGCATCAAAGAAAGATCTATTATGTTGAAAATACTGAGCTTTAAAAGCAAATCTAAGCCTGTTCCTTTTGGTATGTGCCTCATGGAAATGCTGTTCTGAAATTGTTTTTCTAAGTGTAGAACAAAGACTACGCTTTATTGTCAAGCTTTTGATACTATGTTAATAACCCATTTCCTTCCTGTTCAAATTATATGTCCTGCTGTGGATGATACTTTCTATGTTAATAATACTAAAATGAAAATAGCACAAACTAGTTATAACTCAGTTATGGCTCTTGCCCACTGTTGGAGTCTTCACTTCTAACCATTCCCTATGCCTTGCCTATCAAACCTGTTCACAGCAGCAAACACACTTTGTGCATTGCAGTGGAAATTCTTTTTTTCAAGGAACAGAATTTTTTTAGCAATTTGTAATGTTCTGATGTTGATAATACATAGGCCTGTAGGAACATGGAATAGAAAGGAACTTCTCCAAATAAGAAGCAATCTGATACACTTTATGCATAAACCAGATGGCTCCACACAGACTACTGAAAAGCAGGTAAGTAGAGACCAGAGGAGCTGGGTATTATAGCTGGTTTCAGCACAGCAGCACCTGATAAGTTTCCGGTAGCGCTTGAAACGTTTGTACTTACACGTAAGCCAAAGTCCAAACTTGAGTAGAAAGAGTGAAGAGATTAGTTCTGGTCAATGGCATGGAGTAGGAAGTTCTTTGGCTTTTTCTCCCCCTTCTGGCTAAATTACTTCTCTATATAAAATTAAGATCTGAAATGGCATTATATGCCAATAACAACAATCTGTCTGAGTTGACAATCCAAATGCCCTGTAATGTTTTTTTCAAATTTGGTTTGTAAGTAGAATCATACTAAGACTTGAATTCTCCACATGATTAGATATTCTACAACAGTGTAGAGGGGAAATTTAAACCTTTCRCTTAGAAAGCCATTCCCTGGAAAAGCATCCCTGTGTAAGCACAGGAAACAAAAGCTGTTACAATTCACTGGTGCGAATGTTCAGGCAACACTGAGTCCAGCTGACAGCAGTTGAGCGGAGCTGATTCCTGTTTCTGGAGACAATAATGAAAACAAGAATCATGTTCCTTATAGATGGTGTGAAATTGGAAGCTCTGAAAACTGACATAGGGTCTTCAATGGATTCTTCTCTCTGAAATTTTTGTTTGTTTCTCATGGTTTAATTAATAGAGAAAAACTTAAGGTGTGAAAATGAAAAATTCAGTAATAAGGTCTTTTTCTAAAGATATACACATCAATTCAGTGACAGAGCTGGATGCATGACGATTGACAGGTCTTGTTCACATGAGCAAAGGTTATAAAACTGATGGGAAAATGCAGCACCTTTGGCCCTTTGCTTGTTGGTTTACACACATTGGACACTGTAATTACTTGATAAGGTGAGTAGTTATTAATATTTCTTTAGTGTAAACATCATGGCTTTCTGCCGCATGTCAGTCCCTCCAACATATTCAGCCACTGTTTCCAACCTGAGCTGTGCCATTTTCACAGCATTGACATTGACTTCTTGGCCATTTGAGGGAAAGGATGCAAGGAAGTGGTGATCTTTGTTCTAATAGAAAAGGCCATTTTATATATTGAACCTGTGATGCTTATTACTTTTAAGCAGATACTGTAGAGATCCATAGTCTTCCTGCTTACCAATGTCTTTCCTCTCTATGAATCCCGTCAATTCTGCTAAATGAGAGGATTCAGTCTAATTGTGCCATCTGGGAGGGACAGGAATATCCCTTCTGAGTCCCCCAGATTTCAAATGGTAGGATAACTAATTTCAACTAGCAGTGAGTGTGATTGAGGTTTGCTGAACAAGTGTCAGCTTAAGTGCTTCTTTTTAACTCATTTCTTTTTTTTAGCACACCTGCTAGCATAAATGGAAAATAACTGAGTAATGCAGTTGTTAATTGCCTGTAAATAGATAGAAATATGTGTTAACATATGGTGACAGTTAATGGTGGTTTCCTTTTTATAAAAGAGTTCTATCATCTGTCTGTCCAAAGGATCTCACCACAGAAGCACGGCAACATTTAGTGGGATACATCTTTCTTTCAGTTTTTTTTTTTATGTGATAGCTAGAGTTGAATGTTAACCAACTCTATTTTCTGTGGCTTAGCAGTAAATCTGATCTTTGGTCATATATCTCATTTGCACCACACTTTTTTCGTTTAGTGATTTAGTGCAGTTTAGTTTAAATATGCAAAATAAACATGGTTTGCTGGCTACTAAACCAAAACAAATGTCTTTTTCCCACCTACCAATCTTCACATTTGCAATTAGCATTGTGCATAGCAAAACAGAGCCTGTGGATCATGTGTGAGGACTCAGTGTTACTGGCAGAAGGAAAGCTTTTTAAATGTGAAGCACACCCACTGGGCAGTTCAGAATCTAGGGCAAAAATTGCTCTTTCACTCACTCATTCCCTATATTTACAAATCTTTTGTATAAAAGTCAGTAGCGCTTATTTGAAAGCAATTGTGTAGYTGGGTGGTTTTGGCAGGGAGGCAGAGCATTTTAAAATTTTCAGTCTTAAAAAGCAATTGATGCTTGATAATGGATAGTGGCAAGCAATTAAGTGCAAATAGGAAAAAGAATACACTGTGAATGGTCACTTGCCTCTAAAGGATGGCTTAATTTACTTGCAGGTGGTTTGAGTTTGCACCGTTCCTATCCATCACTCTGAATTTTGCAGACTGAAGCAAATTTTACACCTCAACAAAGCCAGGTATACACAAGTGGGGTTACTAGCAGTCTTTATAGATTTTAATTCATTAACAAAGACATTTCACTTTACAAATGTGCCATAATTCTGCTCTGTCAACTTATATAAGCTTATTTGAATTATCCTCTTGGTACAAATTAAGGAAGGTTATAGCCTATATATGGATTCTTTTGTCTGCAAACACCACTGATGTGCATTTTCCTCGGACTGTGCATGAACCAGAGTTACAACTACATGGAGGTCGGGGAAGAATAAGGGCATTTTTAACTGCACACTGTGAAGGGTCATTTTTAAAAATTTCTAAAAAATTCATATTCAGCTGTAAATTACCTGTCATTCTAGCAAGGCCTGGTGGTGCCCCCTTCAATAACTCTGCATAGGACCTTTGTGAGTGGCCTGTTGAGTCCCAGGTGGCCACTTCTCAAGCGTGGCTCTGAACTGCAGGGTGTGAGGAGGCTTCTAGTGAAAGGACTGGGGCACAGTCTAGCCCTTGGCATTTGGTCAATGGAAAGTATGGCTTAATATTAAAAAAGTAATGTTTTTTACTGTTTCCAGAACTCTGATAATTATTCACATCTCATGAACTCAACAAGCTGTAAATAGCAGGCAGTCATGCGTTATTTGTGAATGGTGTCCCTGTATTTTTACCTAGTCCTATAATACCAATATACACAGTTAATATAGAAACCTGTGAATCATTCCCAGGGGAGCATTGTCATGCCCTGTAGACACCTGGATTAAACATTTCCTTACACATATTTACAGATGCATTCTTTACTTTTTTGATGGAAACCAGATAATAAATCTTCCTCAAATGCTAGAAATTGTTGATGTATCTGTAAATTAAATCCATTTGATTTCCTGGATTGTCAAATATGGTAAGGGAAATCTTACCTGTCTATTGATTTAATATTTTACTATAACATTGTTCTTCCTGTTCCAAATGCCATCTCATCTGTGGGAGTTGCACACAGAAGCTGTAGGAATTCTCATAGTTTCCATATGCATGTTCAGTGAGATGCTACAGTTTTGAAATATTGTGAAGGTGTTCAGACCTCTCACCAGATTTTAGACCCAATTTACAAAAACTTTTTATTACTGTTCTCATGTTTGGTGCAGCCTGGCTGAGATTCCCTCCCCTCATTTGCATGATGTATGTTGTCTTCTCCTTCTAGCAATGTTGGACAAGGGATCTCGGAAGCTCTAAGGGTCAGGAACAACCATTTGATTATCTTCTGCAGTGCTGGCAGGGCCTAGAACTGTGTGTGGTATGAAGTGTGGATGAGTTGAGTCTCCCTTTTTTCCTCGGTATATGCCAAAGTGCCAGAATCTCTTACAGATACAAGTCAAGTGAACGGGCTTCTAGGAATGAAAGAAATGGTGAAGAAGTGCTGAAGAAGAGCCACTCTTCTGTGGAAGATTCTCTGTTCTGCTCTTCTAGCCTCAGGTTATGGTTGCTAAAAGGGGCCTAAATTATTAAAGCTCATATCTGAAGATCAGATTCTCTCTTTATTACCTGCAACTACAATTTAATCTTTTTTTTTTTTTCCCTAAAGATGGAAAAAAGTAAAACCAGTGGAGAGTTAAAACAAATTCAGAGCACAATGAAACAGTGAGTCCTCACCACCTTGATACTGCACTGTAACCCACTGTTTTCTATTTCTGAAAGCATTTGAATTGTTCCATACTGCATTTCAGTGCATTTTATAATACCTTAGTCTAAATTTATTCTTTACAGGAACATATTCTCTTACTGGGGAAAAAAAAAGAATTCATAAATTCCTCATGATCCTGATTCATATTTTATGAGAATCAAGAAAAAAATGTACATAAAATTCTAGAACACGTTTTCCTTGACTTTGATAGCATTTATATTTTGATAAGGTGGCTTCCAGATTATGTAAACATTGAGCTTGGGTCTCCATATACAGAGACAGGAAATTAAGAGTTTCTTCCTGACAAGTAAAATATAAAACCAATAATTTAACTTTCTGTATTAGGTGCAACATTGCTTAATATATTTAGTAACTCCTCAAAAAGGTGATGAATAGGAAGGCAGCAAAACTTGCAGAGGGTACAGGCATATTGGTTAGTCATCACTAAGGAAGACTGGTTTATGGTGTGTGGGGATGGAAAGAAGACGTTCGTACTGTTTTTTCCAGTTTAAATATCAATTATGTGGTGAAGTGCTTCCAGACTTAGCGGCCCCGTGGTCTTATTCAGTACTGTGTGCTGATGGATGAACTTCACCAGGGTCATGACAGCAAATGAGACTCGCCATCAATACATGCAAAGTATTAAAATATCTATGAAAGTGGAAAGGATTTGGAATTAATTATTCAGTTCAGGAAAGAGATTTGGATGTTGTTACAGACAGCTTAATGAAGACTTTAGCTATGGCCAGAAGTCCAAAAAGACATTAAGAAGCATAAGGAATAGGTTGGGGAATAACATGTAAAATATTATAATTAGACCTGATTTGGAAATGTTCCCTCAGCAATGGGTAATTTTGATAACTCTGAACAAAACCCACAGCTTTATTTGCAAACCCCCCCCAACCATTCAGACCAAAAATTTAACGACATTCATAAGGAGTCTAGTCAATTAATATCAAGAATAACAATAAGAAGAATGTTCAAAATTATTTTTGAAAGAGGTAATAAACTGTGTGTTTCATTTCCATGCTTACCTCAGTAAGGAAATATTTAATGAGGAGGATGGATTATACCACAAATTATAAAAAATGTTCTGCTGGCCACTATTAGAGAAAGGTATAGGATTATAAAGCTAAGTGAACCACAGGATCAAGCTAGTGTAGTGTTCCTATATTCTTGCCCTTTGCCTATGCTAGGTGAAAATTAAACCATTTATACATGGAGCAGTATTTATACACAAGCTCTTTTAGTGGAACTAGGGTCTGGGCAAYGTGCATTAAAAGGTGTCTCATAGATCAAAGCAAAATGCTACAAAAATAAAAAAGAAACTGAAGAAGAATATTATTAAACTACAGGAAATTTGCTGTGTGCTCTTAAATGAAAGACGCAAACATTTTTGAAATTTGGTGTAAAAAAAAATATACTGAAGTTAATAATTAGTGCAAAGCAATATAGGACCTGGTTAATATAACTGCACCCCATTTGCCTCAGTACAGTACAATATGCTTACTTCAATGAAATGGTGTCACTGTTAATTTTAATAGTTTTGTTAGGTATCTGCTTTAGGCTGTACTTGAACGGACACAGTCCAAATTCCCCACTGGTGTAAATTAGTGTAGCTCCATAGGGATCTTAATAATTTTAGCATTACTTATATGATCCAAGGTAGCTTGAACATAGAATTTCCCTTTGACCTTGTGACAATTTTTTTATTAATTTCATAGGGAAAGTAAATACAACTGAGCAGAGAGTAGACCCTACTACATTTGTAACAGTATTTTCCACAGGGCGATGCAGAAGCAGAAAGATCACAACCTCCATGAATGAGTAAAGGATATTGTAAAACAGATGGAATGGAAATAATCACTACTTCGCTCTGAGGGCAAAATAATGCATTGGTGTTTGTCTTACCCCCTCAGCTAGAGACAATGAAGTACTCAGTGCTTTGCCTTCCCTCTGTCAGTCTCAGTAAATTCTCATTTTCTTTTCTTGTTAATCAGGAACATTTGTTTTCCCCTCCCATTTTTTGACATATCCCCCCTCCTTTTTTTTAATCCTAGCAATTCTGTATTCTTTACAGCTCTCATATCCCATCTCCCGCTTCTTTTTGCTTCCTTTGCCTTTCTTTTAGGCTTCTCTTCACTTTTTTCTCCCTTATCTTTTTCTTCCCTCTGTCTCTGGAAAGTTYGGTGTGCAAGTTAATCTAACAGTATGAAGCTAACTGATACGATCAGGACTTGTGAAATACAAACTAAGCTCTCACTGACTTTTAGAGCCTACTGGTGGCAAATCTCACATGAACAAATTGGTTCTTGACATTTGATCGGGTCTGCTTGCTTCTTAAAATATGCTTTAAAAACAACCTGTAAGCCCGGTTCTCCTTTTATTCTGGAAATGTTTTACATTTGTTTCACAAAACTTAGTTCTCTCTAGAACAGTTCTTGATGTGGTAAGTATAATCAAAGTCAGTTATAGGAATCTTACAGTTAGCTTGCTCCGTTATAATCCCGTATATTAATGAGAAGTTATAGTCTCCTTCCGTGTACCTATAAAGATTCAAGCTTCGTAAGAAAAAATAATATCTTCTTTACATCTTTAATATATATGGAAAAAGCAGACAAAGTTTTGGTCTTAGAAAAACCTGGAGGGCCCTAGGAAAGGAAGGTGGTCTGCTGACCCCAGTCATATTCCCTGGATTACTTTGCTTCCTCTGTCGCTGGGCTAAGACAACCCAACACTGCTGCCGTTCTGATGACCCTGAATATACCTGCCAACCTGTCATCTGGACAGATTAAGTAAATAACTGTTGCTCCTTTAAGGACATAGAATAGGCCTTATCAAATACATCATAATAATCGGGTTCTTGATTAAAAGAACTAATTAGGTTCAAACTTATCCTACGGGAAACAGATATAAAAAGTCAGATCAGCATAAGCTAACCTCTGTAACCCATCGTAGGACACAGGATTGCAGCTCTTGCATCCATTCCTGATCCTGACACAGGCAGCACCCTGTTTAGTCCTGTGCTAGGCATGAGACGTGACATTAGAGAGTCTTTTCGCAGGCACAGCGACTCGGTTCTGCATTTCCAATCTCTCTTTTGAGCARAGAGGTTCAGAGACAGCCGCCAGGTCCAAAGTCCATTCAAATCAGCGCACAGGTGCTCAGGAAAGCTGGATAAGGCCCTTAGAGTATAGATGAGCAGAAACTTCCACATTACTTCACGGAGGCAGGAGACTGTCATTAAGTTTCACTTAACACATCACATGTAAGAAGTTCACGGAGTATGTTAAAGTGTGGGTCCGGTCGTGCAGCTGTATAAACCGCTGTTCTGTACGAGGCACCAGGCAGGTACGTGGCACCGGCGGTGTGAAGAAGGCTGGGTTTTCACTGCAGCTGATTGGGGTTCTGAACTGTACACCCAGTTTCCAGAGGATSTCTCACTCCTAATTTTATCTTTAACTAACAAGTGATTCCTGCCCTTTCCTCTCTTATTCAGWGGATGGCATTGACCATATGTATTTCAAGCAACTGCAGCAGTCCTACTAAATTTACCCACAGTTCCAAATATACATAGAGTATCATAACCATAATGCCCTCATTCTGTCATATTTGCTTGAAATGTGTGTATTTGTGTACTAGGTAGTTTTACCCTCACTAGAAAAATTATACAAAGCAGAATGAACTGTTTCTCAGTGTTCAGACAGCTTCGTTCTGTGAGTACTATTAAAAAATAAAAATAATTGCCTTGAGATCAGAGATAATTATCTCAGAGGCATGTTGATACTGTTTTTCTTATCGCTTTGTTTAATACAAATTTTGTTGTATTAAACAAATACAACAGTACTTTTTAAACCTCCTAGTCTAATGGAAATCTTCTAAGAAGAGTAAAGGCTTTAAAAGAAGACTAAATGGGAAATAACTGAATGGACTTGCTGAATGGCAAACTTCATGTATCTATTTTGCCACAATAATGTCAGTCAGTGCCAAAAAGGCTTTGTGTATTTCCCACAACTACAGACACAAGATATTAAGTTGGTGCCATAATCACCAAAATGCAGATGCTTGACTGGCCATGACATAAAATGGGATGTTATGGCTTCCATTTCAGAGGGAAATCATTCAAGCTTCATTGTGCAGTACAGTCTCTACTAATACAGAAGCAGCTATACGTCATTTGAGCAATTTCCTTTGCAATAAAAGATATGGTGGTTTTTATGTCGATTATTTTATGGGATCATCAATGGATAGAAGCATTCAATAGCAACAGGTTATTAAAGAGTCACTTGTTTTATATAGGTAAAGCTCTTTTTCAACCCCAAGCCCCTAACAGAAGAGAGAAAGAGTGATTCCTCTGCTTGAAAGAGGGCAGGAGGACAGACGCACTGAGGGCTGTCATTCCAGTCTGTGTAATATGTGCATTAAAGTCCTGTGGAATCTCTGGGAYGTAGTGTGGTGGGGATGATGTTCATCCTGCTGTGTCCAATGGCAAAATTTCCACTTAAAACATTGCTGTTAAATTAGGGKTTTTTTAAGTACATTTTTTCTGTGGAAAAGTAGGAAATGTGTGTGTATCTTCTGAAACTTTTGTGTATTCACTTAATCTGGCTCTAAGATTTAAGGATCTTCTTAAAAAGCAGTTGTAAACTCAACTGTCTTCAGGTTCCTGAACTGAACAGCAAAATCTTTCAGCAGCAGAGATTTGCTGAGCAGCAGAGGAMGCTCTGCTGCTCTAAGGTGCCATATGTAGGACACTCATTAAGATTGCTAGTTTTTGTATGTGTGATGTGATCTCACTGTGAAGCTGTTCATAGCAAGAAGGCAGAGTTATTCCCAGGTTGAGAAATATGGCAGTGCTGAGCGTGGGACCAGATGCAGGGCCATAAACTAGTGGCTTGGAGGATGCTGCATGGTTTAAAATTCTCTTTTCAGCCCCAAACTCAGTGTCTCCTTACAAATCACTTTGTTGCTGGGAAGATTTTCAATTATATAAAAGCTTCCTATAAAACACCACTGCTGTTCCAGTAAAGTCTTTAATCCCMCTCCTACTGAATTTACATGGACTTCAGTGATACAGGATTGTGTCAAAAGGGTGCAACTGGTTTATAATATCTTTGATGGGTGTATTTCATCCTTTCTCAATAAGATAGAAAAAAAAGTAGATAATGGGCTGATATTTTTAGAAGGGTTGTTCATAAAGCCTGAATTTTCTTYTATACTTAGCATGCCTTAGAGTGGAAAGTGAGGAGTATCAAATAACAATGAGCAACAATAACAATACATATTTTACACTTCAATAGCTCTTTCTACCTGGGACTCCCAGAACTCTGAATACTAGCTGATGGAATCTAATGTCTTGTGAAAAAAATACACACGCCCTTTTTGCAAAGAAGGGAGTAATTCTGTAATTAATATGACTTATCTGTATGGTTTCAAGTTACTTTATTTCTCAGTTTGGGATTCTTGGTATAGAAGGAAATGAATGACATGCATTTTTGTGCATTTACCAAATGTACATTCTACTTGTGTTTGAATTTCCCATGGGGAAATCCTTATCTTCCTTACAGTTCTTCCAGATAAGACCACAATTATGCAATTATTACATGGATGAATTGCCCTATTTGATCAGTTGATATCTGAATATGTTGTTTTAGTGGAGCCAGCGTAAATGAGTAAGAGAGGTAGTTATTGCCATTTGATTTATTTTATAAAGGAGAGAAGTGTGGATATGTATAAACTGGGAGACAGGGGCTCACCTAAAGGAAGAGTACAGCCTGCATTGTCTTTCTCTCTCCTTAGTACAAAACAGAAGAGTAAAATATGCATCTTTATTATTACAGAGAGCAAGTAATAAAAAAGAATAGTTATTTACTTGCTATATAAACTAATATCCATGGCTTTCCAAATGAAGATTAATGGTGTTGAATCTGTGAGTAAGATGTTAAAAAGCCCAGTCAGGAAAGTCTTTGTTTTAGGCATTGTATTACACATTTTGTCAATATGGCTCACAAGAGGTGGATGGAGACTATTTGGGGAGGGGGGTCTAGACATCTCCAGCTGCTTGATCATTTATCTTTCCTTGACTTCTGCAAAAGGGWTGACTAGAAATCATACAGTACAAACTGGGATGGCTGCAGGGGCAACTTTTTCCTTATGTGAGCATCTTGGAAAGGCTGCAGCAGCTACTCAGACTTGGGTTTCACCTTGGGAGTTAGGACAGAGGCCTCACGGATCATGAAGATTGTGTGTCCTTCCTGAACTGAGTGTTTTTTAATTGCCTGAGGCACTGTTTATCTGGACAAATGTGATTGGTGACAAAATACCAGCAACTGAAAAAAGAGATAAATCACCAAATTTTATATATTCRCATGACTTGCCTGGGTAACAATAGTTCTTCGTGTTTGCACTGCTAGAGTAAAGTGGGCATTTAGGCATCTTCTAGAACTGCTCAGAGCTTGAGAAACAAATGAACATTAGCTGCTTAAAAATACTTTGTGTTTCTTTTGCAACCGGCTGTTCAAGAGGTAATTTATGGTTCGGCTCAACACTTAGACATCAGTAAGCCTTTGAAAATGCTACCTTTTCCTCCCAAGCATTTTCATTTACAAAAGAACATGTAAAAAAGATGAAGTGATTTGTCTCAGTGAGTAATAGCAAAGCGAGGTCACTCTCTGTAAGCAGCAAATGTTGTGATAGACAGCAGGTCATAAAGCCATGGTTGGCTAAGCAGAATAATTTTAAATACTTTGCTAGATACTCACAGCAACTGTATGTGGCTGGCACTGCCTCAGAGTGATCAACATGAAGATTCCCACACTTGGTGGTATCTCCTGCTTGCTCGCTATTCAGCACAAAACCACTCCCAGTCCCCTCATGGTAGTAACTGCTAGGCATCTTCTAAACTACTTTCTCTCTTTCCTGTACTTCTCTTAAATCTAGTTGAATACATGAGATGCATGAGTATCTTTGCTACTCTTAAGACAGCTGGATCTTTCTCTTTGTGTAAATACATCCAAATGTGGCCTTTAATAGCTGGGGAGGATGTAATTTTCCTGMCGTTGTGACATGTGGTGTCACTGAAGGATTTATCTGCCACAAAACCTCATTTGTGGTTAGGGCATGTGTTTTAAGAGGACTACAAATTTCAAGTCACATGTCTGAAAAAGCCCTATTGCCTATAAGTAGCTAAGGAGGGAGATGAGGACCCATATCTCAGGTATCTATGTGGGATTCCAGCATTAGCTAAGTGTTGCTAAAAAGATGGTTTTCACAGGAGGAATCTGGGCATAGGCACAGAAAATTTGGTACAGCATTATCTGAGCTGAGTATCTTCAAGAAGGGAGGTGGGTGGAGGAGATTTAAGGCTCAGGGAGCACTGAGAATTTGTGGCTGTGGGCATGAAGGAAAGAGTTGTAGGGGGCTGCATACCACTAACTGTATGCCTTTCGCATAAAAATGATTTTATGTAAGAGAATATTTCTTTCTTCTTTCACTTGACTTTTTTTCTCTTGACAAGAATATCACCTTGCCTTTAAAGCATGGACAATTCATTTGTTTCTTCAAGAAGCTTGAAGATCCGTATGAATGTGACTTGAAAATAAAAACTGCTTTGAATGTTTCATCCRTTTCCTGTTCAATAGGACTTTCAGTTCTTAATTTAACTTGGGAAGAAGACTAGTCTAACTAACGCACAAAGGCATGAATAGTGTGCAGACAATGACAATTTTCTGAGGTGGGTGAGATGAATCAACTTGTGGTGGGGCTGATTTCTTCTGTTAACTATAAAAAGAACACTGATGATTAAACTAGACAAGACACCTCATGCTTAGGTAGCTACYGTTAAATGACATGAATCCCACATGAATGATAAAACCAAACAGGAAAAAAAAGCAACATTTATTATAGARAACCATCTGTGGAAGCAATAATGCTTACAGTCCATCTGTCAAAGGACCCTCTCCTATTATCACTGGAGTCTAAATCTCTTGCTGCACTGGACTAGAGTACAGTACTGCCCTGTTTGGTATAGAGATCATAATTTCTYTACATTAAAAGGGTAGATCAGTGCACAATTTTTAAGAACAAGTCAAGCACTGATTCCAAGGGAGCAGCTTTGCTTAAAAATTGATGGTGCTATGTGACCCACTTTATTCCAMGGGCAGAGAGAGTTCAGTCATCCATGTCATCCATGCTATCAGAAAGCACTTGGAGCCAGGGTCAGTCAATAAAGAAGACGGGGCTCATCTGTTCTTTCACTTTTGCGGTCATCAGGGATTTCCATCTCCCTAAGTCTCCTTTTCAGGATGGTCCTGTTCGTATATTTGGGACAGATGAAAATTTATCTCAGTCTAGAAATGCAAGGCTGGTTCTGTGGCATTYCCCATCTTTTCTACACCCCTCCCCAGCCCCATTTGAAAACAGGTTGATTCCTGAACATGATATTGTTCATCATAGAGGAGACAAAACCCATTGGAATACAGTACCATGYGTTGGAGTATCAACAGAGGAGGAGAGCTAAATTATTTAAAGTAGTCCTCCCCAATGTTTGCCGTCCCATGGGAAACAATGCTGAGMTAATAACATGGTATTGGCAACATGTTTTCCTCCACAGGGGTTGGGGACTGCATTCAGAATAGCGTCTGTTCATCCGGTAGAACTTCACCCATGCCTCCTCCTAGTATCTTCAAATTCAGTGGCAAAGTGGCAAAGTGGGAGTCTTATTTGTCTGGCCAGTCAGGTCCCTTGAAAAGAAGGCAGTGCCAGATTTTGCCTCCCATGTTTGTACGTACCCTGTGCACAGTGTGACTGATTTCAGTGGGTAAATCTGGGAGAACTCCAACTCAGCATGAGTAATGATGAAAAAAAAAAAACTCTTTTGAAACTGTGGGAGACCTCTGATCTGTGCTTTTCTTGTGGCAGCAGTATGTGTTGTCACAGACAGAGCAGCAACACGTACCATTCAAGSGACTGTACTCTGGGATGCCAGTTTGTACCTTAGTGGCTCCACCATTGGGTTCCTGTTTGACCTCCAACAGCAAGTACTTTCCCTTATATAACCATTTTAATATTTATCTTCCTCTGTGCCCTTGCTGAGACATCTCACTTATTTTACCTTTTCTTTAATAATAGTGACAGCTTATTCAGTGCAGTGAGATTAGGAGTGTCGGGACAGACTCCTAGGACTCTCTCAACGAGAGCTGTGTGTGCTCTTCACACTTTTCCAGTCAGCTGAAACACAGAGCACTCCAGACCGAATTCCTTAGCCCTGGGATTTCTATCAGCCCGTTGGATTTCTTACCAAATTAGCTAAGTTTAAGAGAATGTAGACAGCTTTGGATGGGTAGACATCAATCCAGTGCAACTGGCTGAATGTGTATGCCCTGCAAGCAGTTCTCGGCGAAGCAAAAAGGCCAAGTGCCCGCTGCCTGGTTTGGTTATGTGAAAGCCCAGCAAAGCCTGACTGTGCAGTATGGGATGGCATGTCGTGCTKGAGGAGCCTGTCTCTACGTGTGAGAGAGGGGGTCCCTCCTACGAGGGCAGTGCTCTCCTTCTTGGTGGCCTCGACATTCTCTTCGGGGCTGTGCTTTTGTGCCTCCGTTGCAGCTCCACTTCTGTCCCTTACTGCCTCTTTGCAGAAGCAGCCTGGCCCTTACTCAGCCTGRCTGCTCAGCCCAGAGGCAGCAAAATTCAATTTATCAATTCAATTAATTCAATTAATAAGCAAACTTCAACAGATCAGAGAACTAGCATTGCARTCAACATTGCAATCCATGTTGCTAAATGGAGTAACTTCAGGTAAGGGTATAGCCTCTGTTATTTCCACGTTCGTATTTTATTAATTTGGAAGAAACTGTTATGGCTGTTATTAAATTGGAATCTCACATAATGGCAAGCGTTCTGGAAAGATGCTGGCAAGGTTTGCAAAGCTTTGTTAATTTTGCTCAAAGCTTTCACAGCTTTCAGTGTGGCTTTTTCACAAAGCTAAACTTAGAGGATTAACATTGCTCTCCTCATGGTACTCTGTTTACCAAGGGAATGTTGGTCAAAGGGAGAAAAGTGGACAACTTCAGACTTTTCATGTCAGTGCTACTTACAGAACAAATATCCTTTGGCAGGGTAAGAGCCTGAAGAAGAAGAAAAGAAGCTTTCTACCTATTGTGCAATAAATCAAAAGGTTCCAGTGAATTTCTTTGAGCGTTAGCAAAACTGCTTAATCTAGGATTTCAAAGGGTGATCAAAACTATTTTCAATTATTCCTGACTTGCACTTGTATCATTCCAGACTGAGCTGAGTCTTTTTCCCTAGTACATTCCTTTATTTAAAGGCAATAGAAAGAAGAGAAAGAAGTGAATTTCAATGATCAGAATCCCAATGTGTGGGAAATATGACTTCAGTTCTTCCTCTGGAAAGTCTGAATAAGACCAAATAATTACAAGTTCTTCAGTAATAAAAAGCAGAGGAAAAAAGAAACAATAACAGAACATTTTCAGAAATTGGATTGTCGTTATCTGTAACAATACAGAAAGCTTATCTTTTGTGAAAAAAAGCAAGCTTGGTTCTAATGTGGCATAAATATTTGCATGATAATAAGGTTATATATTTTAGATGAAGACAATGTATTGCTCACAAAGAAGAAGAAACAGCTGTGGCCATCCTTGGGAAAACATGACTTCCTAAATGTGACTTTGTGCATGTCCCAAGACTCTACAGCTAGTTTTCTTTGAAAGTACATTTACTGTTACAGTGCATTTGCCATTGAATACAGACTCACATCCAAACTCTGAGGGTGGCAGAATAGGTATGCAAGAGTTGTTAAGTAGCATTGATCTTTCAGAATAAGGAAGGAGTCCCAAATGGAGAACACAAAAATATGCCTTTCTGTCTCATTACTTTGTATTACAAACTGTGAGACTTAAGAATTAAAAGGGTTTGTAAAGCAGCAAATGTATGAATGTATCAACCAAAGRTTTTTATTGCAGAAATTATTCATTTGCATCCCAAAATGAACTAGGTGGTGACCTTTCAAAGATCTCTTTTTTTAAATGTGACTAAAAATTCYAAATTATATTTTGCAGCAAATTATATTGGTTCTAAAGCAGTGAAATTAAAGTGAACAACATACTGCATTGCTTATAGTGCTGATCCATTATTGGTATATTTTGATCGCTTAGATTAAGAGGTCTACAAAACAAAGTGGCTGCATCCTCAGCTACTATAAGCCATTACAGGGATGTTTATGGAGCTAAACACTATTTACAGCAGCTGAGGATCTGGATACCCTTACTTAAATAGTAACCTCTGTTATTCTTAGGATAGAAAGGTTAACACTTAAAATCTCGAAGATGAACACATTAAAAGGATTGTTGAATGCTTACATTCCTTGATCTAGATTTTTCCCAGCACTTAAAGAGAACACGTCTTTTGAAGGACTGTTTGAACTACTGCTTTTGATGTACTTCTGCTGGTCCAGGACAGATGGTTTACACCGTACTGCTAGAAATATTTTGTGGTGTACCATGTATCTTATGTTCTATATAAATAGCCTCTAAACAACTGCCAGTTATCTAGAAGTATATAAAATTGTGCATGGGATCAGAGCACTTGCCACACCCAGCCAAAAAAACCCCATGTCTCTTGCAATCTAGAAACCAGGAACAGTTGTTCACGTCCCATTTTATGAATCAGCAGGGAAAGTGAGAGCATCAGTCTTAGCAGTCTCAAAATTTAGATGGGCACAAAATCTAAACCTAAACCAGAATAACATACTCTTGTGGTTTAACGCCAGCCAGCAACTCAGCCCCACCCAGCCGCTCGCTCACTCCCCCCGGGTGGGATGGGGGAGAGAATCGGAAGGGTGAAAGTGAGAAAACTCGTGGGTTGAGATAAAGACAGTTTAATGGGGAAAGCAAAAGCCGCGCACGCAAGCAAAGCAAACCAAGGAATTCCTTCCCTGCTTCCCATGGGCAGGCAGGTGTTCAGCCATCCCCAGGGCAGCCGGACTCCTTCACGCCTAACGGTGACTTGGGAAGACAAACGCCATCACTCCCAACGTCCCCCCCTTCCTTCTTCTTCCCCCAGCTCTATATGCTGAGCATGACATCACATGGTATGGAATACCCCATTGGCCAGTTGGGGTGAGCTGTCCTGGCTGTGCTCCCTTCCAGCTTCTCGTGCACCTGGCAGAGCATGGGAAGATGAAAAGTCCTTGACCAGTGCACACTCAGCAACAACTAAAACATCAGCGTGTTATCAACATTATTCTCATACTAAATCCAAAACACAGCACTATACCAGCTACTAGGAAGAAAATTTATTCTATCCCAGCCAAAACCAGGACACGTGCCTAGCCAGTGAATGAATTTCAGTCGGTTAATCAAAAGCCAATTTAAAAGTGGAGGTGAAATTGTGGCTCTGTTGCATTGAATGGATACGCTGCCACAGATTCTTGTAGCCTGTAGTCCTACATTTACTAATCAGCTCTCTGTTGCATGGAAGCATCCTCAGATTGCTAGGCTCAACTTGTCCACATACATTCTGGAAGACTGTCTGTGGAAAATGGTGGGCTTTCCAACACAAATAGTTGGATTTTACAGTATGTAGTTGGGCTGTAATATGGAAAAATATGCCCACACTCTGCATTCAGTGGGCAAGAGAATTATTACAGTAACTATGGAGTAGAAAAAAGGAGAGGTTACAGAGTACAGGGAAGAGAGAGAAAAGTTGAATGAATTTCTTTCTCTCCCCAGAGTGCCAAGTTCTTATTTCAGCAGCTGTCTGCCACTCAGAGCCTCTTTTGGCTCACTTACTAGCATAAAAGCTGTCTGCAATAGCCAAACTGACTTCATGCAGAAAAAAGGTGAATAAAAAATAACTGGTATTCTAAGAACTATTGTTGAAAGGATTCTATGGGGCAGAAACAGACAAGGTGATTCAACTCAGCCAGAGAGGGAAAATTTAAGAGATGGGATACTCTGCATTTTCAACAGTTTAAAAACAAACTGTAGCTTTTTTTTTTTCCCCTCCATTTCTTTCCATGTATGTCGTCTCCTTTTACAAGGAGATAGTATTTTTTCCCTGTACAAGGTAATCTTCATGGTCTGTTTTTAACTGTAAAAACAGAAAACCAAACTAAATCTGAAACGTACACACCACATTCTTAGATCAGAATAACATATGCCAGGGAAAGCAGCAGTAGACTATTGCTGTATTTGGATGAAGCTATAAAGCCATAAGCACTGGCTTTGAAAAACAATTATACTTAACATTTCTCATCAGTAAATCTCACTAGACTAAGGCAGAAAGTATCATCCTCCTCATTTAATGATGCAGAAATTAAAGCATGGGGACACAGGTATGCCTTGTGCAAGGTCACTGGCAGAACTAAAAAGAGAACACTAATTTCTCAATTCCCAGCAAATGAGCTCTTAACTAGGCCCACTGCCTCCCTACCTAGAGTAAATAAATAAATAAATACAATAGTATAAACAAAGTCCTCGGTAGTTCAATTTTAGGCATTCACTATGAATTATCCATTAGGACTCTACAGCTAGGAATTATTCCCACGCATTATTTGGAGAACAACGAGACGCCATGGAAAACATAAGCCACCAGCAAACAAATTTGTAAACATTGCATTATGGAAAAGAAGGCCACATTAATAAGTAAGAATTATCCACTCAGTTCTGGTAAGTAGCTTATGAGTTAGATGGGATGGTAAATATGGTCTCAAAAAGCACAAGCTAAAAACTACACTGCTAATTAAAGTGTGAACTGTAGCATTAAGCATTTTCCCCACTATCATTGTCTTTTCACATAAGCCATGCTTATATCTGAATTGGAGTAAATCTGGTATAACTTTAAGGCTGGGATTTCTCAACTGCCCAAGAGAAYTGCCTGTCCAATTCCCTTAGCCATTAGGAAAGCTGTCTGTGTACCATTTCCTCTTAGAAGTTCCACAAAAAAACAGGCATTTGTGTAAGCTCTTTGAATTATGAGTGCTGAAGTCCTTAGCTTTCTGGTAGTCTCCTTTTAACACCTTGACAGTTAAGACAATTATGATCTACCTTCCCCCCCCTCCCTTTTTTTTTTCCACTGTCTTGCATAAAAAGGCAAAAAACACCACACAGTGTTGTTAGCTTTCCTTTTGATTCACTAATAATCATAATAAGCCCCTCTGAAACCTTCAGAAAAAAAGCCCAGAAAATTTGAAAGGCTTTTCCCAACCTCTAACCCTTTCTCTTTTTTCTATTGTAAGTAAGCATGTAAGCTGAATATTGTAAGGTTTTCCACAGATACTTATTAGCGTATACGTGTTTCAAGTTGGAATACATCTGAATAGAAGCAACAGCTCAGCAGAACACAGCAGTTGTGATGGGAGCAGTAAAGCTTTGGTAAACTTTGCTCACAAGTGGATCACTGAGTTTCTGAAACTCTTCTGAGCGGTTCAAGTCTCAGCTGCCCTGGTACYGGAGGAACTTGGCTACTTGTGAAAGAAGATAAAGGAAAACCAAAGGCTTAGTTGAACATATTCCATTTGCCCTCCATAGCAAGAATACAGTCAGGAATGATCAAGAATTAAAATTTAGCAGAGATATAATAAACTTGAGATTCCAAGCAAAACCTCACCCTCCCAGGAGCAGGAGAGGTGATAGCAGTTAAGATTTTGGCCTCACTTTAAGCCAAAAGGTCACATCATGGAGTACTCAAACATTACTGAAAATCTGATACTTCCTGGCTCAGGTATAAACTTGGAGTATGCTGACTTCAGATTTATGTGAATGAGCATTCAGTCTGGAAAACTCCCAAATGGCATTTTAAGTGATGGTAAGAGGACATAACCATTTTTCTCTCTCCTCTGCCACTCACACTTTGGCGAGTTCAGTGACTGCCAGTATTTATTTGGTGAGATTCCTGTCACTGGTGCCAATCCCAGGGGACCCCACTGGAGCCACTCAGGTGTGAAGCTAACAAAGGTACTCTGCATCTACACCCGAATCGCTCAGATTTGACTGTACCCTGAAAAYTTTAAAAGCCTCTGTGACAGCTTTGCTTCGGTATTATATTGTTTGTTCTTTTGTGATTAGAAGGGAATTTATTTAGTCATTGCATTTTCACAGTTCTCTCAACATTTTCTGTTCATTTTAGCTATCCAGCTAAGATATGGGCATGGACCAAGTCAGTAATAAATCCCTGGGCAGAAGGAAAAAGGTTTATAGCATGGGAAAAAACTACCTCAACTCCAACTCCTCTGCTTCTCAGACAAGAGGCTCTCAGAACAAAAATCAAGATGTCTTAAAATAGACTCTGTCATATTATCAATGATCTCAAGGGGATTTTTTTCCAGGCTTTTGTATGGAAATAGGTCTTATCTCAAGAGGAGATAACTGCAACAGGTCTAGATACATTAGCTGTGCCTTTTCCAATGTAGACAGCGTTCTTAAAATGGCTGTACTGCCTCCTACTCAGAAGATAATTGGTGCCTAACACTTCTGGCTCTGGGGAGCAATGCGCTCGCACGGCGAGAAGAGAAGATGCAAGGAATCTGTGTTGCTAAGACGCAAATCTATACTTGTTCATAAAGAATCCCGACGTCATATTGCAGACACTTCGTAATGCTGGTGTAATTTCTGTTACATTGCAAAYACGGATTTACATAATCTCGATTTCTAAATGGTAGTGCCACCTTCCTTTTTAAGATGAGCAACAATGCTTTGCATTGCTCTCGTTTTGTAACTAGCCAGATATATTGAWCTGAAAAGTTTGCTGAAAAGTTAGTTTTTACAAAGGACCTTAGACTATGGTGTTAACTACACAAATGGTTAATTCATCGTATTTTTGAAAATAGAGACAACAAAGATTCAGRAATACTGCAACTAGCTCTACACTTCCAAACTTCACCTTCATTACTTTTTCAAGCGTAGTGCATTAGCAGTGGTAATATAGATGCATGCACAAATAGGGCAACAATCAGAGATGAGAACCAAATTCTGAACACTTCAGTTACCTGAACATCCTTAAAGATAATGGAGGTGCATCTGGCCTCTAATTTCATCCCTCCACATGTTTTACAGCATGTAACAAAAGCCGCTGCTGTACTCAAATGGGGGCCCTCTGTGTTTAGGATCTCAGGAAGAAAACCAGTTTCATGATGTCTTGTTTTTCAAACTCCACTCATACTCTTGAGTCTATTTGGTCTTTAGAATGACTGCATCTCCGATTGCAGCTCCAACATTTCTTTCATTCAAAATGATCTATTCATCTGTATTCATAAACATGTCAATCTACTGGTTCAAAAAATCCAACCAACCCTCCAATAACAAAAAACAACAAAGAACTTCTCATTAATCCACCTCCCTCATTAGCTAGGATTAAAAACCTTAGTCAAAATGATTGGCCTTGTGCCCAGAAAAGCTATGAGATCAATAATCCAAACAGACTTAATGATCCTCTTACAAAAGAATAACTTTTGTACTTCTCCTACAGAACACTCTGAAAAAGTGAAGGGAAAAATACAAGAAATGTCACACCATCTGCATAAGTTAATTTATCTGTTGGTTTGGAGTTGTGCAGTTGGGGGAGGGACTTTGGGAAATAGTTTTTTTTCTTCTCTCTCTGTTAAATGACATTCACTGTCTGCAAAAACAGTAATATGAAAAATCACAAACTGTATCAGTGATTAGCCTGTAAGAGCCTAAGAAGTTTCATTAACATTTCCAGTATCTCATTTCACTCATGAGCAGTTTAAAATTATGGCATTTGTATTCCTATACAAGATCAGTATTCTTTAAGACTTTTATTTGGTATCCTTATTTTGACACTACTAATTACAACTTCTAACTTTAAAAAGTTTGATTTTTATTTTATAAACTCAAGTGTTGATGGGAAGAAAAAGAAAACCAAACTAAACCCTGCTGTATAGTTCTCTATCAGCACAAGAAGTTGTTATAAAAAGCCAGTGCCTTTGACCGAAGCAGGCTATACACTCCACAGGGAACATTTCTCTCATGGGCAGAATGGAAATGTCTTGGGGTAGAGACTGGCAGATACTCAGCAGAGCACATAGATGTTGCACRAGGGTGTGCTAGAAAATGATCAGGCTGGGCTGGCTGCAGCTATGTGGGAATTAGCTATTGGATCAGTGCTCACCATCTATCCTCTCTACAGTTACTGGAAAAAAAGCAGGCATATCTGTAGCCCAATTCATGCCATATATTTTGGGGGGGAATAAATCACCTTTGAATGGCCTGTTTTTTGCTATTTACTCTAGAGACCCTACACAACCACTTTGAGTCTTAAATTTTAGCAGCTAATTTTGGCAAGATTAACCCATGCTGAAGACCACTCGCTGAAATTACAGCAAAGTGTGATGTGATGCCAGTAGTTTCAGATAGCTCCTCCATTTGTTCCTACTCAGAAACGCTGCTTGCATAGCCAGGGTTGGCACACGGGAAATCCTGCGTGGAAGCTGAAACGCTATTCCATCTTATGCTTCTCCTCTGCTCAATGAGTGGAGAGGGAACAGCTATGCAAATCTTCCTCCAGYGTGGCCCCCGGGAATCCCACTGGGATCAGGTGTCTCATCTCACATGGGGCTACTCAGCARTGTCACAGGAGGAGGTAAGGGCTGAGCTCTCAGCGGACCAGGGACATCAATTCCCTTCAAGGCTGAAATAGGTCCTCCAGAGCTAGCTAGGGAAAGASAACCAGGGGGACAGATAGGAGGGGAAAGGTTGGGGCATTACACG
Organism: Oceanodroma leucorhoa; assembly: GCA_030449065.1. NCBI lineage: Eukaryota > Metazoa > Chordata > Aves > Procellariiformes > Oceanodroma > Oceanodroma leucorhoa. The sequence continues at coordinate 2,646,993 of JASVER010000112.1, forward strand.
GTGAGGGCTTGGGAAGCAGATAATGGAGATGAGGTAGGAACTGAGCAAATGCTGGAACTCACAAGGATGAAATCTGATGGAAGAGAGAGACTGAAGAAAGGAGGACTACCAGCGGGCATTTGGACYGGCTCTGCAGCAGACTTGAGAACCCAGATAGAAAGTGTGGGTGGTTTTGCAAAAAGCGGCATTTGATTTGCAGGGAGGAAAAGGGAAGGCAATTAACCTGTCATCCTCTGGATGTGTTCTGTTGCTAGCGAAGCCACAGCATCATCTGAGGAGATAGATGTCTGCCTAGGAACCGCAGGGCAATCTGGGCACAGTAGAGTAAGGTTAGCATCTCTCTCCATTTTGCCATTAAAGTTACTTACTGAAATCCAGTTTCTAAGATCATTGATAACCTTTACTTCATGCTACACAGAAAGGTCTCTTCAAAAATGTATTCATGCATTGAAAGTGTGCTGCCCCTCATTTTCACTGGAGATAACTGCATAGTTTTAACACTGCTTCAGTCTGCACCGTTACTGTTTCTGCAAAGGTCATTATGTCCACTTTCACAAAAGAAAACTTACAAAGAAAGAAAACTATTTGCATCCCATTTTCCTGAGGAAAAAAAGACTTTGCTAACCTAGTCACATAATTTTCACAGTTCAACTTTTCAAACTATGAAGGAAAATTTTTTCAGACTCATTATCAAGCCGCTACTCAGGCAAGCAGCCCTCCCCTAATAAGTGGCAGCTTCCAGGGCTGCACGATAAAGAAATGTAGAGACCTTCTACACAGCAGCTGCCGACACACTTTCCCTGTTAAACAAATCGCTTTAAGTGTAACTGAAAAAAATCTCCTTCTCTCTCACCTAGACACACTACGAAAAGAATTGCTTAATAGATGTCACCTGAAGGGTATGAAAACAAACCTAAAAGATCTACAGCAATAATGATTTTTAAGTTGGTACTGGTGATGCAAAATAAAATCTAGTCACCAAATTCCACTAGGAAAGCTAAGGAAATGTAAAGCAACAGCAACCTCTGATAAATATGGCTGTGCTACCAAAGCAAACATGTTAAGACAGTCTGAGACTGAAACAGTAAAAATAAACAAGATAAAGTTACTAAAAGAATCAGTTCCCTATCTCTGTTGTTTGCAAACACTAGAAAATMGAAAACATTTTTGTAGGAAAAATTGGCATTTTTTCTGAGAAAAAAACCTGTATTTGGTTCTGATTCACTAGAGAACAATAAATAATAATATCCTAGCYGCTAGAGTGCCAGATATAACATGGTACTTGTTTTGCAGGCAATACTAAAATCATACYTGGAAAGAGTTAATAACTTTACTTTAAAATCATACTTGTACTTCTCTTAGGGTTTCAGCAATAAATGCACTTAATTACCCAGGGAAAGGAGCCATAATAAGACAATCACTACTGGAAGCTTTCAGACAAGTACCTCACTCAAAGATGGATGCTATTCCGGTCAAACGTTCCAAGTTCAACTAATGTGATACCATTTCGCCTCCTTCTTGAAGTGAGACCATTCTGAAGACTGATTCTTCAGTAGTTCATTGTAGCACTTCAGTTTTAAACCTGATCTAATGAAAAGCCATAGATGCTATGGACACTAAACATAAAGAATTGACATGTTAGCATATTAATGTACTCAGATGTCACATAAATCATTAGAAGACAGTTTACTGAATGACTCAGATATCTGGCAATACACACGCAAAGCCTCTTTAGCTCTCAAATATAAAGCAACTTCCTTTTGGCAAAGTCCTGATTAGAACAACATTGATTGTAGTTATTTATAGCTCAAATGCTATTGCTGAAAATTTCTCAAAGTTGTAGATACTGTATTATTAACTATAGTAAAGCTCTAAAAATCAGTCAGCAGAGGCCACTTCAATCTCCGCATGATAATAAAGGATTATTATGTGCAGTAACCTATTTATGAAAAGGAAACAGTGTGCTTCTTTCAGACTCCATCAATTGCTTTAATAAGGAATTGAAAAGCCTGGCCTACTTTATATGCAGATCACCATCCCAGTTGCATAAGGATTTACAATAGACAAAACAAAACTGGTTTTGTTGTAAATAAGGGCTGTTTGTTTAAATCGCACAATAATGTTTGCATCTAAAAATTATTTAGAAGCTAATAAGGCTTAATAAAGTTTGACTGTATACTTGTTAATAAAAATGGTTTCAATATTCCCCAGGAAGGAAATGGAAATTGAAGGTGATAACGTAAAGCTTGAAGTAAAACAGGCCTGAGTTAATGGGAAAGGAGAAGACACTGCGTTTGTTCACTGACGGGCTTAAGAAAACCAATGTTGAGAATGGAATTAAGTTAACTTAAAACAATTTATAAAATTTAAGATAATGAGTAGTTTTCTCTAGTTAAAATTAGAATTGTTGCAATATTACTTTCGCTTTGGRGACTGAAAACTTGACATAGTTCAGACTACTGAAAGTTAGTGTGGTGCACATACTGATCTCTGCTACCTTGATTTGGAGGACTCCAGAGACCCAGGTTCAAATGTTACCTTTGGCATTGGTTCATTTGTCTGTATGTTAATAAATTTAATGAGGTGTGGGATGACCCCTGCTGGTGTCCCTGCTTATAAAAGAAATATGTATCTGGCAGGAAAAGGACATGTTAATTTCAGTCCAAAACAGTTRCAAATATAAACTCTGTCATAAAATGTACAAAAATACCTAATGTAATGCATAAAATATTGTAAGTAATGTTCTTGTAAGTATGAAAATAATCTTAAACCACTGAACATTACTGTGTTAGAGCTACAATGCAATGCATTAAGAAGGACATTAATTGTTCAGTTCACTATGATACTGTGTTAAACATCTTTTATTAATGAGCTGTTACTCCCAGCTGAGGCATTTGATAACCTCTAGTCCATTACTAAATTCTCTCAGTTGATTTCAGTGAATCACTCTAAACAAACCCAGAGGGAAAAAATAGCCCAATAATTTACATTTGAGTCTGTAAGGTCCTAGAACTAGATTCATTTAAAGAAGGGCAGCTTTCCTATAAATCAAACCTTCTGATTTAATGCAGCTGACATATAGATCTATTTTACAATTTTTTTTAATTTCAAAAATACAACACATTAAAATAGGTTCAATTTATCAAAGCTAAGAGCAACAATTAAGTAATAATGTACTTAAAGTGCAAAGGCACTTTAACACAAAAAAGTGACGCCCAGTGGCTATACTTGGTAATTGAAACAGCCATACTGTATATTATTATTTACAAAAGAAAGTCATAGTCCAGGAAAAAAGATCTTTGGAGATCTTCTACATAATACATTAAGTTTCCACTTTGAAATGAAACGAAAACCCAAAGACCCCCTTCCTCATTTCCTTCCAAATCAAAAAGAATTATGCAAGATCTATTACAGAAACAYACATTTGCAGCGACAGTTCCTACAGAAGGGTCAAAAGGAGAGAGATAYAGAAATAACTTAAAGGGAATGTTGCAAAAGCAACACCATATCCCTGCTATGCTGCAAGGGTTCCATTTCTCTCTCACTCCCTCTCTAATTTAAAAAGTGGAAATGCTGGGAATGCGACAGATGACATCAGCACTGAGTTCAGACTCAATCAAATGTGATGCTGAGCTCATTTAAAAATTTTCCTTTGTCTCCCACCTCCCCCCTCACAGCTGACTGATTGCAGTTTGTTTTTCCAGAACTTCGAGGTAGTCTGGTTCTGTTTGTAGCTTTCCTTGGAGTAAAGGATGCTCGGGTTTAGACTGTTCTGCAAAATATTTCCTGGGAGTTCCATATAAAACAGTTTTATTTATCCTGTCCTGGTTTTGGCGTCTTGATTCATATGAAGGGGCAAACTGCCTTTTGGGTAAGGTGCAAAAGTTATAATGAACTAATCCTCCGGTGGGGAGTTCCTTGACCCTTTCTGCAATATTTTGATACAGAAGCTCTGGTTCCCTCGGCGAGGATTGCTTTTCCAGTAATTCAGCTGCACTGATTGTAAATGCAAGACTGGTGGGGTCTTCCTTTTTGTGGTCAAGATTGCTATAGCTAAACTCATGGAGATTCCTGTAGTAGGCAACTGGATCCCCTTCCTTTTGCATGTAGATAGGGTTTTGGCACATCTGTCCAACAGGAGGGGGAATRTAGTTATAAACATGTCCTTCAGTTTTATCATGGGTCTCAGTGTTGTAAGACCCATACTGGAGCTGAAATGAACTTATATCTAAGTTGTTTGCGCTGCTGGGCATGCTTTGCACCCCCTTCCGGCGCTTAAGGACAAAGACAAACAGGCCTGCCCCAAAACAGACTGACAAAATAAACACAACCAGCAAGCCTAAAATTAAGACAGACAGTGGAACTTCAGTGTGTATTTCTGGATAGGAGCTGGGCGAGACACCAAGGAGACGGGGTGTATCTGTGTTCTGATTCATGGAGAGGAGAGAAGAATCTGACAAGTTGGGGTTCTCTGGGCAGATGGCTGCTTTGCTCAGGAATTTCAGATGCTCTCCAGAGTGCTTGGTGGGAGACTCGCATATGACTTCGTTGATAACTACAGGGGGATTTGACTGCTGGTTGTTCTGGTCAGTGACTTGCTCTATCCAGTTCCTCAGCCCCAGGATGTCACACGTGCAGTCCCATGGGTTCTCCTGGAGGTCTATCTGAATTAGAGCCGAGAGCTGGTCCAAGACTCCTCTCACAGGCAGGTGTGAGAAATGGTTGTTTCTAAGGTTGAGTCTGGTGAGGGAAGTGCCGCCAAAGACGTTGTCAGGCAAGGATCTGAGCAGGTTGTTATTGAGAAATAACAGATGAAGATTACTCAGAGCATCAAAGGTGCGTGGCAGGATCTCCTTAATGACATTGTACTCTAGGTAGAGATATTGCAGGCTGTGCAGCCCGTTGAACATAGATGGGTACAGAATCTCAAGGTAGTTGCCATTAAGATAAAGTCTACGTAAACTTGTGAGGTTTGTAAAGGCACCTTCTTGTATCACTGCAATTCTGTTATTTCCCAGATGTAACAAATCCAGAGAGCTGTACTCTGCGAGATCGGTTCTATAAATGACTTGCACATAGTTACTGGTAAGGTAAAGTTTCTTTGGACTGGTCGGCCTAGGGTGGAGATCGGAGATGTTACTTATCTTTTTCTCTTGGCAGTTCACATTTAAGCCGTTGTCTGAGCTCTGCGAAGTACAGATGCAGCCAGCTGGGCAGGTGATGGGCACAGGAGACTTYGTCTGGTAAACCATGATAGGTCCGAATATTTGCCTGTCTTTYGACACAGTGACACGGGGTGTGGGGCGGTTCCTGGTTTTGGGTGGCCGGCTGGCTTTTGGGGCTCTGGTGGGATTGATGGCAGAGTTGGCTGTGGGGGACAGCCTCGAGATATGTGGGTCTGAGAGGACAGGGTGTTTTTCCCTCTGGTTTGAATCACTGGAGCTTTTCCTAGGGCAGAGATCTTGCCTGGTGAGCTGGGTCACATCTTTCCCATGAAGCCTGAAGGGGGTTTCGCAGACTATCTCACCCACGAACACGGTGATGGTGTCTAGCCAGGCCTTGAGTGGCAGCAAGTCGCAGGTGCAGTTCCAAGGGTTTTCCTCCAGCTGGATTTCCATGATGCCTCCAATGTGCTCCAGCACACCAGCAAAAGGCATCATCTTCAGCCGGTTCCCCCGCAGGTCCAGGTGAGTGAGGAGCACGAAGCGGAAGACATTGCTGGGCAGGGACAGCAGCAGGTTGTCATTGAGAATCAGCACCTTGAGCTTGTTTAGCTTGCTGAAGGCCCCCGCCTCAATGGCACTGATGTAATTGTAATCGGCCTGCAGGTACTCTAGACTCTCCAAGCCCAGGAACGTGTCCTCCTTCAGCACTTCCAGCTTGTTGTTATTCAGGTGCAGCCTCTTGAGGGTGCGGAGGCCACTGAAGGCCCCTGTGCGGATCTCCTGCATGTCGTTGTTGCCCAAGTGGAGGGTCACAGCGTTGGAGTAGTTGACGAACTCATTGGGGAACAGGCGGGTCAGCGCGTTCCCGTTGAGAAACAGCTGGTAGATCTTGGACGGTGGTGGCAGGAGGAGGCTGACGGTTGTAAATCCTTTGTTTTCACAATTAATGTTCAGCACGTTCTCCTTCTCCTCACAAGGGCAGCGGCTCTTGCTGCAAATGTCTTTGGCAGGTTTGCGACTCTCTGTCTGCGAGATCCCAGCCACTGTTAACAAACTGAGCAACCAAACACCCTTCAGCATCTTTATGCGCCGTCGATCCCCGCTTCAGTACCTACAGTCAAACCTTTTAAGACAGGTAAGGAGAGAAAGAAGAAATCCCCAGTGAAAACGGCCAGGAGCAGAGGCTGCACGGGGGGGCAAAGCAGGTTGCAAGGTTGGGGGGGGGAGGGGAGCGGCAAGGCAGCGACTTGCAAAACTCCTCTGAAATCCCCCCTCCTCCACCCCTCCTTTTCCTCTCGGAAAAGCGCCTGCACAGCTGCTGAGGGGGAARCCCCGCCGRGGAGCTCTCCGAAAACCGGGGCTCYCCGCCCTGCCCCCCCGCCCGCCGCAGCAGCCGCCTGTACCTCGGGGGGCTCCGTCCCCCCCGGGGCAGCCCCCGCTCCCGGCTCCCCTTCACTGCCAGCATTTAAAACTGGGGCGGGGCGGGGGGGAGAGAAAAGAAATGATCGCAAGCCCTCGCTTCCCCCCCCCCCGGCCGCAGGGCGCCTCCGAACGGCGCTCCCCGTGCCGCCCCCCGGCTCGTACCTGCTCTCGGGGCGCCCGAGGGGGCAGCAGGGGCAGGGGCCGCCGCCGAGCACCGCCGCCGCGCCCCGGGAGCCAGGAGCCCGGCGGCGAGAGGCATCGCCCGCCTCACGCCTCAGGAGGAGCCCGGCGAGGCGCCGCCGTCCCGTCCCGTCCCGTCCCGTCCCGTCCCG
>JASVER010000112.1:2654161-2671210 GCA_030449065.1 Oceanodroma leucorhoa
CCCGTCCCGCCACCCCCGGTGGCGTTCGCGGTCGGCTCGGCTGGCGGCTCGGCTGCTCATCGCGGGAGCGCTCTGGCGGCACCGGCAGCCGCGCCGCGCCCAGGACAGCGCGGGGACTCGCAGCCGGGGAGCGGAGTAAGGTAACACGCGGATTTACCTGGGTCCGGAGGATTTTTGGCCCCGAGTCCCTAAATCCGTGCCCTCAAAAATCGAGAGCAACTCAAGCAGCTTCTTCGGCACAAGCCATCTGGCGAGCGCGCACGCCCCGCACACACGCACGCCCCGCACACACACTCACACACGCACGCCCCGCACACACACACTCACACACGCACGCCCCGCACACACGCACGCCCCGCACACACACTCACACACGCACGCCCCGCACACACCACACGCACACGCAACCACACACGCACAATCTGGCTCTCGGAGCAGGGGTGCTGCAAAACCCGGATCCGGCATCAGCATCTATCCCCCCATTCCGGYTGCAGCAGCTCCCTTCCCCAAACTGCCGTGCCGAGCTCTGTCCAGCGCCTTGGCGTTTTCTACGCGTTCAGGGAAGTTCAACAGCTTCCACCAAACTGGGCTGGCAGGTAACGGCAGTGGTGTGCCTGCGTCCCTACACGCTCGGGAAAGCTCGCCCGAGTGCTGAGCAGCTAAGACCACATCTAACGTGATCATTCTCACTGGCTAGACAAGTCCCGCTGCCAAATTGCGATGTTTCAGTACAGTGTTTGGCTGCCTTTAAAAAGAACAAGATGTTGGATGTGGGTTATTGTGACTTCGCTTAAGCACCACGCGTTGGGCACAGATCTGTTTGATGGGAAAGGATGGCTGCTCTTGATCTCTGTCTGGAAGGTAAAACTTTGGGTTCAAACTAGGGGAAGAAAAAAGGCACTGCACAATGAATTTTTAAAGTGCTAATATGGCAGGGTGCATTATTATCAGATAGGGAACTATACGCACTTAGTCTTTGGAATGTAGAGGTTTGCTGCCAAAAGAGTGCTGGACTTGGCAAAAGTGGTACTGTCATCGTGTTATTCTTTAGCCGTTAAGAATCAGAGCCCGCATTTTAGGAGCAGCAGAAATGTATTGTCTATTCTTATGGGGGGCTTGAGATCGGAAAAGGTAGCATCCTGCAGCAGCCAGCACAGCCTTTGCAGTGCTGCTGGGCAGGAATAGTGCCAGAGTTTGCATTCAGGATTGGAGCAGCTGCAACTTCCCTACCTAAAATTTGGAGAGGTTGTGGTAAAAGCAGGAGCATCCCGCACTGGAGCATGCTTTTGTTGTGATGCTGCATGAATTTCAACAAGATTGGGATTCTGAAATGCGCTCAGAGCTGCTCCATTTCTAACTCTTTTTATCCGGCTGAATTCAGGAGCAGGAATTGCTAAGATCAGGAAAGATGTGTGTAGCAGATCTGGGGTTTTACAACACTAATGCATCAGCAGCCAGATTATTTTTCTGCAAGATTTTTTTGCTTGTTTTCTGCCTTAAACATTAAAATATGGTGTTCGGGGAGCAAAATTGGACTAGTTACAGAACATAACAAATATTATTTTCAGATCTTCCTAACACAGTCTAGGGGCATGAGCCTAAAAAGAGAAGGTAAAAGTAGACCCAGGTTGATTTTTTGTTTTGTTTTTTTCTGAAGGGACCATATTCATACATACACCTGCCCACATTGACACACACATAGAGGCACACACACGTTCCTGTTACCTACCTTCARTGCATCTCACCTGAGCATTATGCACAGCATTGCCAGCACTCACAGGGCTCGCTCCACCACACAGCAATAGCTGAAGGCAGAAGTAAGTCCAATGCATTTTTCTCTCATCTCACAGCGCACATTTGTTTCATGTCCATGAGTTTCAGTGACGTGCAGCTTTCTGGTGAGCAAGGATCATGTCCTGGAATTGTCTCATGAGGCAACATAAATTGTCCCACTTGCCTGTGTTTACTAGTACGTAGGAAATGTGTTTGTGGTAACTGCTGATGCTGCCTGGGAAGAGAAAGTGTACGCATGGCACGCCTCAGCAGTAATTACCAGATTCATGTGGGATGGAAGGAACAGCATGTTAGGGGATTGCAACAGTAATAAGACACAGAGATGATACTGATTCTATTACACTGCAAATGCATGCATATAATAACCACTGTTGGAGGAGGAGGAACAAGGATTTAAAAAAAAAATAGCTACAGCTTTTTATTTAGGAACAAAGTCATGATTTCTCAGCATGCCCAAAGTGTTTTATAATCCCTTCAGTTAAAAACACAGAGTATAAAAGAACAGCTTTTTTCCCCCACCTGTTTTACTGCCTTTTTATTTTGCTTGTTGAATGTGGGAACATTTTCAGGCTGTGACTATCTGGGAGCCTCCAGGAATGGAAGGCCAGGAGGCAGATTGATACAGCAGCCTATGAGGGTTTGGGAAAACTCAGTGTTATGCCTGATTTGTAAGCATTGTGAAGGCTTCTTTTATTCCCAAATACTTTGCTGTGTTCCCTCATCCTCCTTCTTGGAGCACCGTTATTAAGACTGAGTACAGATTCATAAACTTACAGATTCATAGATTATAAGGCTTAATGGAACCATTGTGGCTTTTGGATCTTTCATAACCCAGGTCATCAGCTAAATTGGAATTAATTCTTGTTTAAACTAGATCATRCTTCCTAGGAAAAAGAAAAAACAAAAAACTGAAAAACSAATAACGTATCCAGGCATATTTTAGCAATTGCCTATGATGAAAATCTGCCATAATGTTTGGTAAATTGTTCCAGTAGCTTTCRTCTCCCACAGGTAAAATATTGTGCTTTCTTTACGACTCTGCACCTTCAAACCTTCAGTTTGAAATTTTTATCCTTGTGATATCCTTGTCTGCTGGCTTAAGAGCCCTTAATTATCCCATACCTGTTTCCCATGGGGGCACTCCCAGACTGCTGCAGAGCAAGTATGAACTAAATACTTGCCTGATACCAGCCTTAACCAACTAAATAGTGTTAGTCCTATGCTGGTACATACGCCAGAGCAGCTCTTGGCTCCTGCACGGTCCTAAAGCCACCACTTTGTCTATCTGCTGGCAGGAAGAAAAAAAGCCAGACCATGGCATGAAGCATAAGTACATAAAATCTGGCACAGATGATTACCCTTCCTGCCTAGTGCACATCATGCTGTTGCTCTCCTGTGAGAGTAARTATCAAGGAGCAGAGTAAGTCTGGAAATGTGGAGATCATTTTCTTTCTCCACTTTGTATCTGCAGATGGATGCTAAATACTACTCACGCATCTTTACCTATCAGTTTATCTGTTTCTGTTTCTCTGTATATAAATGAAGAAGGAACAAAGATATCCACCACGTCTCATGGAAAAAAAAAAAAAGAATGCAGCAAGAAACTAAGCAAAAATCTCTGTGAATTGGATGGAGGGCAGGATTTAAGTTTTACTGGTCATTAGAAACTATCAAGGTAGCCCGGGTGCTGGTGGCGAGTAAGGAGGGATTTTTTCATGTAGTATAAACAGATGCCAATATTGATTTTTGTGAACAAAACATGGTGACTGATGTGGTGAAACAATGGGAATTTGTAAATTTAGGTGTTTAGTGATCTCATGTGTTCCTCATCCTGTGATCCTGAACTGCRTAATATGAGATGCCTACTCCATGTCAGCTTTTAGGGTTTTGAGATAATCACCATTACTATTCAACAAGTACCCTATATCCTTGCTTTCCAAGGAGATATTTCTCTGTATGCCTGAGTGTGTGTATGTGTGCCTATTTGTAGCTGGAGACACTCTTCCTCTGTGAGTACATACATTTTTGGAATCTTTCCTGTACTGTAAGTGGGATATTTTGGTGCCTCACTTAAAAGTAATTATTAAGGAAATAAACAGTTTCCAGATTTAGCAGTGAGCAGTATGCAAAATAATTGTTACTTGTAATCCAAGGTTTTGTCTCACCCAGCAGCACTGGAAAGCGTGCTGTAAAGGAGAGGGTGAAAGAGGAGGCTCTGGCTTTCACTTGCTTTCTTTGGGCAAGCGGCGGGCAAGGGACGAGTGAAGGAGGGTGCGCGTGAACGAGAGGGAGGCCGGGGCTGGCGGGCGCTGCCCTCGTGGCCCTGGCGTCCATCCCTGCTCACCCCCGCTGCCCAGCAGCGGCGGGCTGCTGCGATGCGTGCCCAGGGGAGGCAGGGGAGAGAGGTGCTTGTGACGAAGAATCCGTGGAAGGAGAGCCGATGGATGCGCCAGTCTGTGGGCAGAGGGGCACTCCTGAGCCACGGTGGCTTCCGAATGTGTGGTGTCTACTGAGCTGCTGYTTGCCGGCAGACAGCAGTGGCCTTTGCTATTACCTGTAATGAATTTCCTTGGTTTCCAGCTGCATTTTTTAGCTCCRTTTCCCCCAACCATTCAAGCGTCTGGAGAGCCATGGGCTACTTCAGAATATTGTTTACTGACACTTYGTGACTACCTACTGTATAAATAAAAGAATTTAATGAACTGTGACTTAAAATCAACATGCTTTGTAATTCTTCCCTCAATTGCTGCTTTCTGCAAGGACTCAGATCCTGGCCAAGGATACACATYGTTGAGACCTATTATCTAATTTCAAGATAATTTTTTGCAAAGAGACTTCGCCGTGATTTGTTTCAGTATATCTGGGGTAATCTGTTTAGTAAACAGCACAGCATGATTTTACATCGGTGGTGCAAAACACAGCAGTAAAACTATCAATTTCTGATTTTTTGTATCATTAATGTGGAATCCTAACTTTCTTGAAAATAAGAAATGAATTTTGTGAGTTATAATACCAGTAATATTGGTTTCAGCAGGAAATGTGATATAGAATCTGCCTGTCAGAAAGCATCCCAGGTAGCAAGTGCGCTGGGGATACTGACAGACTGACCACTACGTAATTAAGACTGCACTTTGTTTTAGCTTTAGCCCAATTTTTTTCTTTATTTGTTTTTTCAATAAAAACAAATAGAAAACCAAATAGAAAAACAAATCTCCACTCCCCTTGTACACACACACCTTTTAGCATAGGACCCAGCAAAGTACTGTAAGACAGTTGATATTTATGGGTGTGTTCATCCTATTCAGCAAAGCAGTATGTCTGATCCAAAGCCCTTTGGTGTCAGCAGAAGGACTCCTACTAATTTCAGTGGGATTTGGATCAGATCTTTGAACAAATGTTTAACTTAAAAGCATGCACTTAGGTCTTATTGAGTAGGTTAAATATTTTTGGAAGTGTTTTGTTTCATCATCAATGGGTTCTTTTTCTCTGACAGGAACAGCGAGATGAATCTTCCTGATGATAGATATTCTGTGATGACATTGCTGAGCAGCAAGAACATACAAAAATGTTTTTTTCCATCCTTAAAACAACAATGGATTTATTGTTCCTTTCATTTTGAATGGGTGAATATCTACAGTAATATTTACCACTACCATTTGCAAGTGCAATTTTTCAATTTCCTCARAGTCATAATCTACATGTTACATACTGTGAATGTTTTTTAACTGGAGATGTCCCATCATGCACGCACAAGTGCACACAAGTGTTTTTAGTCATTCAGAGAGTCTTGTTGGAATTATCAGGTCTTCTTGCTTTAGTGAATGGACATGCCTTAGTAATGGGGCTCATATTTGCATAATGCAGTTGATGTATGGGTATGATGAATGTTCTCTGTTGAAAGTCTGGTGGGTTGATGTGAGAGGTTTCTTCCCTTTATTTATTAGTAGTAAAAGAAACATAATGAAATCTCTCCATATCATTATTTTTATGGCAGTAAAATTGAAAGAATCCAAATCCCACTGTGCTAATGACRTATCTAGCAATATGTGAGGAACAGGAGCAATGGATGAAATTCAGTCCTGGGCAGAGGGCCAGCCCAGAGTGATTCATCATGAAAGCCCCCAGTCAAGACCTCAAAACAGGGCGTAAGTGGGACTCCAGTGCCCTAGGCCTTGAGCTAGCTTTCTGCAATGGTGTGTGGGGGAAAGTTCCTCCGAATGAATTATTTATCATAAATAATGCATTCTATTAGTTTAGCCTCTTTTTCTTGATTCCTTGAATTTATTTAATTGAAATTACTCACCAAAKAATTTCTATGAATAATCATGGCCTGAGGATTATTTTTGAGCAGTTCACGGTGAGCATTTCATATTCCACATTAAGAATGAGAGCTGTGTCATTGAGTTGTCATTACGCACAGAGGTCACATATTTCTGGTTTTGCTCCATGATGAGTAGAAAAAAAACAGTATTTTTTCCAACTTCATGTGTTCCCAAAAATTCCTTCCATTAAGTTCATTCCATGAGATGTTTGAGGACAGTTGCCGACCCAAGAAAAAATTGGGCAATCATTGGCTTTTGTGTTTTTCAYGTGGTTTCTAACAGAAATGTAATTGTGCTTTATGTATGTGCATGGTATGTGTATATGTCTGGCTGTCAGTCAAGGTCCTCTCCCTTCTCAAATATTTTGAACCACATTTGATGAAAGGCGGTGGCCAGTGGAGATTTTTGTTTCCCACTTCTTCAATGGAAACAAGTGACTGAGAATTGTCCCAACTAGAAGGAAGGCTGCAGCCTGGCCTCATCCGCTGTTATGTATCAGAAAAATCCACATCAGAGTTTGGCTCAAAACTGAAAATTTGTGTTTTGGCTGCTCATGCAACCGCCTGTCAGGAGCAGGGAGGGGGACACGTTCTTAAGCATTTGCATTGCTGTTTGCAGGCTCCTGCAATATCAAGTAATAATGGATTGGAATAGCCCTACGGTTTGAAAGTGTTTTCATTTCAGATCAGATGCTCACCATTATTTGCAGGGCTGTTTCAAGGTCTTGTTTCTGCACAGGCTCAATGTGAGTACTTCACTGTGTAAAGTTGCGTAAGTGCAAAAGAGGTTGCGGGGCTGGGATGGTGGTTTCTGGTGTCAGAGGTGAAGCTAGTTTATGGCTAGTCACTCAACACCGTGCAGGCCAAGAAGCCACCTTGAGTCAATAGGGAGGAAGAAATTACACTGAAAAGGTAAGCAGTTTATCTCTGAAAATGGGGTATAATAAGTCAGAACAAAACAAAAAAAAAAAAAAAAAGAACAATGATGTAGCTTTTACGAGGAAATAGTTTCTGTTCTGGTTTTCCAAGGACAGAAAAGTTAAGTCTCTGAGAAATAAGGACTAAAGAAAAATATTCCCTGCTTTCCTGCAGTCTTTCCCACACCACTTTAGCCAGAAATTTTGCTGTCTCTGAGCAGTAATCATTTAGCTGAAAAATACCCTATAATATTTCTCTTTGTGGAGGYCGGTTGTTTACAACTAATGACTTTGAAGCGTGATGTATAACTCAACGTGGCATGAAAAGAAATAGATGAGACAATTAGAACTTATGAGAATGGTGGTTGCATTAATATRTTGGGGAGAATCACTTAGAATAAAGAATTCCAGACTCCAGGGAAACCTTAAAATTTATTTGGCACCTGAAGTAGCTCCCTGAGTTGTTATTGCAGAAAGCAAAATACAAACATACATAAAATCCTGACCTAGACTTGAGCCRCTGACAAATCTCCCTTTGACTTCATGGGGCCAGGGTTTCAGCTGACTTCCACTCTGGGGCGTTTACACTGAAACACAGACAAATCTCAAGTATCTAATATGACATTTTATGGTGAAATTTAGGTGCTCTGGTAGAAAATAGGCATGCTCAGAATCTCCTTCCCTATTGACAGTCACCAAATTCTCATGGTGCTTAATATCACTTGATATCTCAATTTTTAATGTTACAGTTTGCCTGGGATTGAAGTTGTTTTCCCGGGCATCCTCAGAGCCATCTCTGTCTTGATAGACACATTTCAAAGCAAAGTASGGATGTGCCAAATGTGGTGTATTAACAGAAAGGACAACAGGAAGGGAAGAAGTTATGATAATCATAGAATCATARAATCATTGGTTTGGAAGGGACCGTTAAAGGTCATCTAGTCCAACCCCTCTGCAAGGAGCAGGGACATCTTCAACTAGATCAGGTCTCTCAGCCCATCCAACCTGACCTTGAATGTTTCCAGGGATGGGGCATCTACCACCTCTCTGGGCAACCTGTGCCAGTGTTTCACCACCCTCACTGTAAAAAATTTCTTCCTTCTATCTAGTCTAAATCYACCCTCTTTTAGTTTAAAACCATTMCCCCTTGTCCTGTCGCWACAGGCCCTGCTAAAAAGCCTGTCCCCATCTTTCTTMYAAGCCCCCTTTAAGTACTGAAAGGCCGCAATAAGGTCTCCCCGRAGCCTTCTGTTCTCCAGGCTGAATAACMCCAACTCTCTCAGCCTTTMTTCATAGCAGAGGCGTTCCATCCCCCTGATCATTTTTGTGGCCCTCCTCTGGACCCSGTCCAACAGGTTCATGTGTTTCTTGTGCTGAGAGCTCCAGAGCTGGACGCAGGACTGCAGGTGGGGTCTCACCAGMGCARAGCAGAGGGGCAGAATCCCCTCCCTCGACCTGCTGGCCACGCTGCTTTTGATGCAGCCCCAGATACGGTTGGCCTTCTGGGCTGTGAGTGCRCATTGCTGGCTCATGTCCAGCTTTTCATCCACCAGTACCCCCAAGTCCTTCTCGGCAGGGCTGTTCTCAATCCCTTCATCCCCCAGCCTATATTGATACTGGGGGTTGCCCCGACCCAGGTGCAGGACCCTGCACTTGGCCTTGTTGAACCTCATGCAGTTCACACGGGCCCATTTCTCGAGGTTATTCAGGTCCCTCTGGATGGCATCCTGAACCTCAGGCGTGTCAACCACACCACTCAGCTTGGTGTCATCTGCAAACTTGCTGAGGGTGCACTCGATCCCGCTGTCTATGTCACTGATGAAGTTATTAAACAGTATTGGTCCTAATATGGATCCCTGCRGGACACCACCCATCACCGATCTCCATGTGGACATTGAGCCATTCACCGCTACCCTTTGGATGTGTCCATCTAACCAATTCCTCACCCACCGGACAGTCCACCCATCAAATCCATACCTCTCCAGTTTAGAGAGAAGGATGTTGTGGGGGACCATGTCAAAGGCCTTACAGTGGTCCAGATAGACGACATCGGTAGCCCTTCCCATGTCCACTGATGTAGTCACTCCATCATAGAAGGCCACTAGGTTGGTGAGGCAGGACTTGCCCTTGGTGAAGCCATGCTGGCTGTCTCAAATCACGTCCCTGTCCTCCATGTGCCTTAGCACAGCTTCCAGAAGGATTTGTTCCATGACCTTCCCTGACACAGAGATGAGACTGACTGGCCTGTAGTTCTCCGGGTCTTCCTTTTTTCCCTTTTTAAAAATGGGGGTTCTGTTTCCTCCTTTCCAGTCAGTGGGAACTTCACCGGACTGCCATGACTTCTCAAATACGATGGATAGTGGCTTAKCAACTTCAKCTGCCAGTTCCTTCAGGACCCATGGATGGATTTCATTGGGTCCCATGGACTTGTGCACCTTCAGGTTCCTTAGATGGTCTCGAACCTGATCTTCTCCTACAGTGGGCRGCTCTTCATTCTCCCAGTCCCTGCCTTTGCCTTCTGCGGCTTGGGTGGTGACGCTGGAGCACTTGCCAGTGAAGACCAAGGCAAAAAAAGTCATTGAGTACCTCAGCCTTCTCCATATCCCAGGTAACCAGGTCTCCYGTTTCCTTCCGGAGAAGGCCCACATTTTCCCTAGTCTTCCTGTTATCCCCAACATACCTATAGAAGCTTTTCTTGGTGCCCTTGATGCCCCTGGCCAGGCTTAATTCTATCAGAGCTTTAGCTTTCCTAACCTGATGCCTGGCTGCTCGGACAGTTTCTCTGTATTCCTCCCAGGCTACCTGGCCTTGCTTCCACCCTCTGTAGGCTTCCCTTTTGTGTTTGAGTGTGTCCAGGAGCTCCTTGTTCATCCATGCAGGTCTCCTGGTGTTTTTGCCCGATTTCCTCTTTGTTGGGATGCATCGCTCCTGAGCTTGGAGGAGGGGGTCCTTGAATATTAACCAGCTTTCTTGTGGCCCTCTTCCCTCCAAGGCTTTGTCCCATGGCACTCTACCAAGCAGATCCCTGAAGAGGCCAAAGTCTGCTCTCCTGAGGTCCAGGGTMGTGAGCTTGCTGTGTGCCCTCCTYGGTGCCCTAAGGATCTTGAACTCCACCATTTCATGGTCACTGCAGCCAAGGCTGCCCTTGAGTTTCACGTACCGCACCAGTCCCTCCTTCTGCTTTATGTTATAATAACTGTGGTCCAGGATGCTGAAGATATTTAGTCATCTCCCTTCCAGCCTGAATGCCAGGGGATGCCAGGGGGCACCTGAATCCGTTGAATAGTCAGTGGATATGTATGTGTCCTAACTGCCACATGTGGGGGATCTTGTTCCTTGTGTGGTGTCTTTCTAGACCATTAGATTCCATGTGGAGTGGAACAGCTTGGGCAAGAGGCAGCGAGCATTTGGCCTCGATCTAAACACTTGTGTCATTTCTTTCCATTACAAAGCGTATAGTTTATGAATAACTGCATATCCTTTATATGGCATCTTTTTTTCCAATCTATCAGTCTTTTTCCTGCAAAGCAATAAAATCCTTTGCGTAGCAGGAGATTTTAATGTCCACTTCATGACTGAGCAGCAAATGAATCTGGTAGGAGAAGAGGACAGCTCAGTCAGCTTTCGTAATCAACTTTGTCCTGGAATCTTGAAAACTGAGGGCAAAACCAGTTATTTGCGCACATATTTGCTCCAGAGTATTTTTCTTTGCRACCACTACACTGGTTAGCATTTGATCTTTCTAACTAGAAATCTTGTTGTTGCTTTTGCAGATAGAAGTGTTTGGCTTTATTATTTCTAGCTGGTGATACTGATGCACTTGGAATTATACAGGGATGAGGTCATTCCTTGATAGCTATTTGGCTGTGAACTGGTCAGTGGTCCTGATCATCTCAAGTATAAGCATTGCAGTAATTTCTTTTTTTGAGCTGTTGTGGCTTTCTGAAGCCTCTCTTTCCTTATGACAACTGCTTGTTTACTTTTGATATTTTATTTTTTTTTTTACTAGTACAAATATCTTTTCTTTTGACAGAATACCATCARTAGCTAACGGGTCTCATTTTGCAAATCACAACTTACGCTGTATCTGTAGCAGAATTGGGCTCAAAGGCAGATGCATTGCACCTACAAATTTCTCCCCCCCAAAAAACATTTTTATTTGTTATTTTTTACCCTTTTTGTCATTAACTTTTGTACTCAGTATTATTAGTATTTTGATACTGCAGGAACATCTGATAACATGATTCATGGTCCAAGCTCTCATTGTTGTATTGTTAGCTATTGTTTTGCTTATCTCTTTCTTTCTTCTGCAGAGTGTAAGTATACCTGTGAGAAAGTGGTCAGATCATTTTTGTTGCATAGCTTAAAAGGTTTTGTAATGTGAAGGTTTAGATCTAGAATTATAATTGTGCAGGATGCTCTATGCACGAGCAGAATGRTAGCACTTGCCAGGTAGTTTACAATGATGTACTAAGAATTTCACTATTTTTTAAACTGAATGTGGAGGTGAAAGATGCAACTGTCTCTGAAAGATAGGTCCAATTAGRTTGACAACTTGTATGTCAGGCTTCTTGCTGGTGTAATTTAAGATAKCTGAAATACAGTGTTGCCACTCCCTCCCTCCATCCCCTGAAATGAGGCTTGTACTGGAAATGCTGACAAGACCCTTATCTTTTGAGATGGCACCATGCACAGCTTTAAATACTGGTTATGAATGTTAATGTGTTATCTGAAAGATATTTTTTCCACATGTAGGCAGCTCAGAATAGAGTCTTAGTAATAAATTTAACGAGTTCAGGGGGAAGACACAATATGCTTGTGTGAGTATTATAATGATTGGCATTTTTTCAAACAGCATATGATAAGTGGTGCAATTTTATTTTCAAAGTTTAATCAATAGAGAGCTCTTTGATATTGCCATGTACTTTGCAAATAGATGCTTCCTTGAGATGACAGCAAAACAACTTCTCTGCCGTGGTGTGTTTATGCTTAGGGTTTAATCAATCTGCTTTAGTGATTGTCATAAAGTTTGATATTCCAAAAAATAAATAGAAGCTATAAAATAATTACGCTTCAGGGTGGCATCCTGCTGCTGCTAGCCTGGGTCATCTGGCTTTACAAAGGGTTAAAAGGGTGCAAAGTCCATCACTGTGCCGAGTACGAGAGCATGGGCTATGTACCAGTTTATTCCCTTGTATTGTAAACCCATGCCAGCTGTTGCTTAGGAAATTGAGGTGGATTGTCGAGGGCTTAAGGACTTTATCAATGTCTTGTGTTAACTTTTGGGAGTGAATTTTCTCTCAAATAAGAGGAGTCAGAAATGACCTTCACCCCCATTACTGGGAGRCCACAGCAGTACACTGCAGCCCCCCCAGTAATTTTGATCCACATGGTTAAGCAGAAGTGGTTGAAGCTCCTTCTGTGTGAGCATGAACATCCACCCAGTCTGAAACCCCTGGGATGGTTCCGTCAGTGGGCCGCAGCACCAGTACCGGTGCTCTTCAGGGAAGCTGAGAGGAGCAGAGCATCCCTCGCCCTTCTCTGGGGCATTTCAGTCCAGCACAGAGGACTTTGGGGAAGCGCCCGCTGCTCTGGCTGATCTTTGTTCTTGCCAAGCGGACTCCAATTGCCTGGGTCCCTTTTGTTCTTGAAAACAACAGTAGCAGTTGAAWGCTGAGCTTTGAAAGATCATTTCACAAATATTTGAAGGCTGACCATGTCCACAGAGAGCTGTGGTGCCAGCCCAGCYTGTCCTCCATGTTGCAGCAGCCTGCACAAATTTGTGCTGGACCCACAAAAGCAGTTCCAGGGAAGCCTGCTTGGAACAGATGGCATTAACGATTTATTGAATGTGGCAGCGTAAGGACACACAGTATGAACTTGGAGATAACCTTTGGCAGGGAACTCTCTCTGTCTCTCATTCTTTCCGATAAAAATATAGTAACTGGAAGGCATTTGGGAAGCAAGGAAGCTGGATCATTTCAGGTGACTTGACCTGAATTTAACGGACTGCCACAAGCACTGATGCAAAACCTCCAGAGATGTCAGTAGGAGATCTGTGCCTGGCACCACTGCAGGGTATGACCCGGTCGGCATCGGGCTGGATCCTGACCTCAGCACAGAAATTCCTCTAGAGGCATGAGGGGTTACGGCAGGCTGACATCAGCGTAAGAGCAGGGTTTCTGTGTGCTGTGCATACTAGATGAGTTGTTATAGACACCCGTGAAAAAAACGGTCTTCGAAAATTTATTTATTTAAYGATTTTTACTTGCAGCAAGAAGATACTGTTTCAACAGCCATATASTGCAGCTTCAGCTGTAGTTCCACTTGTTTTCATACAGACAAAAGATTCAAGAGAATGACCTAAAGAGAGCAAAGGGTTTCTTTTTATATAATTTTATTGTGTGATATATGTGTGTGTGTGAGCTCTGTATGTGTAAATATACACATACATGTACATACATCTGTTYGTTTAAATAACGTGTTTTCCTTTGCTGTCCCTAGCCAACATCAGTTTCTGTGCTGCCATTGTAACTATGCCGTAATGGCTGATTCTTTTGCATTTTGTGCTAACTTTGCTTATGCTGAATAGCAGCCGACACTTTAATTGGGATGACTGAGCTGAGTGCATTTGCCTTTGGAATTGGACACTTTTCAGTGTGAAGAGAGGGTACCACAGACTGACTCTTCTGTCTTTATCCTCAATCAAAACTCCATTAAATCAGACCTGTAGTTTGTAGCAAGGGACATTCTCCATTGCATTGAAATGCATGGGAAAGGCTGGAGASTCACAGTTTTTAAGGTTAATTAGATCCTGAAAAAGGAGAATTAACTGAAGTTGTTTTCCCTATCCTTTTTCCCATTTTTAAGAGCCTTTTTAATTACCTTCATCTGTTGGTATATTCATATACACTTTTCCCTTTATAGGAAAAATACCATGTAATTTTTGAGTTTATTAAAAACCTTTTTGATAGACAGATTCTTCTAATTCTTATTTTAAACAAAAATTATCACAGTGCTGGTACATTGTGTTAAAATTTGTGCATCAGATCTTCCTATATATTAATATAAGCCATGCAGTTAATCTTTATTTATGTTTAACTGAGCGCTAACATTATTCACTCCTTAGACACTAAATGAGAATTTGGTTTTCAGTTGGCTACATTGTGTTTGAAAAATAAAGGAAGGAATAGTTTAGGGCATGACCATTCAAAAATTATTTGGTAGGGGTGGTGGTTTCAGTAACCAAATTTTTTTTCAGGCTCCCGTTACGTACCTGCTGTGRACCCTGCTGTTGATTCAGAAAGGTAAATAATCTTCTTTTCAACTCTGTTKGGAAGGTTGCCTTTGGCTGCATGAAAACATGCTTCTTGTACTGATATAGGAACAATAATTAAGCGACCTGCCCATGTGCCAGTAGAAAAATGAGTTCTGTGCCCCCAAAGAGGGCTCTAAGAGCCTGTCTCACACTGCCAGCACAGCCAGTCCCCTTGCAGGAGACCATGCAAGGTCTGAGGCAGTAGAAAACTGGTGGCTGGACTCAGTCTTATAACTTCTTTTTCATATATCCCCAAACTTCTTCCATCTTTGTGTGGCTGAAAATAGAGCTATTTTTCATGCTTACTCTTCTTATGTCAGTATACAYGAATAATGGAATGTAATGTAGGAGGGAGACATCATCTTGTTCTTTTACTCGATTTTAGTTGAATTGATCTTGCAGGTGAGGAAAGTTGCATTCRTAGTGCTCCTCCCCATTCCAGGTTTCCTTATGTTACATTCATTTGCAGCCCTTTCCCCCACCTCCCTTTAAAGAGTACTGTGTATTCAGTTCTCTAAACCCTTAGCAATAATACAGGCATGAGGTGGCTTGACCAAGTTCAAGAAAGGCACTGTAATTTCTGCAATCATATGGTCTACTGGGGGCTGACGGGGTCCATCTGTCAGAGGAGGGGAAGAGTGTCTTCGGTCAGAGGCTTGCCGAGCTGGTAAAGAGGGCTTTAAACTAAAGTTTCCGGGGGAGGGGAACCTCAATCCATCCCATTCCTACCAGTACCAGCAATAGATGCCCAGAGCCTGGAGAAGGATCACGGGTCAGCAGGAGAGCACTTGAGGAGCAGCACAAAGGAACTCCAGCCAGTAAGAGAGCTTCATCGGGGGCCCAACTTAAATGCCTCAATGCAAACGTACGTAGCATGGGGAATAAACAAGAGGAGTTAGAGACGTGCGCACACCTGCAGGACTACGATCTCATTGCCATCACGGAGACGTGGTGGGATGGCTTCTATGACTGGTGTGTTGGAATGGAAGGATACAGGCTTTTTAGGAGGGACAGGCAGGGGAGATGAGGAGGGGGTGTCGCCCTCTATGTCAACGACCAGCTGGAGCTCATGGAGCTCCACCTGGGAATGGATGAGGAGCCRACAGGGATCTTACGGGTCAAGATTAAAGGRAGGGCAGGGACAGGTGACATTACAGTGGGGGTCTGCTACAGGCCACCCAACCAGGAAGGCCAAGTGGATGAGGCCCYCTATAGACAGATAGAAGCAGCCTCACMTTCACAAGCCCTGGTCCTCTTGGGGGACTTCARCCGCCCTGATATCTGTTGGAGGGACAACATGGCAGGGMATAAGCAATCTGAGAGTTTCCTGGAATGCGTCCATGATAACTTCCTTCTCCAAGTGGTAGAGGAGCCAACGAGGAGAGGTGCTGTGCTGGACCTTGTTCTCACCAACAAGGAGGGGCTGGTGGAGAATGTGAAGCTCAAGAGCAGGTTTGGCTGCAGTGACCATGAAATGGTGGAGTTCAAGATCCTTAGGGMACCGAGGRGRGCGYACAGCAAGYTCACKACYCTGGACTTCAGGAGAGCAGACTTTGGCCTCTTCAGGGATCTGCTTGGTAGAGTGCTGTGGGATAAAGCCCTGGAGGGAAGAGGGGCCCAAGAAAGCTGGTTAATATTCAAGGAYCMCCTCCTCCAAGCTCAGGAGCGATGCATCCCAACAAAGAGGAAGTCAGGCAAAAACWCCAGGAGGCCTGCATGGATGAACAAGGAGCTTCTGGACACACTCAAACACAAAAGGGAAGCCTACAGAGGGTGGAAGCAAGGCCAGGTAGCCTGGGAGGAATACAGAGAAACTGTCCRAGCAGCCAGGSATCAGGTTAGGAAAGCTAAASCTCTGATAGAATTAAGTCTGGCCAGGGACATSAAGGGCACCAAGAAAAGCTTCTATAGGTATGTTGGGGATAACAGGAAGACTAGGGAAAATGTGGGCCYTCTCCGGAAGGAAACAGGAGACCTGGTTACCTGGGATATGGAGAAGGCTGAGGTRCTCAATGACTTTTTTTGCCTTGGTCTTCACTGGCAAGTGCTCCAGCRTCACCACCCAAGCCGCWGAAGGCAAAGGCAGGGACTGGGAGAATGAAGAGCCRCCCACTGTAGAGGATCAGGTTCGAGACCATCTAAGGAACCTGAAGGTGCACAAGTCTATGGGACCCAATGAAATCCATCCRTGGGTCCTGAAGGAACTGGCAGCTGAAGTTGCTAAGCCACTATCCATYRTATTTGAAAGTCGTGGTAGTCYGGTGAAGTTCCCACTGACTGGAAAGGAGRAAAYAKAACCCCCATTTTTAAAAAGGGAAAAAAGGAAGACCCGGAGAACTACAGGCCAGTCAGTCTCAYCTCTGTGTCAGGGAAGGTCATGGAACARATCCTYCTGGAAGCTGTGCTAAGGCACATGGAGGACAGGGAGGTGATTTGAGACAGCCAGCATGGCTTCACCAAGGGCAAGTCCTGCCTCACCAACCTAGTGGCCTTCTATGATGGAGTGACTACATCAGTGGACATRGGARGGGCTACCGAWGTCGTCTATCTGGACCACTGTAAGGCCTTTGACATGGTCCCCCACAACATCCTTCTCTCTAAACTGGAGAGGTATGGATTTGATGGGTGGACTGTCCGGTGGTTGAAGAATTGGTTGGATGGATGCATCCAGAGGGTAGCGATGAATGGCTCAGTGACCA
>JASVER010000112.1:2672105-2813172 GCA_030449065.1 Oceanodroma leucorhoa
CCTTTCAGTGAAGAAATTTTTCCTAATATCCAATCTAAACCTCCCCTGGCGCAACTTGAGGCCATTTCCTCTTGTCCTATCGCTTGTTACTGGGGAGAAGAGACCAACACCCACCTCACGACGGCCTCCTTTCAGGTAGTTGTAGAGAGAAATAAGGTCTCCCCTCAGCCTCCTTTTCTCCATACAACCCCAGCTCCCTCAGCCGCTCCTCATAAGACCTGTTCTCCAGACCCTTCACCAGCCTCGTTGCCCTTCTCTGGACACACTCCAGCACCTCAATGTCCTTCTTGTAGTGAAGGGCCCAAAACTGAACACGGTATTCGAGGTGCGGCCTCACCAGTGCCGAGTACAGGGGCACGATCACCTCCCTCTGCTTGCTGGCCACACTATTCCTGATCCAGACCAGGATGCCGTTGGCCTTCTTGGCCACCTGGGCACACTGCCGGCTCATGTTCAGCCTAGAGAAGAGAAGGCTCCGGGGAGACATTATTGCAGCTTTTCAGTGCTTAAAGGGGGCTTATAAGAAAGAATGGGACAAACATTTTAGCAGGGCCTGTTGTGACAGGACAAGGGGGARTGGTTTTAAACTAAAAGAGGGTAAATTTAGACTAGATAGAAAGAACAAATTTTTTACAGTGAGGGTGGTGAAACMCTGGCACAGGTTGCCCAGAGAGGTGGTAGATGCCCCATCCCTGGAAACATTCAAGGTCCTGTTGGACGGGGCTCTGAGCAACCTGATCTAGTTGAAGATGTCCCTGCTCCTTGCAGGGGGGTTGGACTAGATGACCTTTAAAGGTCCCTTCCAATCCAAACTATTCTATGATTCTATGATTCTATGATATGGCTCTTCTCATTCTAAAGAAGTTCTTTGCTCCATGTTAGATTAAATCAGTTTTCTGTGGCTTATTTACTGTTGCTATACAACTCACTTCAGTCACAAAAGAGTAATGTTCTTGATGGATTGCAGGATTTTCTTCCTAATCCTTTTTTTCAGTTCCTATGATCTTTTTCTTCTCATCTCAGCTCTAGTTTTTAGATCTGCTGTATTGAATGTAAAATGACTGGCAAGAGCAGGACTGAACAGAGTGAYAAGAAAGACTTCTGATCAACCATGTTACAAAAAAAAGAGAGTCAAACTGGAAGAGGCACRGAGGAGGGACTGATGTGGGACTGCAAAAAAAAAAAAAAGGGGTGAAGTCCATCTTAAGAGCCCAGTTTGGAGATCCTGGGGTTATCAGGAATAATCAAACACTGGAACTGGAAGCCATGTCACAGCCACATGTAAAACAGTGCTGAAACTAGTTGTCTTGGTGTGATGCTGAGGTGACCTGATATCTCCATGGTGTTTATGAGCTAGTGCATGCTGCACTTKGCTTTGTTTCTTGGAATAGGTTGAGGATCTCTGCAGCATATGGCAGAAGGGCAGTCACAGGATTGATCTCTCTGTTGTATATATTGGACTGTTGAAAACCAGGAGATACCAATGCTTCTTTTGTTATACTCCTCTGGCCCTAGTGGCAGTGTGACCCAGAATCTGCCATGACTAAGCCCAGTGTACTCTCCTGCTAAGGACCCTTGAAACCACAATTTGGTRATTCCCAACTGGGCAAAGCCAAGTGAGCGGAAGCTAATGTAAGAACACAGGTCCCTGCATTTTTGTTGTGTTCTAGTGCTCTATTTACATGATCACCCATAGGTTTCAGAGCTAATGACCTCCTTGAGATGCTGAATGAATACAGTCATACAGTCAGTCAGGTGTAGCCTCAGAAATTATCTTGACGACTACTAAAAGTGGGGGTTTCACTTTTCCATTCTAGCCTATGTTTTGCAAGCACAGATCTGGTATGCCAAAGAGGCAGACTGAAAGGCTCTTCTGAGCTTGTAAGACTTCAGTCCCCTATACTGTGTTGTGATCAGCTTTGCTTTGGATCCTTAGAGTCCAATGCTAAGTAGCTACAAAGAGCTTGCAAACAGGGTCAATGCGTGGCTCTGCTGCAGTGTTTCCTTCACACTTAGGCATTTCACACCTGATGTCATCTAAGAGTTCTTCAACACAGCCTCATTTGAC
Source organism: Oceanodroma leucorhoa (assembly GCA_030449065.1). Classification (NCBI taxonomy): domain Eukaryota; kingdom Metazoa; phylum Chordata; class Aves; order Procellariiformes; genus Oceanodroma; species Oceanodroma leucorhoa. Next base: position 2,674,174 of record JASVER010000112.1, read on the forward strand.
ACATCCTCAGGCATCCAGGAACATCTGGAAAGTTATTGATTTCAGCCAACTTACAGCGCACTCTGAAATCTTGGCATTCTTGTTTGCATAGCTTTGGGGTTCTGCTATGCCAAAGCAAACAGGCATCAGTTGACACAAACAGATACAAACAGATTAAGTGGAGGTACAAAGGAGTGAGGTAGGGGTGTTCACAATTAACTAGTGGCTTTTAATGGAAGCTAGGTCATGGATTCCCCCTGTGGCTTTGAAAYTGCCAACAAAACAAAGTGCCAGGCTTTTTGACATTTAATGCAGTGCTACAGTTGGTATCAGTGCAGTGTCCGGGAACCTTGACTATGGCTCAGATGCCCCTTGCTCTAGACATGGGAAAACACAGAATAAGATRGGTCATTGCCCCAAATGTAACTATTGAGTGAAGCAGAGATTCCCTGATGTCATCAATATCAGAACAGCCTCCAAAGAGCACAAAACCAATATCTCCTTTGAAATATATACTTGTTTTTGCTGATGTTGKAAAACAAGTTGTTTGGATTCCATACAAGGGAGTGTCTGATAATGAGTCACTTTTATACAGAAAAAGTCAAGATGCTTTATGTAATTGCTCACTGTTAGAAGAAAGCTATTTTAACAGAGCTTAGCAAGTTACCCATCCTTTTCTGGCATCTCCTGAAATTAGTATATTACCTTGCTAATAGGCAAAATGCCATCCAAGCAGATGAGCTGAGGTAGGCAGCCAAAATACCATGGCCAGGTTCATCAAGTGTGTTTGTTGAGGTCAAAGCTCCTGGAAGGCAGAGTAACAGAAGTGCTGTGTCCTGAGCTTCTGAGGCTGCCACCTGCTAATTGCGTAGACTGTCTCTGCCTTAGCACCGATCAGAGTTAATGCCCAAGATCAAAAGTTAGCTCAGCGAAGATAAATTTGCAGCATGAGAGAATTCATCATGTAATTAAGTTACTGAAATACGGAATAAGCAAAGCATTGATATTATGTAGGTGTGCRTAAGAGTGTAGCGAGGCAAGATCCTGAGGCACTCACTGAATCTGAACAGTTTGCCATACAGTTTAAAGAAAATTAAGGGTCCTAATTTCTGTTTGAAGTTATAGGCTATARAAAGCAGAGGAGCTAAATTGCATCCTTGCTAGCTATTCCCGATATATTAAAATTCCTCCCTCAACTTCTCTAGGAACGGTCCCACATCCCTGGAACATACCACAGGACTTTCTGATTGCTGTGTGATCTTTTCAGAGATCCTGAGGGAATTAGAACATCGTCATAAGAGCATGTAARGACTGTTTCTATACTGAAGCAAAACTGGGTCCGCCTGCCATCTTCTGTAATATAGAGGACTCTGGCTATAAGAAAATCAGAAAAATTCCTGCCACAGAGGTAGGAATGGGGAAGCACAATGTTGGGGATACTACTCTTACCCATTAAGCTTCAGCCTTGTCTTTCCCCACCAGTGAAAATATATTGCCTTACAGCTSAGTACCACTTATCTCTTTCCTTCACTCAATAAGGATAAGAACTTATGAATCATGAAGCGGATGAAACACGTATGTTACAGTAATTTTTCCTTTTACAGTAGTCAGCGAAGTTTTTCCAATCCCCTTTCTTTCTATTCAGACACTTTGGGATATATGGCAGGTGAAGGCTTTTGAAATAGAATGCAATCTAACCTGGAAACATGGGGGACCTTTRTTTAAAGCAGGTGTATGCGCACACACCTCCTACGCGTACAATCTCCTTTTTGCCCCTATGAAAAGAAACACTTTCCCAGAATTTGCAGCCAGTGCATCCTGTTTGCATGCATTACACATTCAGGGCATCAAACTGTGATCAGCAGGATAAGGCCAGAGAGGCCAGAAATTGCTGCAGAACATCCTGGCAACAAAGAAACCCTCTTGGARACTGCTGAGAAGGTCTATGCCATACAGGTAGGGCACACCATCCTCTGAAAGGCAGCAGAATGCTTATGCAGAGGATGAGAGATACCTTTTAAGGTAGATAGAGCCAAGCTAGGATCTACCAGGAGCATTTCGTGGGGTGTATGTGTTCTGCTGATTCATTAGCAGTACTCGCTGTAGCTTCAGTGCTCTGATCCTTGATGGCCTGTTAGCATGAGGCTTCTTCCAGTTGCTTGCCTCATCTGCTTCTTCYTGATCAGGTGGCCTGTAGGAGACACCCACCACAATGTCACCCACYGTGGGCTACCATCTAATCCTAACCCATGTCAGCTGGCTTGTCATCTGTCCCAAGGCACAGGTCCATCCACGCCAGTTGCTCTCTCACATCCAAGGGCAGCTCTCCCTCCTCGCTGTCCTGCCCTGTCSTTCCTGAAGAGCTGGATCCATCCATGGGAGCCCTCCATGGTAGCTGACTGTCCCCCCCTAGAGCTAGTGCACCACATTGCTGTGATCCCAGCGAGATCACAGCCCAGCCCAGGACCTCTAATGCCTCCTGTTTGTCCCCATGCTGCATGCCATAGTGTACGGGCACTTAATGGGAACCATTATGAACCACTATGAACCAGCAGTAAGGCATTGCACCCTGCCCAGAGACCCCAGAAGGTACAACGGAGGCCTACCAGCCTCATAAAGACTTCTTYACCTGCACAGCACTTTCCAGTCCTAACAAACCACTTGACATCGAGGGGCAGGTATCTCACCGATGGCTCAGGGACACCTGCCCCGACACCGTGGTTACAACGTGCTGCGCTCGGACGGCTATGTGAGCCGAGCTGCGCTTTGGTGTTGTGTTTCACAGGTGTGCCAAGTGCTCAGAGTTTAGCAAAACCATGACCTGAGCCCTCTGCACAGCACTCAWTAGTAGCGGGCTCAGCCTTTGGCGCTGCGTGGTGCATACTAACGACTTGTTTTCATCGTTCCAGGGCATGGGAACTGCCTCCACGTGCGCCGGCGTCCTCGGCCGTTCCTCGTGTGGCGTTTGGAGCCTGCACCGCAGCAGCTTCGCTCAGGGCTCCAGGGCAGCCCTCAAGGGACCTGCAAAAGTCTTGGTAGGTTACAGGCAATGGCATTTACAAGGGGAAAAAAAAGGAAACCATCACTTGTTCAGAAGACTGTGTAAGGATTGGTGATAAGTAAGATTTTGCGTTTTTTTTTCTTAGTGTGCAGACACCTTTTTCATAACTTCTCTTTTGCCTTGAGGTGAGACAGGCTGTCCGCTGTGCTGGCAATATGATGCTATGGAGCTGGCAGCCTTTCTTTTTCACAGCCCCACACTAAATGCAGGGCAAACAGAGAGGGGAAAAAAATCTGAAAAGGGAGAAAGTTGTGCCATTGTTTTTCCCTTCCCCCATTTTCTGCTTGCTCTTTTCTTCAGGTCTTTTGCCCTAGTACAAATGCAGGTAAAACCCTCCGAGTCTCAACTGGGAAAATCAAGAGAGCCGCAGGCTCAGTCAGTATGTATCAACTCTAATTTCTCTTTTATCTCTCCTCGTAATCCAGACAAGTCTTCCATGTTTTCTGCTCCATTCTTTGGGTCAAGAACATACTGGTTAGTAGCCAATTATTTCATACCTTAAGGAAGTTTTGGGAAAGAAGTTCCTGGGAAGAGTCAACCTGTTTCAGGATATACGACTAATATTCAATAGGTGAGATGTTTCCCTTTGATCTCTTTCTTAATACTGTCCCATCCCAGCACAAGGCTGAATTTATTGCTATAATAGGTATGGTTCAGATAGAGCATAGTATTTTCCCTGAGTTTTTTTTGTTTCTTCACAAGAAGTGAAGGTTTAGCCAGGGCATCATGGCAAAATTCCAGTTAGGTAATTAAATTCTGCTTACGGAAAATTCCCCTTTTAAAATCTGTCCCAGAATACAATCTGCTTTTCCTGTGAGCGCTTTAAAAGGACTGATTCATTTTAACTTCACAGCTGTCCGAATTTTGAAGCTTGCTGAAATTATCCTTGACTGTCTAAACCAGAATGTGCAGTTCTACCTGACGTACCTCAAGCTACATTTTTGCATGCTTAATTGTTGTTGTCTGAATTCTTATTTAGATACAATTCACGTAGACTCAACCTGTTTACCAAATAGGTCAGATTCTACTGACTAGCAGGAGTAAACAAAATTATTTGCACAGGGAGAGCAAGCACTATTTAAAACTATATTTTTATTATTATGTAGAGTAGACCATGAATAAATTCAACTTGTGCATTGAGGGGCATTTTGTATGTGCAAAAATACAATTGTGAAAAAAAAAGRCTGAAAGATAATCTAAGGTGTGTAGTCTGGAAAAGCAATCCAGAACAGATGATCCACAGTATAAATTACTGAGATTTATTTTTTTAATTTACTTGTGCTGCTTTAATTTATTATTGTTTATTCATTTGATAGATTGCACTTAATTTCAGTATGAGAGCTTCAGGATGAGCGTTTGATGCTAATGGTTGGAATTTATTCCTGGGCAGAAAGCCAGTGTGCCACAGCCACGTTCCACTTATGCCCTCCAAGCTGTATTTAAGTGGCCTTCTGCTGCCCTTGGGGTATGTTTTACCCAGGAAGCTTAAAGCCTAATGCAGGCCTGCAGCTCACTCGCTGGAGCGAGGGAAAGATGGCTTTCCCTCTTTTCTGTTCTCTTCAGCAAGAAAATCAAATAATTGGATTACTGGCCCTTCGATTGTACTCAGCACAAATGGTTCAAAATCCCGTTGTACTGGACCTCTGAGATGAAACGTAAATTGATAAAGAAAACGAATGTATTGAATTGATCTAATATGTCAATAGTATGCTATTACCTGATTAAGTGGAACAGCTATGACTGGTCTTCTAAACAGCTGAATATATGTAAGCTCTCTGCTGCTAGACTGGCCACATCAAAAAAAACAATAGAACAGAAAAGGCCCACCCACAGGAGCCTACTAGAGGCATAAAATTAATGCAGGTTTTCCTCCCTTGCTTATTTTCATCTCTGAAATAGAAAATCAAAGCAAACAGATCAATCCATTGCAGGGTTAAAATTAAGATTACCCAAGGATCTATGCAGCACATGAAATACTGGGGCTGATAGAGTAGAACCTGACTGCTTTGTTCTATGTATACCTTCATATGCATTGACTTGAACTTTGAATTTCCTACTCTGTTGTTTTTTGTTAYTTGCAAATATGTTTTATCTATTTGTTTAGGGCTAAATTCTATTTGTTACATTGTGTTTTAAGACATAGTATCAACTAAGACTGGGAGAAGCATCCTGATAGATTTTAGACTACTTTATTATTGCCATTATTCTGCATATTCACACACGCATACCATGATCCAAAATATTTTGAGGCAAATCATTTAATTGTGCAAAATAAATATGTCCATGTGAAACTGTAGCTGAGGTAAATCCCTATACCTTACACAGTGGAGAAAACTTCTTTAACAGCCAAGGATTTGATTCTTACGCTTTATGTTAGACTGGTTTCTCTACATGTTTCTTGTTAAAATCATTATATTACTGTCCTTTTGTATTTATGTGTCTACAGAGCAATAAATAGCTACTGAAATAAGGCTGTCATCATGATTGTGTGTGCATTTATTTCACTCCACCATTTTGATGAATATAGTCTGTACAGGGAGCAGAGGGCTGTAACCTTAGATGATGTAAGTTGGTAGCTCCTGTCTTCAAGTGAATTTTTTGCTGGCCAAATGTCTGAGTAGAAATTCTAATGACTTAGGTTTAGAATAGAGCCTCCAAAGCTGACTAATAAAAWACACATTAAATTAGAAGATGAGATATATTTTTGTAGCTTGTTGAGATTCTAGCACATATTTGTATTAATAAGATAATAAATGCATAATGGATGCGACACTTTCCCACCTGAACATTTTCGAGTTAAAAAGAAGATTGATAGAAAACGCATTCCATTAGTTCTCTCTCTTACAACTAATAAACTTCCAGTTCATTAAGTTATTACATGCCATTCCTCATCTTACAAATAGAACTCATAATTCAGTTTTTCCCAGAGCTGCACATTCTTTAAGTCTACAGACTAAATTACCAGAGCACATTTTGTCAATAAAGCTTCTGTTTGGTGGGGGAAGGACGAGGCAGTTAAGTAAAGTAATATGAAATGCAAGCCATTTTTTGTGTCAGAGGTCATTTATTTGCTTCAATATTGCTTTTATTCTATTTATACATTCGCTAAATGATGATTATTATGGAAAGCCCATGGTTAATCACTGCATTACATTTAAAATRTTTTACATTTTGCTGCAGACACTTACACTTGCGAATCTTTAGAGTTATCTTGAACAGTAAACTGTCCTTTTGCAGTGAATCCCTGACAATCTGTTAGTTCAGCTGTGCATTTACTGAAAGATAAAGGCTTTCTTCTGTGAGCAGTGGGAAAGCCACAGAGGCAAACAAAAATCATCCATATTCTGCAGTCCTAAACCAAAAGACTTGTCGCTTCCTGAGCCAGAATTGCCCAGCGCAGATGCAGGCAGCCAGTGAAACCTTCTGCATGGGAAGTTATACGGGACTAATTTGTGTCCTATACCAAGTTTCCAACCCTGCTCTTCTCACCAGGGCTTGAAGTGGGATTACTGTGCTCTGTGTTGAGTATAATATATAGTATCTATTTGTAAAAAATACGACCTAGTGATAAAATGCTTGCCTAGGGAGTGGGATAGAGTGGTCCAGGCTCTTCGCAGCTTGCAGTGATTTAAAACCACTTCTGCTGTCCAGAAAAACAGGCAATCGTGATGGGGAAAAAAATGCAGTCTACCCTTTGCTCTCCCAGCCCTGGCATTTAGCTGGATGCTCAGATAAGGGTCCCAATAGGTTGTAACTAACCTCCCCCATGAGACAGCACTCTGCGAGGAGGGAGTGAGGGTGAGAGCTGGGAGGGGGAGCGAGGCAGAGGGGCCATGCTGCAGCRTGTTTAGCTCTGTTTTGGGGTTRGGGGGGGCAGACCCTGGAAAGCATTGCAGTGCCTTGCTTGTGGAGGGGTTGCTGCAACTCTGGGGAGGCTAAGAGCCTGCCTTCTTCCCCTGTCTCCCCCTCTTCTGATTAAAACCTGCCTGTTTTTTCCTTTCAGTGGAAATTAGCAGCCGTGAGCAGTCATAATTTTCACCAGAGGGAAAAGAAGTCTTTCCCCCCTTCCCCCCCAAACTGTCCCAGGGGGGTATATGGTTCAATTTGCTGCAAGCATGCTAGCAATTAGCTTCACCTATATAGGGGAACAGGCGCTAAGTCAGTGTTAGTCTGAGTGAGGAAAGGAATGAAAAAGTACCAGTACCAGYACCCCCAAGTCCTTCTCGGTAGGGCTGCTCTCACTCCCTTCATCCCCAGCCTGTATCGATACTGGGGGTTGCCCCGACCCAGGTGCAGGACCCTGCACTTGGCCTTGTTGAACCTCATGAGGTTCACACGGACCCACTTCTCGAGCTTGTCCAGGTCCCTCTGGATGGCATCCCRTCCCTCAGGCGTGTTGACCGCACCACTCAGCTTGGTGTCATCTGCAAACTTGCTGAGGGTGCCCTCGATCCACTGTCTATGTCATTGATGAAGATATTAAATAGTACCGGTCCCAATACGGACCCCTGTGGGACACCACTTGTCACCGATCTCCGTCTGGACATTGAGCCGTCCACTGCTACCCTCTGGATGCGTCCATCCAGACAAATCCTCACCCACCGGACAGTCCACCCATCAAATCCATATCTCTCCAGTTTAGAGAGAAGGATGTTGTGGGGGGCCGTTGTCAAAGGCCTTTCAGAGGTCCCGATAGACAACATCTGTAGCTCTTCCCATGTCCACTGATGTAGTCACTCCATCGAACATGCAGGACAACCTTTCTTTGATGAGGATGCAGTTAGCATATGTTCAGTCTCTGCAACAGTCCCTCACAGCTACAACAGAGTACACGTCTGTAGATCCATATTGTTGCTCGCTTTTGGGCTTATCTCCRTCCATACTTGAAACCCCACTTAGAATATGTCCTGATTTCACGGCAGGGGAACCATGCTACCTAGGCTATGCCTTAAGCTAACCTCTGAAATGAGGGCTCTCTAGACCATCATGGAAGTAAGTTGATAATGCTTTTGCTTTATCAAAGCACTTATAAAATCACAGTTATCTACGTAGCTAGATAGTGAAATATTCAGTATTCTAATGGAGTTTCTTAATCTACTGTCACTCCTTACCGTGATTGTAGCCTATGTAATTTGATTAGCCATTTATGACTTTAGTACATAATATATAAAAATTACCAGTGAGCTGAAAACACTGGAAATGTTCACAAGAACCAGAAAAGCAGACTGGGAGCTGTGGGTCTTCTGTCCACAGAAGTTAGTAACTGCTGGCAGCTGGAGTCCAGCCTCCAACCTTCTAGCAAAGAGTAACTTCATTTACATTAGCTGACACCTCCTGAGAGGACCTTACACTGAATTTATCCAGTACTTTTGAGCTCTTGCTTTATGTTAAAAAGAAAAAAAAAGCTATTATCTTTAAGCTTGTTGCTTTTTTATATGGGAAAGTTTTAATGAGAAAGTTTAACTCATCAATGTTAAGTTTTCTACTAATTAGATGAAAGTGTTTTTTCCTCTGCAAGCAGTTTCTGTTATCTGGCACTCCTGAACTAGTGGGTAGCATCCCTGAACAGTGCTATCCTGCTTTAGTCTTTTTTTAAAAAAGACCTAAGAAGTTATTGACTACTGCAGCATTTATATTCAGTGCACACAGTTAAAATAGACACTTAAGAGCTGCATGTTGTTTCTGTAAATCCAGAATTGGAATAGATATGTTTAGCCTTTCTGCTATAACCCTATATAGCAGAATGCTGTTTCAGTAGCAAGTCGATTTATGATTCAAAATAATACACTTGACAACATAAGTGAGTGGTCTAGGTCACATCTAGTAACTTAAGCATGTATTCTTGCTCATTGTTATAAAAAAAGACAAAGCTAGTTAAGAGATCAACATTCATTCCTGGCATGCTGGCTATTTTTACATGCGGGCTGTTTTTATTTCACAGGCCTATCATGARCTGATACGGTAGTCACTTTTTTTCCTAGTGAGTGAATAAATTACAAGTCCTGGAGCACTGCTCAGTATGCTGTAATTCATAGAATCATAGAATCATAGAATAATCGAATCATAGAATCATTGGTTTGGAAGGGACCGTTAAAGGTCACCTACTCCAACCCCCCTGCAAGGAGCAGGGACATCTTCAACTAGATCAGGTTGCTCAGAGCCCCGTCCAACAGGACCTTGAATGTTYCCAGGSATGGGGCATCTACCACCTCTCTGGGCAACCTGTGCCAGTGTTTCACCACACTCACTGTAAAAAATTTCTTCCTTCTATCTAGTCTAAATCTACCCTCTTTTAGTTTAAAACCATTCCCCCTTGTCCTGTCGCAACAGGCCGTGCTCAAAAGTTTGTCCCCATCTTTCTTATAAGCCCCCTTTAAGAGCTGAAAAGCCACAATAAGGTCTGCCCAGAGTCTTCTCGTCTCCAGGCTGAATAACCCCAACTCTCTCAGCCTTTCTTCATAGCAGAGGCGTTCCATCCCCCTGATCATTTTTGTGGCCCTCCTCTGGACCCGCTCCAACAGGTCCATGTSTTTCTTGTGCTGAGGACCCCAGAGCTGGACACAGTACTGCAGGTGGGGTCTCACCAGAGCAGAGTAGAGGGGCAGAATCCCCTCCCTCGACCTGCTGGCCACGCTGCTTCTGATGCAGCCCAGGATGCGGTTGGCCTTGTGGGCTGTGAGCGCACATTGTCGGCTCATGTCCAACTTTTTGTCCACCAGTATCCTCAAGTCCTTCTCGGCACGGCTGCTCTCAATTCCTTCATAGAATCATAGAATCATAGAGTCATTAAGGTTGGAAAAGACCTCTAAGATCAAGTCCAGCTGTCAACCTAACACCATCATGCCCAGTAAACCATGGCCCAAAGTGCCAYGTCTAYATGTTTTTTKAAYRCCTCCAGTGATGGTGACTCCACTACTTCCCTGGGCAGCCTGTTCCAGTGCTTGACTACCCTTTCGGTGAAGAAATTTTTCCTAATGTCCCATCTAAACCTCCCCTGGCGCAACTTGAGGCCATTTCCTCTTGTCCTATCTCTAGTTACTGGGGAGAAGAGACCGACCCCCACCTCGCTCCAACCTCCTTTCAGGTAGTTGTAGAGAGCGATAAGGTCTCCCCTCAGCCTCCTTTTCTCCAGGTTAAACAACCCCAGCTCCCTCAGCCGCTCCTCATAAGACCTGTTCTCCAGACCCTTCACCAGCCTCGTTGCCCTTCTCTGGACACGCTCCAGCACCTCAATGTCCTTCTTGTAGTGAGGGGCCCAAAACTGAACACAGTATTCGAGGTGCGGCCTCACCAGTGCCGAGTAGAGGGGCACGATCACCTCCCTGCTCCTGCTGGCCACACTATTCCTGACACAGGCCAGGATGCCGTTGGCCTTCTTGGCCACCTGGGCACATTGCCGGCTCATGTTCAGCCGGCTGTCGACCAGCACCCCAGCCTGTGTTGTTACCGGTGGTTGCTCTGACCCAAGTGCAGGACCTTGCACTTGGCCCAGGCTACCTGTCCTTGCTTCCACCCTCTGTAGGCTTCTTTTTTGTGTTTGAGTGTGCCCAGGAGCTCCTTGTTCATCCATGCAGGCCTTCTGGCGTTTTTGCCCGATTTCCTCTTTGTTGGGATGCATCGCTCCTGAGCTTGGAGGAGGTGGTCCTTGAACATTAACCAGCTTTCTTGGGGCCCTCTTCCCTCCAGGGCTTCATCCCACRGCACTCTACCAAGCAGATCCCGGAAGAGGCCAAAGTCTGCTCTCCTGAAATCCAGGGTAGTGAGCTTGCTGTGTGCCCTCCTCGGTGCCCTAAGGATCTTGAACTCCACCATTTCACGGTCACTGCAGCCAAGGCTGCCCTTGAGCTTCACATTCCCCACCAGCCCCTCCTTGTTGGTGAGAACAAGGTCCAGCACAGCACCTCTCCTCGTTGGTTCCTTTACCACTTGGAAAAGGAAGTTATCATTGATGCATTCCAGGAACCTCTCGRATTGCTTATGCCCTGCCATAAGACACATGAGATATGTTTAAACTGAGTGATCCACTACTCAGAGGAGTGATGGCTTCTTTTATAACCCTGTTGTTCTTGTCGACAGTAAACTATTGATATAGACTATGAAGACAAGGGCATGTTCACCATACTCTGGTCTTTTCCTGAGTTTTGCATGTACTTTTGTCTGTGCTCTGGGACTCCTCACACGTTTAGGACCTACTAGGTCCTGTCATTAGTAGTGGTATATTTTCTCCAGTCTATATTTTGAATATTAAAACTCTGAGAATTTCTGGTAATGTTTGTGCCTCTCTTAAAAGCAAATTTAAATATGTATTTCATACTCAAACCCATTTTTAAAGATGTTATTTTTCCTCCTAATATTTCTTTCTCTATCTGCCCAGAAAATGTTCTTCTTCCAGACAAACTCTATTCTTCCTACCTCCTGTTTACTCAGTCACCTTGTAAATGTAGAGTATTACTGTACAGATAAAGCACAGATTTTTCACTGACTCTATGACTTTGACAATTGCTCATATTGTAATTTTTCTTGTTTCCTGTCCATCTTGAAAGATCACGCAATATTATTTTACCCATTATGTGACCTTCTTACTTAACATTCCTTTGTCTTTGCTCTAAATCCAGGCATGAAGAACTGAACAAGGCTGGCATATATAGGAAAGGAGAGGCCAGGATTGTTCCACATAGATCACAAAGCAGATGTGTCTGGGAAGTTCTGGTATGTAACGCTGCATTAAAACAATTGCATTGCATGTCTGTCTAAATGCTAAAGAATAACACACATGCTCATGAATTCTTCATATATAAAACTATCTTTCATCCAGAAAAGCAAGACGACATATAGCATTTTTTTATACTCATGCTGGATATTATGATTGAAAAACCCCCACCCTTGATACCACTAACCCCCACCCCAGACTTTCTACTGAGTTTCTATTAGTGAGTAGTATGCTTTATAATTTTGTGTGACAAACTGTTTTCATGTATTTAAATATAATGYCTGTCTAGGTACTGATTTTATTTTCCTGTTTAATTTATTCTCCAGATCCTCTGGTCTTCAGTCAATGCACTGGCTGATTAAATTATTATCCCAATAATGAGATTTGACACAATCTATGCCAGTTACCTATGTGACCTGCTAAGTAGGTTAATTGACAGCCGTGAATAATTATCAGCCACCTCATCTTGCTGACTGAGAGTTTGACAATAAATGAAATATAAAGATGCTGAAAAAGACACACAGTTTTTCATTTCAACTTCTGAATTGTTTCAAAGAAACCTTTTAACTAGTAACTTATTAATAAAATGCAGCAATTAAAAAAAATTGTTGTGATCATTTTGGTCGTATAAAATTATAGATAGTTGCTCTTGTGCATTATCATGGCTTCCTAGGAGAAAAAAAAAGTCTGTGGCATATTAGATAAACAGGTCCCTCTATTCTGCAAATTGCTTGTATAAGTGAATTTTTGCATCCTCAGAGAGCAAGCTCAGATGCAAGGAAAATTCAAGAAGTCCAAGTGATATTTGTGGTGACATTGCAAGAATCATGTTTTAATGCTTTTCTGTGAAACCTTGAGAACTAGAAATTAACTTTACTGTTCAGTGAAAGCTGTGATTCTTCTATTGCCATTTCTCAGGAAACAGAGTTAAGAAAAATAAATATTACGGTACCTGGTGACACAGACATGTATTGTATATCTATCTATCTTTTCTACCTTGTTCATTTCGGAAAAGCCAAAATGATATTTCTTTCTGCCCTAGAAAATAGAAGATTGGAAATTAGAGAGGAAGCAGAATGTACTACTAGGGATGAGGAGGTGGGGAAAAATGTGTAAGATTTAAACTTGTGGTCTTTTCACAAGCTAATCAGCCCAAATTAGTGGTTAAGAACCATGGACTTAGTCAGACTTCTCCCAAAGTCATTCATCCTCCCTGGTGAGAAATCCYACCAAAACTTGGGGTAGAAAGAACAATCAAAGAATCCCTTTCTTGTTATGAGCAGTTAATCACTGCAACACAAACTGTCTTCACAGAGACACTTTGGAGAGCCCCGTTTTGCTCCTGGGGTGAGAGGAGGAGCTGCTCTGCCTCATCCTTGGGCATGCTTGTGGCAGGGCTGTCTGCCCTGAGCCGGTCCTTCTCCACTGTGGCCCTGCAGCCTGCGAGCACAGGCACCGCTAACTGAACCACACAAATAAGCATTAAGTGCATAGTAATTTTGGCCAAGTTAAATCTCATTATCATGTGCCACCTCTCACAAAAGATTAACAGTTTTCTGGAAATGAAAAGCTTGGAGAGTCATGATGTCACATCCCCTATGGCTGCCATCATCATTCCCTTCCTTCAGTCTCTGTATGTACAAAAATACGTTTCCATTTCTAAGCATATGCCATACTGGAAAGCGGAGTGTGCACTTGTCTGTAAGGATTCTTCAAGTAGATACCCAACCCAAAGCCGATCGATCTTTCAGTTAGTTGGCTTATGGGCTTTGGAGTGGGCGATATAATTCAAGAAAGGATCCCGGCTATGATGAAATCACTTAAACCTGAGCCTGAGCAAGTGAGCAGAGCTCAGATTTTGAGAGACAAATGTAAGCTCAAGTGTTTTTCTGGATCATGGCCGTATGGAACTATAATCACCTAAACGGATTTACTCCCCAGACAAATTTATCCTTCCCTTTCCTCTTGCCCACACATACATTTGCACCCCAACCAATCACTTACGTCTCTATTTCCTACATGCTACTTTTATTGAAAACTTTATGCCTTGTTTAATCTCTTCTAAGCATGGCCTTATTTCCTCTCTTGATTTCCTTTATGATTCATCAACAGGGCCTTTTTACCCCTACCCAAAGTACTTCTATTTCACTGTACAAATTTAATCAAAGTAAAATTGTTAGGGCTTATTAAAGMAGCTGTGCTGTCTCTTTGTGCTCCTTCATCTTGCCCCTCTCCCCATGAAAAGATGAAAAAGGTGCTGAAGATGCACATCAGGTGAAACTACTGTCTACAAACGGCAAAAATAATATCTTTCAGCTCTCTGCCTGTGGATTTTTTTGCAGGTCCTGATGTCTAAAATTATAGACATTTAGATGTCAGGTAGCAGGAGAGTTAAAAAAAGTGAGGTATTATAGTAAAATAGCAAAGAACTGATGTCTTGGTGATAGTTGTAAGGTCTTTTATTCCTTAAAAATAGCACAGCTTTATAAAGTTTTTATCATACCTGATAGAAAATTAAGGGCTGCTGAAATTTTGCAGCTCATTACTCATTGCTTGTTGATTACATAAGTGTTTTTGAATGAAGGAGCACTGTAAGGTCCTGTCAGAAGCTAAGCTGACATGACTTCTGTCTTTCCTTTTTATTACGGTAGTCAATAGCTCAGTTGTAAGGAATATAATTGCTCTTTGTGACTGTATCAGACATTCTTTTGGGAGAGCTAGCTAAAATTTGAGAGCAGAAAAGCATTTCTGGAAAAAAAACAACCAAGCATACCAGACAAATCAATAATAATTGGACGGAGCTGAATCTGAGACTTTTGGGTTGGTTTAGAACCTAAATCAAGACAGTATTGACTCTGTAAAGCCTGTATTTTTAGGGGTGGCTATATCAAAATCAGTATTACCTTCTTGCTTTGTTTAAAATTTTCCATGCATTTGTACAAGCAAATCCATTCTACAATTATATTTCTTTTCTTGAGCTGAAGTCTTCTATTTGGTATGTGTGACCTGAGTACTGTGCCTCTACATAAATTCACAAAAGGTGGATTGTATRTGGTATCTCTCACCAGTGTTTTCTACTAATGACATTTACGAAGGAAATGAAATATCTATGCAAATTATTCAATGCATAGATTATGTACAACTCACATATATAAGTTCTCTACAATCTGTTCACCATTACCTCAGAAATAATTCTTTTATTTTCTGGAAAAAGGATACAAGCATACCCTGATAATCAGAATGTGAAAGATAAACTGTGGGCATTAAAGATCTAATGCTTTGCATTTCTGCAGTTTCCTATCCAAGATCTTCTTATTGTATCCAATATATCCAATATTAGAGTATTTATACATACCACACCTTTGTGAAAGCTAAATATTTGCATACCCATTTTGCTGATAAAGCTGCAAGGACAAATGCAAATTTTACCTGTCTGTGCTCTGAGTTAGGCATGAATCTTGTGATCTTGCACTTGGCTAAAGCACTTGGGCTGATCCTGACTATTAGGAAAGCTCAGTGGGGCTTAATAGCTTACGCATAGTTATATGGTTCCTGTTCAGAACAAGTTTGTGTTGGCCACTTCAGCGTGTGCCTAGTGAAAGCCTGTCTCTTTGTGCACCTGCCTATATAGACTTGCCTTAAATAAATTTGAAAATGAGACTTCTGTATCTCTGAACATTTAGAGTGGTGATGATGCAGTATTAGCTTGCTATAAAGCCACTCAAAATGCTGAACCCAGTCTCCAAAGTTAAACCGTCCCTAGACCCCTGTCTTCTGCAGGTTTTAGAATGAAAAAGCATTGCTAATATTTTGATTATCTGTTTTGTAGRGCAAAACCACTGCATTCCCAGTAAGCTCATTATGCTAAAAAAATGCATCTATCACAGGTAACATTTCCTTTCCTAACTCCTAATGCCTCTGATTTTTGCTTGTGCTACCAGTCTTCCCTTATCTATCTCATAAGTACTCTGTGTGTGATATTTATGAGATAATATCCAGGTATGATGTTTAAACTCTTAGCAGGAAAGAAATAACACAACGCACTTACTCAGCAATTCCTTCTGAATAGTGCTTTGACGATCTGATTTTCCATCCCTTGATATGACCAAATTATTACTTCAGCAAAACTGGTAGCTTGCAGTGCCAACACACACACAGCTGAAGTGATAATAATAGTTCGTTTTACACATACATACGCACATCCTCCAAATTGCATTTCKAAGGATAGAGGTTAGAAAACCTATTTGATAATATGAATGTGGAAGGGTTTTTTTGTACAATCAATATACACATACTGTTTGATGCTTGGTATTGATTGCRTCTGCTTCTGCAGGAGATAATGTATATTTGAGTGTATAAAATAAGTATATTAAATATTAGCCCTATGTTTCCAATAAAATAAAAGTTCYGAATTAATAGATGTGTTTTCCGTTATTTTTTTGGTACATTTTAACGTCTCAGAGTTAACATAAAAATTCTTCCTGAGTTAGAAGAAACAAATTCACCCTTCTGAGTAAAACRTTCCCTCTAGGACTGGTGAAATTCAAGCTTTGAATTTGTATGCATTGTAAARTATGGTTCACTGCAGCATGATAACATGTTTAACAAAGGATAGGTAGGATACATGAATGCTTGAGGGACTGGAGACAACCTCAATAATGTATGCTTATAATTATGATTTACGTAAGTTGCAAAGGTAGAAAAAAATTAAGTGGTTTATACGTATATAATAATGAAGTTCAATAATGAAGCAWTCACTGCAAGTAGAGGAGGTCAGAATGTAATGACCACATCTTTTCCAGATGGATTGCTTTATAAACATTTCTGAGAGTATGTTATATCATGGGATGTTTCCACCAGGGTTCTGAAAGTGCAGATACTCTCTTCATAAAGAAAAACTGCCTGGGCAATCACCCTGGTTTCCCTACAGCTTGCCCTCTGTGACTAAAATTTGCTTAAGGAAAAGTTCAGTCTGAAGGCAGATTTGGTGTCTGAGTTCCAGAGAGCAAGGGACTGGGCAGAAAGAGATCTTCAGCTTCCCACAGTTTCCTCTGCCCCCACAGCTATTGCCCCTGTGCCATCTCTGCGTTTTGTGGGGCCACTTCTATGAGGCAGATCAATGGATTGATCCCTGTTAAGAGTAACCAGTCAGGAAGATCAATTAACATGCTGAAAGTAAGTCATTCCATAAAATAAAATAAATCAATTTGCACCACCAAAGGAACTATTAAAGCCTGATGGGCCATCTCACAGTTTGGGCTTGAAAAAATAGACCTTAAGAGGTCTGATACTAAACAGCAATGATTTCATTAAATAACAATAAGCAATTGCTATCTCTTGTTTGCAGTTTAGAAATCCCTTTCGTTCCTGAGAATACAAAACAAGCCAAATAGCTAGCAAGGTACTTTTACTRTGCTTTACATATACATAAACAATCTGGACTGAATAGGGCACTGTCTAGCTTCATATTACAACYGATAAGAGTAGAAAATGGCTGTAATCCTAATGAATACTTTTTGACTACAATCAATTTCTTCTTGTGAAGTTTGCATGACAGATGAAGATCAAATTACTGGTACACGTAACAAGCTGAGAAGCAAATAGTCGCATTAAAATATTTTGCCAACGTTCATAAACCAGTGCTTCCCAGAACTCCATCCCTGTCAAATAAATAACTTTTTGTTTCCTATTAAATACAGAAAGTGCAGGTTACTATGGTGATCGACAGAACACAGAATAAACTCTGATTCATCATAATTGCCACATGCTAGAGGAAAATAACATCATATTGCAGTTTTAAGCTGGATCTCTGAAAAATATTTTGAGAATATAAAATGATTTGATGATGTCCAAATAACACTGGGTGAAGTATCACAAAAATTAAAGTGCTGCTGCTGTGTGACCCTTCAAACAAAGCTGTTTCAGGTCTGAAACATTTTAAAACTCATGATCACAAACCTTAGTTTTTTTATCCTTTTMTTCTAATCAATGTAGCATGTAGAACTGTGACAACTGCAAAGACGTGTAGAGAAATTCTATGGACCACATTGTCATGCACGTACACCTTCATCTGGGCCATGGACCTGTCGTGTACCTTCAGTGCCCAGTTGTTTTCGATCCCACTTACTTTGTRTTTTATGTTCAAAGGGCTGAATCATTGACACTGGGTAGCCACCGAGCAGGGACTGCTTTGATGCTAGAATTTCGGAGGTTTCGCTCTTTTGATAAGGACAGCCATGCTTTTACCTGCACTTACTTGCACTCACTGTTGACTTTGCATTACCAAGCCTTAAGAAAGTAATGAAGTAGATAATTTACATCATCTGCTTTCTCAGTAATCTACACTTTAATATATGTAATCAACACACTAGTTTTTCAAATACATACAATGAATTTCACACCACAAAATTAAATGCAATGTTACAGTTATTTCTAGTCATTCCCAGGGTTAGTTTCTAGTAACGAAACACAACTTTGATTAATGTAGAGCTTTATCGCAGCGCAAGTCAGACCTTCCTGTTGGTCTTCATGTTGTCATTGAAATGGTTTAGAAGCAAGGAAGGCAGCGCTAGAGCTAACACAACTGGGTGGACCTAGGAAAGAGCCACTTCTGATTACATGGCTTTAAATTGTATATGTCGTTTGTTTTTAAATATTTCAGCTGCTTTTAGCCTCAATACTACATCAGATCTACAAAATATCCAAATGAAATAAAACAGAAAGATCACCTAGTAGTTTGTATACTGACCTTCAGAACTCAACTCTGCCAAGTCACCAAAATCACTATTCATTAAGACCCGAAGAGCAGCTTTGAGATGTGTGTCTTTTTTTGCCTACTGTATCCATTCAGTCTAATAAGTAATAGTATTTCTTCCTGCTACCTCTGATAGGTTTTTGAATGGGATAATRACCTACATTTTAATTGTAAGGCTGCACAGGGGGCTTAGTGAAAGTGATTAAAAAAATTTATGGTCCATTGTAAGATACTTCTAACTACTGCCCACTCTGGAGGTCTGGAGCCCTACACAGTTATTATCTAGCTGGTCCCTTTCTATCAGTTTTATCTCTAGTCTCAAGCATGCTCTCCCCACACATTCATGGTAGTGAATTTAAGTCATACAAAACTCAAGCAGCGTGAAAGTCTTCTACAGTCTTTACAGTTCAAAAGGACATGCCTGTGGGTTCACAAATATATGAAGGCTTTCCCTCAAAAGGATTAAAAGCAGGAGGTTCAAAGGCTAGTAAAACCCAGAGCCCACATCTTTCGTCATTTGATGATGTTACAGAATGTTTCCTTCCCAGCTGAATCTTGCTTACCACTAGTATACAAATTCTCAGCTGGGGTAGCTCCACTTTGATACCTGTGAGAGAATTGTAGAGCTTCTCTGACATGGTGTCTCTTTCATATATCTAAGGGGGGGGGGGVGGGGGGAACAGGGAGACAGAGGGAAAGAGATAATATCTTTCAATTTCATATTATTGGCAGCCTTTCCTGAATTTCTTAAGGGCTTCAAGACAATGTAAGAATAAAGTTGGGATTTCTTTCTTAGAAGACATGCTCTAATGCAAACAAAAATCAATTCAGCAAAACCCTCTGATTTATGCCTTAGATCAGACCTTATAATCTAGCTGTATAATCTATGAACCCAGTTATTCAGAAGGTAACAAGTATCCTTGTTATTCTGCACATGTCCATTACAAAGTAGCTCTTATTTCATAACCTTTAACTAATTGGTGTCACCCTGCTGTCATTCTCTTAACCCAYCACTTCTCCCTACCATGGGTGCCTCTTGCGTTTAAAATGCCATATTAAATATCATCAGCATTTGCAATCTTCTGGACAGAACATTTAAAATCGAAATAGTTGTCGCAAATATATATAGACACTAAAATGGAATTTATTCAATGAAAATCTCTATGGATGAACAATCACTGCAGTACCAGCTCTTCTCTAACCCAAATGTCATTCTACATTGTGGCCTGGCTGATACGAATGCATTGCAACTGAGCCATAACCTCTAAAAGCACCATCCATTTCAATTGCCCCTTTATTTGGAAAAAAAAAAAAAATTCCAACGAATTCCCCAAAACTTAGTTGCCCACTAACAGCTTTTAATAAAGGACTCTGTATTTTACGGGTATGACTAATATCTGTGTATGACTAATAACTTCTGTGGCAACAGTATAATCATTCCTGCTAACTGTGGTTTTTGAATTGAAGAAACACCTGGATAATGGGGACCTGAAGAATGSTGAGGTTAAGTCGCCTCCTGTGGCTCACGAGCATCAGCCTTTTATGGGATGAATATGCCCCAAACCCATGCAGATACAAATGTYTGTGTAATGCTCTGGCTGTGCCTCCCTAAGCTCTATTCTGCATAAATATTTATGCCTTCCTATTGTTACCTGGCGTGATCATGGAAAGCAAATGTAGTAAGGATATGAACATGCCTACAAACAACAGAATTTTCATCTCAGCAAGCAATCTAGTAATTTTTCCCATGTTACTGCAACCTTAGTAAAAGTTCAGACAATCAACAACTGTCACTTGTACCAAACTGTAGACAGATATATACTTAAAACCCYGGATTAAATTTTAAATCCAGTTCTTAGTTTTGCTACTAAGTTTTGTCCTCTGTGAATTTGACCGAGAGATTTGTTCTTCCAACTCTGCTGCTTTAAACAAATATGAGATTTCCCAGCCGTACAAGCAGCAGAGACTAGACAGATAAATGACAGAAAGGCAATCAGGTGCCATGGTAAGTCAGATGCAAGGGCCATTAAAAAAATCTGGATCAGTTTGACCACACTATCTTCAGGGGCTGCTGTTACTAATTTTTGTTCTGAATTATGTTCTTCAGTATAAATTATAGGGGAAGAAAATCATAAAGAGTACTCATAAAGGACATTTGATGAGGCAAGTTGCTGCCCTAGTGAGAGATTTTAATGAGTGATTCCTTACCAGGGATAAGCTTCAAAGCAAGGGCTGTGCACACTGTTTCAGGTGGAGAAACTGACACTTTTTGGAAAGAACAAAAATATACCAGCTGCTGAGACTCGAGCTCAAGGTGGGTTTGCTATGAATGGAGATAAAGGTAGACAGACCAAAGTTTTTAAGAAGACCCGCTTAGCCTTTGTAGCTTTCCATGTCAAAGCAGGCACCGACACAGGCCCAGGATGAAAACGTTTTAACAACGGCTTTCCACGCAGGAACTTCAGCTTCAAAGCCACGCGCACACCCAGACAACCGCGAGGATAAAATGCAGATGCTAGTGCATCAGACCGAGGGGTTTAGCTGTTCTACCCAGAACGCGGGGTGCGTTCAGGCTCASRCTTCCCTCGGGCGAGGATAGAACCRCCCACCTCTCGCAGCCCTCCGGCTCTGCAGCCCATCGGGAGAGCGGAGCAGCGTGAGAGAGTCTTTACTTCTGCCAGTCGCCAGCCTTTCTGCCCAGCCTCCTCCCTTCTCCTAGCTCGAAGATCACAGGCTGCAATTCTGTGAATACTTCACTGGCTYGGGAAAGCCTGTAGCACCAGGACAAAAGGAATGGATTTTTGTTTCCCTGGTCATTCAGTGTTGCTTCCTTGATGCATTTGGAGCRGGKGATATTCTAAAGGGCACCTGTGTTSTCTGACTCTGCGCTGGTGGGACTTCAGCCATTTCACTAGTGTCATTCTGCTGAGGAGACACGTTTTTAATGAGTGATAGGAATGCCTTTTTTGCTCTGCCTTATTTATAAGTCCCTGGAAACTGTTCTCACACATAAATTTTATTCCTTATTTCCAGCATGAYCTCTTTCAGTAAGCACTTGGACTTTTGCCTACCTTGTGAATCCAAAATCATGCCCTAAGTCATTGTTAAGGCTCAGTATGGCCTGAAGCAGGGGGTGTTGCACCAATCAGCATAGGCAGTATCCTGAATCTTGTAGCTCAGGTATAAAACCTCCCCCCACACACCTGCCCACACCCCCTTACACCTATCCTTCCTTTGACTTTGATTGTYCTGTGCCAAACATGTTCTTCAGTAGCAAACGAACATTTTTTTCTTTCCTTTCACCATTCCTAAGGTGCTTGAGCCTCTATTCATCAGGAACTCAGTAGATGCTATCAAGCTTCTACACTGCRTATAGACACATAAGCCAGCAGCTTCCTTGAAACCGGGAGACCCGAAGCACAGATGATTCAAGAATGTCTGTCCTAGTCCACTGTTTTTACCTATTAAGCGCCTACACATAAATATTGTAATAAAGTGCTTTTCCTGGTATACGGCGTAACTGAGATATGGCCACATAGCACACTTGCCACTCTGCAGCCAGTGTCCCAGAGCAAACCCAAAGAGCTGACTCCTCGTTCATGCCTTCCCCCCGGCGTGCGCACCACAGGGCACGCCGACGGGGCATCTTCACGGAGCAGCTGGTACGCTTGAAGCTTGCTCCGTGGCAACTCCTTAGCACTGTAGCAGAATCAGTGCACTTAGGCCAGTTTTCTTTGGAGTTTCCTGCAGCCTAATTTTTGTGCCTTGCAAATGCATGGAGTATTTAGCCAAG
Organism: Oceanodroma leucorhoa; assembly: GCA_030449065.1. NCBI lineage: Eukaryota > Metazoa > Chordata > Aves > Procellariiformes > Oceanodroma > Oceanodroma leucorhoa. The sequence goes on from JASVER010000112.1 coordinate 2,696,471, forward strand.
TAAAGCAGAAAAGTGTGCACTTTGATTTTTTTCAGATCAACTCTCCTGACACCAAAACACCTCTAGTAAACTGGCTCGAAATACCTAGGTGATTTGAAACTAGCCCTTTCATCCCATTATTAACATTTGCAAAAAAAAAATMATCCTTTTTTCCCTTCTGACACACAAATAACTGTTGTTGTATTTCACATTGTCTTGATCAGGAAGGAATGTTAATTCTCTAAAATGTAATTTAAATGCAATTAGAGAGAAATGCTATTAAAAATCCTATTAGARGTGACGGAAGTTCCAATTTTACATTACCAATTTTAGAATGCTTAAATAAAAAAAGAAATCCAAGTGCAAAAACTGTACCCAAATAAATTACGTTTTAACAGTGGAACTAATAATATTTCTATTTAGTTTTTAACATTAATTCACTAAGGATGAATTTCACTATGAGTGAAATATTCTGCAATCATGATGTTTTGTATTAAACTCCGGTGAATACCTTCTTCCTGCTTTGTAACAATTGATGTTGATGCAGGAGGAGGCAAAAAAGAAACTCTTAGTTTCTGGAGTTATCTGTCTATATGGAGAGCTGCATTTAATTAATTGGAAGCTCATTTATTACTGAGCTCCTATAACACTTCAGATAGGATTATAGGGAACATTCCAATAAACACTCTATTGCGCTTGAAGCAGAAAATAATTAGCTTTCAGTTTGCTTCAGTTTTGACCAAAATAAAGAAAAGCAGTCCTAGTAGGAGAAGAATTTGAATTTCTACTTCAAAACGCCATTATATGCTTAGCAAAAACTGACAGAAAGAGAGGTGCGTGGGCTCAGTACTTGAGACCTCCTCACACTGTGCACGAACAGACTTTTGTGGTTGATTCACTGCAACTGCTTAACCAGATGATCTAAACAAGATGCCTTGAGCTCAGCTGTGCATGCCTACAAGGTGCTAAGCAGCTCCTGTATGGTCCTGAATAGGTGGACCTCTTTGCTGGAGCCCCTGCGGGCAGGGAAGCAGCCACTCCAACCTCCTCTCTTGTCCTGGCTGTCATGGACAGAGAGACATTTTGATTCTGTTTCCCAAATTCCTTGGCAAATGGCTCAGAGGTCATCAGTGAGCAGGGATGTACCCACAAAAGTGCCAGTTTAGTTGCCTCCTGCCTGGTACTAAAGGCAACCCTCAGACTGTGAGTGTCAGACTAGTTCCAGCCTTGCTCTGCTTCCCTCTTAGGCAAGACAGCAGAATAATATCCAGGGTTATTTTTAATGAAAACTGGGCAGGAGATGACTCATCCACCATAAAGCCTATGATTTATGTGTTATCAAGGAAAGTAATCTGTATGAAGATGTCCATTTTATATTCCATTGTCACATATCTGTCATTTATTTATCCAGGTCCTGTAAGATAGACAAAAGCCTACCTAAAAGTATAGATCCGTACAAAAGTAGAGATCATCAGTAACTGTCTTTGATCAGAAAAATGGTAATTTTTGAAATTGCTAATTATTTTTCTTCTAGTTTCAACATATTTTCTATTTGGTAAGGAAGTAAAGAAGTTCCAAACAAATAGTCTTGTACATATTTCCTAGGAGTAACTTTTCTTCAGTATCTGTCTTGGTTTTATTACGTGTTATATCATTTCAGGACAGCCGGGTTGCGGCAGAGCAATTCCACAGCCCTGCACTGGATCAGCCCGGTGTGTGTCACACACTTGCCTGTAGCTCATCGCTGTGACATTCTGACACAGCCCCGCAGGATTTAGTGCTTTGAGGATCCTGTCGGAGAAGGGATATTTATGCCCAGAGGAGAGGGAAGGTTGTAGATGAGAAGGTTTCTAACACATGGCTTTCACTTACAACCCCAACCCGCTTTTATTTCACGTCCCATGGACATGAAATATTCTGGTGAAGGCACCTTATTTCACCTGAGGGCAAGTCAATGTGTTATAACAATGCTGGAATTATTCTGAGCAGCCAGGAGGTCAGGAGGGAGGTCTTCATTTCAGAAAGSGAAATATGATTATACTCCTCATTGGACGACTCCTTTGATTTCTTCACAGGACCTGTGCGAGGTCCCCTGATGCCAGAATCCTTAAGAGGCCTTGGTCTCAGTAATGCCACTTAGATGACAAGACAGCTTGGAAGCAACAATTGCTCCTTTGACCTGAGCGTTCAGCCAGACATTCAGGATTTTGCAGCATGTTCTGCTTAGAAGAAATACGTGATGAAGACCAGTGGCTGTTCAAAGCAGACCTATGAGTTTTTTTCAGAGAACACAGACCTGTTTCCCTGAATGCTGGAGGAATCAAACAAGAAGCAGCAGTGTCTTTGCTCACAGCYTCTGCCTCTATATGCTGGTCTGCCAGGCTGAAAATTCCTCTTACGTGCTTTTTCTCTCTCTCCAGCTTTTCTTGTATCTGCACTACAGACAAGTAGAGGTGTGGGCTCCCTCTCTCTCGTGCACATATAGGTACAGAAGCACAGTGCTTCCACAAAGACTTTCATGTGTCTTTGTTTTGGACAGAACATGTGCTGACAGGTTATCCTAGCACCTTTCATCACTGATGGTGGTTATGCTCTCCAGTTTTAACTCAAAGCTGTCATAATAGTTATTACAGGAACTGCCCTGTGCCACCGGTTGCAAACCCGTTGAAAGTTAAGTCCCCAAACTGTGGAACTGGGGAGGTCCAGCCTTTTTGACCATTACATGCATGCATGTTYTGCAGAGCGACCATCTCCTTCAACTGGCAGGATTTTCTTCAAGGAYATTCAGTTTCTTTCCACAGTTATTTTTATTTGTTAACATCTAAATATTTAGCAGCATTTCATTATGAAAAAACTGGAAAAGGCAGCTGGGTCATATCCCTCACATTGAAACCCCTTATCTCTTTTGATTAGCAGTGTGTGAGATAATGTATGTTTTGTTTTGTTTTTAATGAAAAACTAATAAAAGTTCTGCACATTCTGATCTGACTTTGGTACAGTAATGAAGGTACATTGCTACTTGAGGCTTCACTGGATCRCCAAAATAATTTTGAAGGCAAATATACTTTTATTAATATAGGGGGTTTTGTTTGTACAGTATTTCTGTGCTATACAATGTTACTAATACAGTGTGCCTGGCTTCACAGGTTGAAGCAGCGTATTTTCCATAGTTTTATCTGGTGGTGTAGTATGTTTTTTGCTTCTAAATCTATGTTTGAAGGAAACACTAGAAAGAGGTATTTCTGTTCATGGCAGGGCATGGGCGGTTTTGTTAGAAACAAACATTATTTACACTTGCAGTTTCTAAGCTGTTATACAGAAGTCTGAATCTGTTATACAAAAACCCCCTCAATCCTACTTTCTAACTTACCTAAGTTTTTATATGCAGCTGTGGTAGAAATGGGTTCTTTTTGGTGAAAGAGAAACAGCAGGAACATATTTATATCACTGCTGCCCCTCAACAGATTGTACCAATCCATGGGACAGCTATATATACATTCTTCTCTGAGGAAAACACTGAAAGAAACTATAACTTCTAGTGGCAATCTCAACTCATCTGCTTTCCTATCTTTCTCTAAGGCAGTGGAGTTCTGCTGGGACCACAGCTCCAGATCCACCTCCTGTTTAAATGCGATTTCGACACCATTTGTTAAAGTATAACTTTGCACCCCCAGGCACACTTTTAATCTAACATTGAATGGACAAGACAGAATCCTTATTTGAAGGAGGAAATGTTGACTTTTTGTTCAAGTGTTTAATCAAGAASTATCTGATTTGGCAATAAATCTGCTAACTAGTCTCTTTACTCCACAAGCACTTCAACTAAATTTAATCACTCTGACACCAGACTATGCTGACTGCTCTTTGCATGATTGGTAGTACAGAAGGAATTGATTTGCCATAGGTTGGTAGTTAAGATTTCGTTTTTCATCAAGAAATCTCAATTTTTGCAGAGGCAAACCTCTTCCCAGGCTGGACAAGTGCTGGATGTACTCAAAAGCAGCCTGGATTTAGTTCRTCCTAAGAGGTCTATTGGACCCCCATCTGACGAGATGTCAACAGAAACTGAACAGCAGCACCAAGGGTTGGCTGTAAATAGCTGCAGAAATKTTTGCACATGGCAGAGGCACTTGGATGGAAATGTCACCTTCCAAATTTTTTCCAGTTCTCACTTAATTTCCCCTGAAAACTCAGTGCAGATGTACTTAACCTAGTTTATAGTGATGAGATTGTGAAATTCATGAGAGTTCATGCATTCTGGATAAAAGAAAGTTGTGTCTTAAAAACTCTCACACTAACCATTTTTTAAGGTCTTTCCCCATCCTTCCCTGCCCTGGGAATTTCCAGGCACCCTACCATGACTACAGGCCTGCAGCTCCTCTTCCTCAGGCTGCCAAGCCGCTGACAGGGCTTGGACATGTCCAGTGCTCCTCTGAGAGGGCTGGTCTCTTCTTTGGTGCTTCCAGCTTGGGGCTTCTGCTTCCAGCTCCCTCTGCTCTGCTCTTTCTTTTCCTCTGGACTTCCARGGAAGGAGTTAATAGTGGTCACAGCCATTTCTTCCATAGCTTATCCATACTTGGGAAATGCAGGGAGAYAGAAGCCAGGGTTTCCGTGTGATGTAGTATATATGTGCAAATTACCACTGGCAGAGTGGAAGAGGTAGGATTAGTATTCTTGGCCTGCACTTGAATAGAGATGGAATAATTCTTCATAAAATATAAGGGATGTGATTTAGTGGACGGTTGAGGGTATATCTTAATTAATCTCTCTGCCAATTAARAGATGGAAGTTCTAATTAAGATGACCCCAAAGCAATTATTTAGACTTGTGTATTTACATTAATTAGACTACCAAAGCATTAAGATTAAGGTTATGGCTTTGCAGAAGGCACAAAGTCCATTTTCCACATTGAAGTATCTCACTACCTAACTTGTAATGAAGGAAGATGTCACAATACTTGCGCTATTTCCACCACACCAATTATTTTGTCCCTCAGAACTTCAGCTCTAAAATAAAATTAAGAGGAGGATGTTTGTGTTGAAGTGATGGRTCACAACCTTCTCCCTGATGATGGGGAGGACTGATGTAGAAATATTTATTTGTCATGTGAAATGGAAGTCCTCTCCCAGGACAACTGATTCTTTTCACTCCCACTTTAGCATTCGCCAAACTAACACCTAATAAAGTATGATAACACTACTGCTATTTAGCATATGTATTTGTGGTTTATTCTTTTCTAGAGCAAATCTAATCTACTCAGAAAACACTTAAATACCTTGGTGATTAAGCAGTCGAAGTTAACACCATAAATACTGTTTAAAAAAAACAGTCCATGGGCCATGGGCTATGATTCAGCAAGATATTTAAGCAAAAGCTCTCAGCAGAACAGCTTGAGTGATTCAAGRAAGGTAAATGGTTCAGGAGATGGGCTTCCTGCAGCAGGCAGTTTGTTGAACTAAGGTTTCAACAGCCCTAAATTGATGAAATAATGTTCCAATGGTACCTGTCGTGAAAGGGTGATTTAGAATCATAGAATAGTTTGGGTTGGAAGGGACMTTTAAAGGYCATCTASTCCAACCCCCCTGCCATGGGCAGGGACATCTTCAACYAGATCAGGTTGCTCAGAGCCCCGTCCAACAGGACCTTGAATGTTTCCAGGGATGGGGCACCTACCACCTCTCTGGGCAACCTGTGCCAGTGTTTCACCACCCTCAGCGTAAAAAATTTCTTCCTTCTATATCTAGTCTGAATCTSCCCTCTTTTAGTTTAAAACCATTCCCCCTTGTCCTGTCGCAATAGGCCCTGCTAAAAAGTCTGTCCCCATCTTTCTTACAAGCCCCCTTTAAGTACTGAAAGGCCGCAATAAGGACTCCCYGGAGCCTTCTCTTCTCCAGGCTGAACAACCCCAGCTCTCTCAGCCTTTCTTCATAGCAGAGGCGTTCCATCCCCCTGATCATTTTCGTGGCCCTCCTCTGGACCCGCTCCAACAGGTCCCCGTGTTTCTTGTGCTGAGGACCCCAGAGCTGGACGCAGCACTGCAGGGGGGGTCTCACCAGAGCAGAGYAGAGGGGCAGAATCACCTCCCTCGACCTGCTGGCCACACTTCTTTGGATGCAGCCCAGGATTTAGATTGCTTAAAGGACCACTGTCAAAGGTATTAGCAAAAGTGCTTTTATTGAAATATGATGTCGTAAAGGTGCAACTTAACGAGGTTTGAYGGCAAGGTTCACTCTGTTACTGTACTGCACAATCATTTGAACAATGATTCAAAACTACCAAGGCAAAGTCAAAGTTACCAAGATAAAAATCAAAGTTACCAAGAMACAAATCATAGTTACTATAATACAAGGTTATGCGCGATATCGGTTGCTTTGGTGATCTGCCATTGGTGAAAAGTCTCTCTGCCTCGAGGAGCAACCTTGAGAGGTGTCCCAGCTCAAGGGGAGATCACCGCCACGCAGCCAGGCTGCTTAGCAGAGACACCTCAGAGAAGGCCCACTTAGGCTGTCATAYTTATGGAATAAAGTGGTTGGTTTGTAGTCAAATTGCGTGCAGTGGAAAAGGTATGCGTGAGACTCCTTGCACCCACAACTTTCTTTGATCCTTGATAAATGAGTCTTGGAAAAGCCACCTGCTATTCATGTGTTAATCGCGTGATTGGTGTTCCAAGCTCATATGCATTGGTGCTCACTGGGTCACTCTGCTCCTTTGTGGGTTTTCAGAGAACAGACTGGAACTAGAGAAGCTCCTGGCCTGGTTACAGCTTAGGGCTTTACCTCCTTTGGAGCCTGGACCAAACTACCGCTAGTTTGGTTAAGGAGTCGAGTGCATCTGTCACAGTCCCAAAGTTCATTGACAAAAATAATCAGGACCAGGTATTTCCATATCAGTCTGAATCAGTCATTTCAAAAAATTATGTAGCTTTTATGTGGATGAACATTTCTAAACCATCAAATTCCTTGAAAACCTTTCAGAGTGTTTGCAGTTGTGTTTGTAATTGCTAACAACATTGTGTGATGCAGCAGAGGCAAACTGTATTATTTTAAAATGTTTTTGCCTGTCAAATTTATATTTTACCTGCTATAATGCTCTCAGTATTTTAGCAGAAAGACAGTCAAAACAATCTGTAATGAATTATTGAGGGAATAAAAAAACATTGTAGATATAATAAAATGATTTTCTACAGAACCACTTGAGACAACATCATCTGACATTTAAACAATTTTAAAGAACATATTATTGCTCTTGAAAAAGAATAGGATGAAAATCAGAAAGAACTTGGAGYGCTGGATAAGTCCAGTGGCATTTTTGCACTCAGGAATGCCCAGCTGATATCCAGGGGGGAGGTAGGGAAGGGGTCACATAAACATTTCTCCTAAAAAAAATAGAATCTACCTTAGCTGCAGGCTCCACAGAAATACCAATCTGCCTTTGCTTCACACACCTCTTAAAGTCTCTGCTATTTAACTTTTCTTCTGCAAAATTTCATCAACCCATACAAAACCATGCCCACTTTTCATCTTCCAGTCACTCTAAGCACTAACATACMTTCTCTTTGCTGTTTATCCTATGTCCTGGCCTAAAAAGTTGGTCTGAAATAAGGTAAAATAAAAGTAGTTGGAGATTGGAGCAGCCTTACTGATTAATCTCTGTGTGGTTCACTTTAAAGTGTTCTGAAAAACAGAATCTAAATCTGTTCACATTTAAAATGTCAGAATTGGACTATGTTCAAGATATTATCGGAGTATGGGTATTGTATCAACAGGAGAGCAGGAAGAAAAGATACTGTTTTAGCTAGAGAATACCTGGAAAGGTATGGGCTGTAGTATCTCTTTTGACCCAAGTAGCAGAATCAATATTTAATGTTTTTGGGAGTATTCTGGTTAAGCAAGAAAAAGTGGTGGAACTKTTGCATTTCTGTTTATTTATAAAAATGTACAAAATCACGCCTTCTTGAGCATACAAAGAGTCAAATGAGGCTGGTTTTTATATTTACAGCTCCAAACTTTGTTCAGCTGCCACGTTACCTCAAAAGCCTACTYCTTTAATATGTTGTCAAGGTCAAACCCAGGTGTTGCTTAGGCTGTACAAAAACATCTGCTGCCTCACTCTTCCACGTAAGTAGCCTATCATCTGCACAGACACATTCACACATATCCCTTCCCAAAACAGTACAATACACAGAAGAAGTCCTGAAGCACAGAAKATTGAAATTTTTGTGATATCCTACAGTTGCCTTTGGCTGTGGAAAGGACTATTTAGCTCCTACGAATATCTTAAATGAAAATTAAACCCAAACATTTTGAAAGTTTTAATCCAACCTGTAAACATAGAACAAGCAAGAGAAGGAGGAGATTTCCTCTGCAAGCCAGTAAGTTATTTACCAAAAACAAAGCCAGAATTAAATTTTCTTCTAAAGAGATAGATTGTCAAAATTGGATACCAAATTCRGTCACTGAAGCATGAAGAAAAGGGATTTTAGTACTGCTTTAACTGTAAATTTCAACCAACCATCTTTTGCTGTGGTGTCACTTCTGACGTCTCTATAATGTGTGAGCATGTGTATAAGCATATATACAAACTAGATTTCTTACTGAGTCTAGACAGTGGAAAAAAATTCTCTGCTGGCAGTTGCAYAATGGAAAATTCCACAAACATCTGGGATTTTCCTCTTCAAAAATATCCCACACACTATTTAAATACACTTTATCAGTTTTCAAATATAATTTTTCAGTTTTCTTATTTTGCACTTTCCTAAGATACATGAACCTCTTTTTTTTTCCCCTCTTCCCTCCCATTTTAAAGTTCTGGTGGCACATCCAACTTCCTACCTTCTTTTGCTAGAGGTGATGCTTCCACCCTGAGTATCTGTGAGTAATGCCAAACAGAGAATTATCAAGGTTGCATAATGTAGGGACAAGCTATTTCACAGTTGAATAGATCTAAGCTCTCCAGGCAAGAAGATAATAGAAGTCATGGCCATGAAGTGACTGGGTTCCTCCTTGGGGGAAAAAATCCATCTTTACCCAAAGGTGAGGAAAAATACAGCAGAATACAATTGTATATATATTCTTCTCATGAAACTTTTTCTCCTARTGATGAAGGGAAGGATTTGGTGGGAGAGTGGGTGAGAGAGAGAGAGAGAAGAAATGTTTTTTACTGGATCATACGTTATTTGATCTGCTATGGTGATCKTCTGAGAAAGAAGTGAAAAATCAGGTTTGCAATAATTCAYTATAGAAAATAATATTGCCTTTATYCCATAGCCAATTTACTTACCAAAATTAATGCACAGGCACTTTAGTTTTATAACGYGTAATACCTTAGATCAYATTGAAATCTAGTAAGCTTTACTAATATTTTTCTTTCACAGTCTGGACACAAAGACTGTCAATGGCCATATGAAAAATGTACACTGGGACACTGCATTCTGTACAGAAAACCATGCGGCTATCTAGCAAGACTGCAAAATATATTCRCCTAGTTTTTCTTCCTAGTAAATTAATGCAAGCCTTTGATTTTAATTCAGTTGTGTTGTAATATGTCAGATGAGTCTGTCTAGGTACGGTAAAGAGGTCCAGGAGTGGTAATTCAGGCTCTGGAAGGACTGTTACCCATGTGTTAGCACCCAGAGACAGGAGACTGAAAAGAAGTCAAGGGTCAGACGAAAGGCTTGGTACAACAGTCAGAGACTTCAGTTTTAAAAAACCTAGAGAGCCGCTACAGACGTTGTCTTGAATAGAGCTAGTTGCCTCAAACAGAGTTGATAGTTCTTTGAACAAGAATAAAGCAACCACATGCGTGGCACTGCAGCCCCCCGGAAAGAACGTACTCGTTCAGTGGTGGGTGGGAGAACACAGTCCCAGACCCAGGAGCCCTGCCATGTTCTGTACAAACACACCAGCGATGAGGTCTGACCCAAGCAACTTGCTTTCTCAGATGGCTTCTCATTTTGTGGTATCTTCAGCTTTAAAGGAAAACACAAAGAAGGAAATACGGGACACCCTCCTGCCCCCCGCCTCCCCATAATGYCATAAGTATTTTCAACAAGCAAAAAATATCCAAACTGACCTGCACGTTCCACTCATAGCTAATCATCATAACGGGAACTACAGTGCATTTATCATTTTTCTTGAAGTTTGCAGCACATAAGTATCACTTATATCTATGCTTTTTCATATACCAGCTCTCAAACAACCACTCACCACTGAGACATTCTATTAGTGTCATGCTGGGAATGGAATATGTTTCTGGGTTTTATAACTTGACTTTGAACCAGCGCCTCGTAGCTAGTCTTACTCTCAAGATTACAGTTCATCTCACAGTCAGAAGGAAAAGTGGATGTGATGCATTTCAGCATTTCCCCTGCCTATGCGGTTAAGCTAGCTGCTGGCTGACACCCGGCTGCTTTGATCCCGAGTGTGCGGTGAAAGAGTCAATACAGTCAGACCAGGGTACAAATTGTGACTCAGTCAGTGTTTCTTCCCTGCTCCTTGCTTGCATAAGGAGCAAATAACTTCACACCTGCTTCTTAAATAGCTTACTTCTTGTCATGGATACAAAGAAGGAACTATCCAACTCTTTGCTTCTTTGACTTGCCTCCTATCTGAGCCCGTGTACGTCCGATGGGCTCAGTGACAGCATGACTGAGCAGCAGCCTAAGGAAAGGCAATTTCTCTCCCATAAACATCTCTTTGTTCTGCCAAATGGGTTATAACTACACAATCCAAAATCAGTATCAAACAGCTGTAATAATTATTATTTGAATGTTTACCAGTTTGGGTACTTATTTTGGGGGGGTCACTCTTTTCAAATACTGAGTGCACAAGAGGGCAGGATTGATAACTGTTTCAATTCTAAAGTGCTCTGCTTCCCTTTTAGAGCTCATCTCGCATTTGCAGAGGCTTTCGTGAAGTGTAGGACTACTAATCTCTGATCAAAAGGGTGAGAGTCAAATCAGAACCTGGATTTYAATCTTATTTCTTCATTTTTACATGTGGAAGATGTTGCATTTGTTATTCATTGCTCTGTGGTCAGTCTTAGAGGAAGATGATGACCCTACATCATTTGATTAATGCTCTGGTTGTTAAACGTTTACAGATCAGCATTTATCTCCATTCCCTTTGACCACTGAGTCATACAGCTTCTATTTTTTGAACTTTGTACCTTTTTTTTTCATTTTCAGTAGAATCTTCTTTCAGGAGTGGGGTAATTAACTTCAGAGGGACTGGCTGTGGAGAGCAGTGATTGACTGTCGGGGGCGAGGGGGAGGTAGCTGGTATGGAGACAGGGAGAGCAGCAGGGCCATAGGGCTGTGATGTGATGTAGGCAGGAGAGCTGAACCGACTGCTGATAACAGAAAGGAGGGACTAAGACTCGCTAAAACACTTAGTAAATCTGTGCTGATGACCTGAGTAAGATGAGGAAAGAGCAGTGCCTCTATTGACATCTTTCTTTTCTTAACATGCACCCATTTGCTCTTATTCACACAACGATATAATGGATAGCAGTGCCAGGACTGAAAGGAAAAGCAGAAGCACTACAGGCTGTCATTAGCTGCCATTGTTTCCGCAGACTTTGTGTATATTCTGGTAAGCAACAGAGCGAGCTGCCTGCCCTTAGAAATGGCTTCCTGAAAAGGAGACARTTCAGAAATCCTCGGTCATATCAGATAACACTCTGCAATGAGCTTCACTGACTTTATGTGAGAGGAAGGTATTATTCAATATAGTTAATGTTAGCAGAATGTTGCCCATAGTAAATCAGAAGGCAGTCTACTCTTATTAATAATGAGGAGTAAAGACATGTCTAGAGTTTGTGTCAAGTTTATCTGGTCCGTCAATGACAGATCTAGCAGTGAGGGTAAGCCATGCTACAATACAGCATTCCTTCCATGTTATTGCAGAGGAGCTCCTCTTGGTCACCGTTGAGACTTACCTCCCTTCCCCTTCACTTGTCCTGTACATGCTTACCAAAGTGGGAATAAAAAGCTATGAAATCCAAAATGCAGCATTATATAGCCTCTTTGCATTACTGCAAATCATTATACAGAATGAGAGCAAGGTTGAGTTGGGTCCAAATTGACTTAGAAAACATTGTCAAAACATATTCTGCAGTAATAAGGACAAAGAAAGAAAAAAGGACTTTTTGTTAGATCCCATTTATTTAATGATGATATAAACTCTGAGCTAGCTATTTTGTGTGTCAGAAAGTAATCGTGCATGACCAATTTTTGCTCTTGGAAGAATTTTACCTCGTGGCTACATTCTGTTTGAGATGATTTCAAGGAATACTTTTATCACCTACAGGCTTTTCAGTGTTTTCTTCACTTATTGAACAAGTAGGGGAAAAGAGATGAGAGACTTTAATATATAAAGTAACCTTGAAGAAAGTCRGGATTCATATAGCACATTTAAAGGCAGTGCAGGCCTTTTCAGTGAGTATGATGGCATCCATTGCTTCCCAGTAATGTGCTGAAGAGCTCCCAAACTCCTCAAGGATACTTCTGCCTCACAGACAATTCCGTTATTAGTTTTCCAACCAACTCATGCAGCCAAGTGAAGATACAGCCTGCTACCCTTTACATATCCCAGAGAAATGGACTGGAATGTTACTGAAGTTCATGAGACTCAAAGTATGTACAACCAAACACTTGCTTAAAAGTTTTACAAGCTTAGATTATCTCTAATTGCACAGGCTGTTCAGGCCTGAATAGCAGAGGTGAGGCACTACTCTGTTTTCAACTGTAGAGACTTTTTCTAGGGTAGAATTATACAACTGATGTAGGKTTTTTTATGCATACTTGAGACTCTGCTTTTATTAATCATTCATCATAATTCATGATATATATAATACTCAATGTAAACAATGGAATTAATTGTGGTTCCCAGTAATAACCAAGACCAACATTCATATAAAGATCTTGAAAACTAGCCCAGGTTTCCCACAATGGCCAAATTTGCAGGGGAGGGAAAAACGCCAGCAGGTATGCTTTTGCTGTTTTATGTTTACTAGTTTCCTGTACTGTACATTTGATTCACTAGATAATCGACGTTTCAGAATTAAATCCCGCTGTAAAGCACGAAACAAAATAATTTTACCTATACCCAGAAACCCATGTGTTACATGCATTATGTCTCACAAAATGTAAAAAATCTTATATTAATCTYATGTATTTCCTATTTACCTGTGCAGATCAAATTAAGGCAGAGTAAGAATCAGTAATTCATTAATTGTGGGGCATTGAAGCCCAGGGCATTGTTTTAAAAATTTATTTGTAAAATACAATTTGCTAATCCACGCTTTAATAGCACTCAGATAATACAATGTGCTACCTTTTCTGCTTTGCAGCACTGACCATGTAATACTTAGAATGTGAAAACCATGTCAGAGTGAAAACCATGCTGATCAAAATTACAGAAAGATGACCCAGGATTTTAAATAATACAGCAAGTACCTAGCAGCCTTGCAATTACTGAAGACAATTACCAGGCTAAGGAAATACTTTCAGTTCAGGATAGATAACAATAAGGTAATTTTCTTTTCTTTTCACTCCTGCCACTCAAAAATACCCTAATATTTGAAATATCTGAAGATCTAAACAAAAATGTAATATTTCAACTGTGTTGTACTGAATTAATGGGAATTTTAGATATTTAGCAAAAACAATAGGCCCAGGTACTACCACTGTATGCTATATACTGTGACTACTGTGTTACTAACACATATGTCCAAACAGTTGGTTGAGACTTTTTATATTTAGGCATTCTAAAAGATCACTTGAAAGCTCAGCTTCTTATTAAAACTGATGTTTTCATTAAAACCATTTGAAAATAAACCTTTAAAATGCATATCATTCCCTGTCTTGCTCCCATTCCTTTTCCAGAGATAAATCAGAAGAGAGGAGGAGCAGACATACAAAGGGAAAGGTGATAAAACTGAAAATAAATGAAACATTATTTTCCATTGTCTTTTTACCAAAATTACTTATTTATTTTGCAAACCACTTCTGAAGGCTAAAAAAAGGAGTTCACATGAAAATGTAAGAAAGGAGTAACTTTTTTTATAATAGGTTCTACATTTTTTTTGTAATTGTAGGTGGGAGCAAAAGAACTCAGAAATTATAAAAGGAGGAAGGGGTGCAGTGGGTTTCCATGAGTCCTGCTGCTGGGTGTAGCACCAGTTCTTGCCTTTGCCTTTACTCTATCCACATCTCCATGAGCTCTGAGGAATCTGCAAGCTGCCATTTATTTCTTTTAAACCAGGAGAACTGACCGCAATTTCTATTTCAGCTCACCTTCAGCCTCTGCCAAGGGGACGAAAACAAGAATAGAAAAAATCCTGTCCATACTACTGTAAAATTCTTTATATATATATGTTTTAAAAATGAAACTATAAGCATCTCAAAATCCCTGCTAAACCAACACATTCGCACATCTTGTACTGACTGACATCACCTCTGACAAAAGCCAGTTCATAGGAAAGGCTTTAGAAACCCTTCTGAATAATATTTCTCACAAAACTTCAGTAAGATGATGCAAACCAAACCAAAACAGAGTTCAGGTGAACAGGGCGCAGACCTCAGTATAATTTTTTTTCATGTGGCTATAGAAATCCTGTGGAGTTGGCCACTGGGGGACACTTTCAGCAATTTGGAACATTTCTCAGGGGAAATATAATTCTGGCTTTTTTCCTGCTATTTTGCTATGAGACCCAGGAAATTGCTGTGAGGTATTTCCTTTCCTGCAGGCAAATGGAAAGTTAATATTTTATATGAAGATGAGCACAGCCGTCTGATGCAGCTTAATGTATTTTTTACAATTCAAATGTCATTGTATTACCAGCACAATGGGTCAAATCTGCCCAAGGGGAGTTGATGGTGACAGAGTGATAAGAGGGCTGGGACAGGCTCAGAGCAAGGTAAATACGGGAACTAAGGGAATAGCTTCTCCAGAGGAAGTAAACACATCTCAGAACCTCCTTTAATATTTTAATGTTTAATCTGGGTAAGCAAATGGTGAAATCRTCTATGAATTGTATGACACACATTTAATGTAGGGACAATGRCAAAAAAAATTTGAAGAATCTGAGYCCTGCTGACTACACAAGCAACCCTCTTTCACATTCTCGCCCATGCCTGCCAATRTAGTCAGCTGCATTTCTTTTCCCTTTTATATTTGCAGCCAGTTCAATCCAGGGGCAGCAAGTGAATGAGAAGCAACCAGGAAAGTGCCCAGAGAAAATGAAAATACAAAGGAGAARCACATATTCTTTTCTTTCTTCCAGAACCAAACTTCAAAAATCCCTGAGGCTTTCTGGAAGTGAGTAGATGTATGTAGGTGGTGACAAGGAGTTTCAAGGCCAAAGTTGCCATGGAAAATGGGGGTSAACTCCTGGCCTTTCGCGTGCTTAAGGGCTGGTAGAGATGGTAAAGGCTCAGATCAGCCAATTTGGCYCTCATGGTTTCAACCAGATGATTCTAGACCTATGTATCCAAGAGGCATGAGGAACAAAGACAGGTATAATTCTGGCTGGCTGAATCTGGACGTAACTYTTCCCCAGTATCTAAAACACGTTGTTTTCTTTTGCTATCCAGAGACTGCTTTTGTCTTTCCTGCTGGTACAGTAAATTGGTCTTCAACCTCACTCAACAGACCCAGGCATGCACATTTTCCAGGTGAGAAAGGGGTAAGTAGCTGCTATTTGCTCTGCTTGCTTGTTAGAAGATAACGTATATGCTGGGGTGGTGGATTTTAAACTGCCTTCTGATACGTATTGTCAACCAAGGAGAATGCAAAGCAAATGTAAAATAACATCTCATTCAGCTGGGAGAGTGTAAACTATATATTCATACACTTTCCTGAATGTACGTGAATATGCAAGGTGCTAAGTAACAGTAAATTTTTCCTGAAATCTTTAATCTGCACAGATATAGTATTTAGGGTATATAGAAGGCAAATTAGATCTGGGTAGAGACTGCAATTAACAATCTCCCCAAATTCTGATTTCTGTTTCACTGATTCTTTCCAACCTATCCCCTACGAGAAGATAGTACCATGTTTTGACTTTAAAGACTGGCTTTTTCTGTAGGGCTATGCGTTTTAAAAAAGAATATATTTCATGTCAGGGAATTTAATGATTTGATAGCCATTGCAAAGAAAGTGTAAGAACTGTTTCTGGGCTGAAAGGAGATGAATTTAAAGCAATCACTGCTCCTTTTTCCTCAGGAATGTAATTGTATAAATGCGGATTTGTAGAAACATACAGTTGAGGTGTGGAGGTCGGAAAGAGTATGTTCTCGCCTAGGAGAATAGATGTGGTATAAACATTTTTCTCACGAATACACCTATTCCTGTACCATTGTGTCATATTTATCCTTTTAAATGTATGCATTCTTTGGAAACTGAAGTAAATGGTGCACCTCAGTTTCCCGAGGGAAATATTAACTCCTTAGTATTCTATTTGTCTTTTGAAGTCTGGAGATAAGAGAGTGCTGTGTTAGTTCACTGGTGTTTATAAACATTTTACAACCAGCTCCTCATTCAGTCAAAGCAGTAATAATGCTGCATGCTATTAATCTGAATTTTCTTCACAAAATGAAGTAAAAATTTTTATTTCAGCTTTATAATTTATAATCAGACGAAGATGCAGGAGGAGGGAGAATAAAATTTCTGGGCTGGGCAATGACTTGTCTGAGGAGCCCTGGACATTTACGGTCAAGGGCCAGTTCTGTGAATTGTTGCAAGTGCTGGTGATTTCATGGTAGGCATGGTCCTGCCCCCGGGGCCTTGTGAGTGCTGCTGGTCTAGCAGTTACGTGGCGGGGGTAAGCATCCAGCCTCTCCCCCATAAACTGCCCAAATAACGAGGATAAGACATTCTGTTTGTCTAAACCAGTTCTTCCTCTGTGGAGGTGGGAATAAGACTGCCGAGCCACAGAGGAGTTGTGAGGCTGGAGGGGTACTCAGAGGACTGTCTATGTACTTAGCCAGATGAATAGTGAGGCAGTGGGGCATGGGAGAATGGCTGTCACATTTATCTTCTTCACGCTAGCAACTGGGAGTCATTACCAGGATCCTAATACACCAAAAGATACTTTGAACAGAGATGAACCTCATTTATTTGTCTACACATACTTAAAGTGTTGCTTTGTGGTGTAAGTTACTGGCACAGAAGGAAGAGTCTGGGCTTAAATTATTTTAGAGACTATTTAAATGCAAGAGATTAAAGCTGATTTGTTCATTTCCAGTATCCTCTTTCTCATTGTACCGTAGGGAACCTGTTTTTGTGAGCCAATCATCATTTTTCTTAAACATATAGAGAAATTATCAAGGATAATTATATCTCAGGGGCACCTTAATTGTCCCAATTACTTGGCCAGTTTTGACAGTCAGATCTAATGAAGAGAGGGAGGAAGGGAGATCTGTAGACATAAGACAACATTTCATGTGGTACTTGGACAATACTCAAAGTATCTGCATTTAAAAGTATACTRTATGCAATATAAAACTGGAGGAGAAAAAGAGCTTCAGTGAATTTTAAGAAATCCTTTACYCAGTCAGCCTTCTGCATGAGATATACACCATTAGCACTAAATCAATTCTAATTAAGCTGCATGTAACAAAAATTGGCAAATTCAATTTCCCCCACATTTCATTATAGCTTAGCTGCTATGAGGGTAGATTGAATTAAGCCACCTTCCACAATAACTTCCAGGTACAGTCATTATCAAATATAATTTTACTTTTCACTTTTTTTGGATGAAAATTAAACAATATATAATTGTCCTAGATCACTGATGAGGTTACTTGTTCTGGTACAATAGATATATAAAACCCCTGCCATCATACTAGGGTACACAGATGTTAAGGAGCCATTTCAATTTTTTTTAGGCATAATGGACATTCTTTGGTGTTAAAAGATAAAAGCCAAATATTTGAACTCACAGTGCTAATGTTAGCTTGAATTAAAAAAAAAAAAGATGAAAGTGCAGAAACTTCCACTCCCTGCAACTTCTGACAATGAAGCAATTAGCCTCTTCTGTTGGAAGGCTSTGGTGTTAGTATGATTTCAAGAACATGGTTAACGTTGAGCACATCCTTATATTCTGTCTTGTAGAGATGCTTTCTTGAACTGAGGTCATGGTTAAGTGTATAGATATAAATAGAGGTCTTCCACGTTTTCTGTCTGAAATGCTGTGACACCTGTAGCATGGTTTTAACATCTTGCCCAAATCAGTAAAATGTTATTCTCATCATTAAACTGGCAGTTGCATAAAAGTAATCGGATCAGATGTAACACTGATGTTCTTTCACAAGGCTATACTTTGGGGTAATCAGGAAGGARGCAACCATAAATTAAAGCAAATCTTTAATCAAATTCCCTGGTCCCTAAACCTCCAAGTCAGTTATTTAAAAAAATCWTTTTTTTTACAAGAAAGGTAGATGAGGTGCTAGTACTAATATCTGTGTGTAAAATGCACATATTTGGAATAGCTCTGTAAGATAGAAGTATCCAGCTTCTTCAGCCCAGAGTTCTCAGTAAAAAGTAACCAGAAAAAAACCAGGTTACATTTGATAAAAATAYGGAGCAGCATTCAGTGTCTCTGAAATCGTCAGTGACATATCTATACCCGTATTGAAATGCAGCACAAAACACATCTCCATGATGAACTACTAGTACTAGGCATAATCTATAGCCCCTGTTCCTAATAAAAATTTATTCATCATGTGAAATAAATGTGGTAATACAGTCAAAGTCTTGCTACAGAGCCATTCTTCCCAGTGCACATATCATCTATCACACTGGGACCCACTGGCAGATTAGCTCTTGAAAAGATCATCTTCATGCAAACCCTTACACTATTATAAGCCACTCCTGGTAAGCAGTGGGGTGCCTGTCCAATCCTTTTCTAACAGATTTGTTTTACCGGAAAACAAAAATTATTAAAAGCAAGGAACATGACAGTCAGGTTCAAGGTCCAGCTCACCTCTGTTTTCTGCTCTGATTCCAGACATTAACCTCTTTATTTTCTACAGGGAGATTAGCAATCAAAACTAAATTATATTTTCGTTGGATAAATCATTTACAAGTAGTTTAGGTCTTTGGTCTTAAAGCTTCTGCATGACTGAACAAAACTCTTCTCCCATTTCAAGGGCATTCGAGTGGAATCTGTGTGTAAGCTGGTCCTATCACCTACAAATTCCAGTCCATTGGAAACTATCACAGACAGATGTAAAAAGCGTTATCAGCCAGAGAATTGTGTGTTGCATATAATTCTTAGGGAGGATGACATATTTTACAGTTTCTTTGGACTCAGGCTACATGGCTACTACATGGCAGACTGCATCACAAAAATTACAGGGCCAAAGTACTTAGTTAATGCAAAGATGTCCAATAATCTTGACGCTGCAGACTGCATGCTTTATATAGCTAAAACCCCCTGGACACATATCACATACCTGAAGGCTGAGTGAACTCCTGGAAAATTCATAGGCAAAGTTTGAGAGCCACAATTCATCTATCTGTGAGCCATATGTGCTCCAAGAGCCACAAGTTAGTCATTATTCTGCAAATAAAAACAAAATCAGGTCSTCATACCTACTATATTCAAGCACCTTTCACAGTTTTTGCTAACCTAGCCTTAGTATCAAGGCTGTTGTTACTTAGAAGTGCAAACATTGCATTCTGGCCAAAAAAACTTTATAATCACTTAGCAGCATTGATCTTATTTCCTGTGGGTCATTAGGATTCACGTCCATCATACTCTTGGTGGAGGATCATGGATCAAAAGGAGAACATATGCACTTGTGCCAGGACACAAATCCATCCATTTTATTTTTTTACCAAAGATTGAAACCTGCACTATTTAAATCCTGTAGATGTCAGCCAAACATAGATCTTCTAGAGGATGAAATAGTAGTGCCCAGATACTAATTCTGCACTCCTAGTTGCTCAGTTTTCTTCCTTCTTGGCATTTTAAATCTCCAAGTACAATATTTTTTCAGCATAAAGAAAATCATTCAAGCAAATATAAATAAGAAGTGCCCATGGACTCCATTACAACTATGAAAGTAGTAGAAAGTATCTAGGCTCCTGCTTCTTCATTCGTGCCCCTTCTCACAAACATATAGCTCTTTATGTTCCTAGAGCTCATTCCATCAGAAGTGATTCATGGTACTCTGCAGAGCGCACTCTGGTACCTAACTGGGTAATACAATTGGAAGCATGCTTGGGTGATTTTAATATTCACAGCCATGGATGCTTGCTGCAGGAAGCCCATTGGAAATGGACAGTTCATGCTCGTGAGCTCTTCTCTGCTGTCCCTTAAGGGAACTTTAATTCTGATTTAAGTGTGCTGTACATTTCAGAGAGAGAATGGATAGCACATGTCCTAACCTCAAGTGCCTTTGGCCATCAGTTTTCTAATTCACATTAGTCAGCACTTAATGCCAATGACAGTGACGTTTTAAGTATTGATTCACATACAAATACAGTATTTAATTTTCTGTGGTACCCAGGACATCTCAGATAGTAGGTGGTATAATTTAGTACTCTATCAAATTGATGAGAATGTTGCTGCTTTCATAGATATGTAGTAGAGTACAATTGATCAGGTATCCTTATTACATTCCAACAGGATCAAAAATCCCAAAGATAATTTCACTGTAACGCTTGCCTTGCATTGGCAAAGTACACATGGAAATTTCATAGCCTTGCTGATTTTTAATCATTATGAGCAAAATTCACCCGTCTTCAGGGAACCTAAGAAAAATTTATCSGCCTGTCAACTTAAAAAAGGACTTAAAGAGGGCTGATCAATAGCGTTGAATTTCACCCCGGGTTGCTGTGATTTCATGGACATCTGTAGCAGTCAAATAAGCCATATAAATGTCACGTTGTTAGGTTTTAGTATATATTTTAGCATGTGTTATGGGTGTTTCTGAATAGGTTATTTCAGATCCTTGGAAGCAGCATGAATCCAGCAAAAAAGTACTTTTAAAATAAGGCCAGTTTATTAAGCAAAACTTAAGCACTGTGGTTGTTAAATATGTTTTTTGCATCTCCATCCCTTTTATACAATCCGCTTCATGTATTAAGTACATTGTAACTGTACTTTTCTCACCCCTTCCTTTTTGTTTCCTTTTTCCTACCCACCCATCCCCTCAGGTAGCAATAAAGATGAGCTATATTTTTTACTCGAGATGACATGTGGAAGTAGTGCACATGTACTGATCATACTGTAATATTACAGTAATCCAAGCTCACAGTCTCTGCTTCACAATCTCCCACTTTCCTGTTGTGTCTCCATGTCTGTGAGCAATAATTAATGACACACACTTGCAAGGACTATGATGAAAAGTGGTTGGCTCTACCACATTTTTGTCTTCAGCCAGTTTATATGGATTTTTCTAARAGAGTAGGGGTAAGGTGACCTCCCATTGCCCTGACGGCAGGTTATATTCACGTAATACACAAGAAGAAGGAAAATTTTTGCAGGAAAACCAGRTAAGCACATGGAGGGCAGGCTAGGAAAGAAAATACCAAAGGAAAGCTTCTGAAAAGGCCAGTGCATCTTCCAGACTGGGAACTGTAGGAACAATGGGAGCTGTTTCCTCCCTCCCACGAATTAGAAGAATGAAGACTTGCTCCTATTTCTAAGGTCCTCCACAAATAAAATTTTWTATCTTGTCTTAATAAGACTTTAGAAATAATTACTTAGGTTTATATTCAGTAGACCTTGCATTAAACACACAAGGATATACAACAAGACAGCAGATAAGGCAGGTAAAACTTATTTACAAAAACTCTGGCAAATAAATGTTGATATTTGAAAAATTTACCTTTTAAACATCAGCTTTATCACTGCTACCACTATTAATTTGCTCTCTGAAAGCAGTTAGGGGTACTGGACACTTCATGCTAGATGTTGAATGAACATACACTGAAGAAAGTTAGTTTCAGACTTTATCGTGTAAGATGAGAGAAAATAGATAAGTGCAGAAAGCAGAAAAACATACTAAGGGCAGGCTAAAAATTATCTGTCAGAAATATTCTCAAAAGAAAATTAAGTTTTCTAAAAACTATTTTTTTTAATGGAGAATATATTTTTATTAGAAAACAATTGAATTTGAAATTGGCCTAAAATAAAAAGGGGTCAGAAGCAGGCTTAGCTACGACTTCCAGGAAGCGTCATCTGAAAGTAAACAAAACCTACCTTACTTTTGTCAATCTTTTGATAGCTTTGCCACAGTGATGTTCCTAAAAGATGGGTCAGAAAAAACTCGTGTGGTAGCTATAAGGTTTTATGAGTCGTTTCCCTGCTTATAAGGCAACTCATGCAAATGYAGCTGTAGAAAAATTGACCAACTTATATTATTGACCAAACAATGCTGCAAAACTAGTTGATTTTAAGCAAATGAGTCAGCTCAGAAAATCACAGGATGGCCTGAAGTGAGAAGGCACTTCTGGAGACTATCCAGTCCCAGGCCTACTCAGAGCAGGAGCAGCTAGAACAGACTGCCCAGGGACATGCCCAGCTGGATTTTGAATGTCTCCAAGGATGGAGACTCCACAGCCTCTCTGGGCATCCTGTTCCAGTGTGTGAGTATCCTCACAGTGAGAAAGTGTTTTCTTATGTTTAAATGGAATTTCCTGTATTTCAGTTTGTGACCATTGCCTCTTGTTCTCTCACTGGGCAACACTGAAAAGAGTCTGGCTCCATCTTCTTTTCTCCCTCCATCAGATATTTATACACATGGGGAAGATCCCTGTGAACCTCYTCTTCTACAGGCTGAACAGTCCCACCTCTCTCAGCTTATCCTTCTATGACAGATGCTCCAATCCCTTAATCATCTTAATGTCTCTTTGCTACACTGTGGCATCCACTGTTAAATTCAAAATCAATCCATTTTCTCTATCATGTTTATCATGTTTTTATTGTTCAATTATTCCCAAGGCTGAACTAAGGCTGTCACTATTGGCACTTTCTATCCTCATTGCCATCATCTACTGTTTTGCCTCTTTTTAATCACTCATTCCCAATTGCACAGTTTTGATTGCATTTTGGTTTCAGTGTCACTGATGAACAAAGCTGAAAACTGTTTCAGCTGCCTAAAAAAATAATGGAGGAAGGACATTTCCCTCCCTTTATTTTAATAGCAAACTTAGACAGCACCTTTTAATGTTTTGGGGAGATTAARTGTGAGGGACCTGCTATCTTAGAGTGATTGCTCATGGTGTGTTTGATCACATCAGATGTTGTCTTTTACTACTTTTAAGCAGACAGTCTCAGAACATGAATCCCATGGAGCATAATGGTGGGCTGCGCAGCATGAAAAATGTGCAACCAATTAGGCTAAAATATCGAAGGAAAAGAATTCATTAATAAGTCTCTTGAGATTTAATGCTCATACGGGCCTGTAGACTTCTTTCAGAATAAATACTTTGATGAGCTGGTCATGTCTGTTCTTTATTTTAATATCTTTATATTTAATATTATCATTGAAATTCAATTGCTTTCTCCTGGGTTTGCAGGAGCTCTGATACCCTGCGAATYACACAATCCACTGGAAACTTCCTTTACTTATACTTTTGCATACGGGTAGCTTGAGGGAGAACGTCTTCCCTTCTAAGTCATTACCTTAAGTTTTGAGATCTGTTCATTCAGCTGGGTGTACCTTTTGGTCTCTCCCTCAGGAGTATTACTACTGTCTATCTGTCTTTATCTGCCTTCTGATCCTCACTTGAGCAGGGAAGGCTACTCCAGAAAAGTCTTTGCTTCCATAGATTTGCGGAGCAGACTACTGGTGACGGGGTARTATTGGGTAAATGAGGAAAAGCATGCCTTTCCCTTGTATCACAGCAAAATATTTTACTGTTTCCAGTATAATATCACAACAACAACAGTTCTAGTCACTAGATTATAAATCCAGTGTGGGGAATATACTTCAACCAGAGAACAAAACCTACTTCATGCCCCAGTAGAGCTTACGATACCAGTATAAAGAAAGAAACTACAGATGGATATGGATTGAAGGGAGCACAGGAGTCATCTGTGACTTATTATGATGAATTGCAGTTCTTACCTCAAAGACACTTTTGAAGTAATTTGTCCAGCTCTTCATCTTTCAAAAGTAAGCTGGACAAAGTGCTGAGACACAGAGTTGAAAGATTTGTGTGTCTGAATTTTTTTTAAGTAAAAGAAATTTTATCTTTTAGTTTCTGATTTCTGTTTCCCCAAGGAAGCGTTTCTGGTGCACGTTGCTTTAACTTGCTTGGTAAAAGAGCACACATTTGCACTCGTTTGTACATAGGTGCATGTATGCACACAAAATGGGCATATACACACATTAGAATGTGTACTTTGATATGTTAATTTTAATTCCTAATAACACTTATTTAATCTTAGATGAAATGAGTACATACAGTTTAATGTTAAACAATTCACTTTGCTACAAGAAATAGGGTTAAACTACTGAAGAAATAAGAACTATATCTTGTGTTTTCCTTCATCTCCCCAAACCATCGGCGATTGTTTTATGTCTTACTTACAAGGTTCTTCCATGAAATGTCTCTGATGTGCTGAAACAGTAGATTACCTGAAAATGACTGAGTAACTCAAATTCTGTCTCATCAGACAGAACACAGAAAGATGAAATGAAACGAACTGCAGGTTGCAAAACAGAAGCAAGAAAAATAAACAATAAATAGAAAACAACATTTTATGCAAATTATATGTAAATTCTCTGACACATTCGATCTTTCTGTCGCCAGTCACTGTTTGGCTTTCTTGCAGATTAGGAAAAATACATGCCCATGCAATAAAGGTCAGCCTTTTCCAATCAAATGTAAACATTCATTTTAAAAATGTACATTTTCTGGTTGGCTCTTTATCCTGTTCCATGCAGGGAATATGCTTTTGTCTGTCTTGCTTCTCTCTCTTTTCTTCTCTTGCCTCGGAGACAATTGAGAATGGCATCTGCGTTGTTGCTGAGATATGAAAGTCAACGCAACCTGATACAAAATGGTGATGGTAATGAAAGAACAGGTGACATTTCAGTCTAACATTTTAGTGACATTTACTAGCATTTTAGCTTAAAAATGTGTTGAATAAAGATTTTTCAGACTTGGGCCCAAGTCTGAGCTTAYTTATACTGGATTTAACCAAATATAACTTACTTCAGTTTCTGGAGTAAATGACCAGAGCCAAGCTCCTAGACAATGTTTCTCAAAATGTGGCTTACAGYCCTTTAGTGATCGTAAATGAATCACAAAAATCACACTAGCTTAGACTTGCTGGGCACAGCTCTGTCCTCCTACAACTGGCCTCAGTAATTTTAACTAGTTCTCATTCCTCTGCCCTAGATGAACGGAGTTGCTGCCAGGAATAAAAGGTGCAGGTGCTGCAGRAGTTTTCAGAGCAGGAAAGAGGGAAAGGAAAGGAGAGTTATGAGAAGATGGGTAAGATGACCCGTAAATGGGTCATGCTCACAGCAGTTCAAGAAATACTGTTGCAAAGAAAAGAAAATGCTTTATTTTCTGCTGCGTTAGTGCAAACATTAATGGAAAGGCTTCCAGTTACAGCATCTGTACCGCAAAAAAGCAGAATAATACTAGGACCTGAGACCAGAAATGATACARAACAACATCTTGCATCACCCTCCATTCACCCAGCCATTGCAGTCCACCAGCTGTCATGGAACAAACCTGGCCGACCTACTTTAGCTCTAGATAAATACTGCTCAGTGTCAAACTTTGTGAGTAGGTGGGGAAGCTAAGTAGAGCTTGGTACCAGACTAGAATCTATGTGCGGCTGCATGCAGGTAACGGCTAGATCCTGCAACGGAAACAAATCTATAGGCACTGAAGAATGAGACCCTCATCTGAAAGCACAGGAGGCAGAAATTGAGTGTTAATGCTTACTTCCCACAAATGTTCAACTGAGTTCAAGGTCTCGGTGCTAATCTTTGTGGCTCCATTGCCTTCCCAGACCCTGGACTCTTTTCAGCTCCTTGATACAACAAGGAAAGTACAGCCGTGCCAAAAGAAGTCGTATGGGAGCAGAAGTAAATCTGCAGTGTGAAATTCTCCCTGAAACGCAGTTCCTCACGAATCTTCCCATCTTTTGCGTGAACTGCTATGTGCATTTCATTGATATGGCCTTTTCTAAAATAAATGCATTATAGCAGATAAATTAATAGCTGCTCAATCACTGCTACCCCTSCACAAAATGACAAGGAGAGTGGCTAAACAAGGTCCCAAAGTGGGTAAACAAAACTGATGATAGATTTCATTAATCATAAGCATTTCAAGATGGGACTCCAATTTTATTGTAATGATTGGGGCATAACAGCTTACATGGAATAGAAACTATGTTTTCCAGCTGACTCTAGAATATAACTTGTCCTGCCTAAGAACACAATATTTACCTATCTAGGTGTTCGCTGTTCATATAAGAGACATAAAATTACCTCTGCCTGCAGCCACTAGCACCTCCAATATCAGCCCTTGAAAATTAAATTTCATATGCAATATAAATAAAGTATGAATGTTCTGCAGAGCTTGTTACACTACCCAAGGTATTCTATGCTCTCATCCAAAGCCTTTGGAGACAAATATCCAGCTAGACAAACACAACTTCTATCCCAGAAAGACATATACCTGAGGTTATTTAGATGTACCCAAACCACTGAAATCAGGACAGCAACTCAGGGCAGCAAAGCTTGGTATAAATCTAAATCCAAACAAAAATCTTTTCAGAATCAGAGCTCAGGAAAATGCTGAGGATAACTATAAAGAGAATACATGAATAATCTTTTATAGTTAGCTGTATTTTTATTTTCCTTCCCACTCTATCTCAAAACTGACTCTCTGTAGGCTCCATATAGCAGAAGCCTGTGGAGAAAGCAATCCCAATGCCACCTCCACCCTCTATAATCTACTTTTATTATAATTAAAGTATAAATCATACAAATTAAATTTTCACAAAAGCCTCTATTGTTTTACATTTAGTTCCATTTTTATTCTGACATTGCAGATATGTTATTTCCTTATTCATCATCAGAGACATTACTAAAATGTAGGAAGTGACATAATGGCGTAAATGTATGAAGGAACAAAAGACAAATCTTTTGGCTGGCTCATATTAGTGACTGTCATCTGATATTCTTCCTGCAATAAGTACATGCAAGAGAAGGCACAGTTTAGAAGAGTGTTAAGTATCCTGCACCATGCTGCCTACAAAATGTTTGATGACAATTATGATTAAAGCAATAATGGCCATGGAGAGGGTGTCACTGGATAATTGCAATCACTTGMTGTTAACATGTTTTAAATAGAGCATTTCAACTTTCAATTTTAGAACTTTTTCAATTAGAAATGAAAATATTTTAATTACAATTTGAGTTAAAACACCCCAAACAGAAGAAATATAAAAATTTTAATTTGTTTTTGAGCAAAATATTTTCAGAGGGGATGCTTCCAAAGCATCGATTGTTCCCATAATTTTTTGGATCAGCCACTGAACTGAAAAGTCCATAAAGAATACAACAGTGTCCTTTAACTACAAACATTGCGCTGTTACTTCACATTCAAGTGTGTTACTAAGTCTGTTTCTTATGCTTTATATAACTAGAAGTTATTTAAGACAAAGTTTTTCTCTTATATATTTTCAGAAGACTGGAGACCTGATCCCTGCCCATGCCTGTCTATGACTACATTATAGAAATAATTAATCTAATAGGAAGAAAAGGGTTCTCAAGTCCCTAACTGCCGTTCACAGCTGTTGGAAAGATTCTCTGAGACATATTGTTAAACTGTAGAAAGAAATATTTATCTGTTAGAATGGCCATTTCCAAACTACAAACCACTTCCTTTTGCACATTCTCTGTAAAAGAGGAGTAAGAACAAATACTGCGAGTTTGCACCACAGGGTGTTCATGTCTGTTAGGGCTTGTCAAAAGACTCCTTCTGAACTAGTTAATAAATAGGTGCAAGCCCCACTCGCTGCACTCAGTTGATGTTACAGCATTCCCAGTCCCACCTCACAGTTACAGCTTAGTTTGTTAATTTTGTCGAACACAGAATCTTTCTAATTTGCCTTCTCTCAGACATAATTACAACACGCATGAAACAGTAGAGATGATTTTGTCAGGATTATTATAGTAGTAAGATAAGAGATCCTTAGAAGTGACTTTTCTTGCTCAGATGTATAAATGTTACAAAATGATTGAGGTTGGAAAGGACCTCTGAAGGTCATCTTGTCCAATCCCCTTTTTACAACACGTAAAAATAACTCTGTAGTATTTCCAGGAAACATTCTTTCTGTGCTCTGATCTAAGACACTATGAAAGTTTATATATTGTCAGATTTATATTCAGGAGACAAAGAGTATTTTTTTAAATCTAACCACAGAACTTGGGTCTTCTGAGACTCAATTCAATGTTCCTAATTAGCTCTTTTACCTATATATCCACTTTCTGCATATTACCATGAAATAGAAATTGGCCATGAGGGAGAAGGCTGCTGATAAAGAACAGAAAATTCAAAGATATATGCTGAGATGCCAACTGACAAGTAGGCAAAAGGTGAAAACACAAAATCTAGAAGGTAGGGAAGGGCAAAGAGCAGCATGGGCTAGMAGTTGTGCCTGAAGCGATACAGCGGCATGAGGACCCCTGAGCTGATGAAACTAACGTGCAGAGTATGAAGACTGGGACAAGTGGYTGCTTCTAGAAGGTGGCATTTGTGTATAAGTAGCTCTTAAACATGTGTTGATTTGCACTTACGCACTTGGCCACTGATCCATGACTTGGGATGTGCTATCAGACCTCAGCTGTTTATTTTCTCTTTCTGTTTGACAGCCTTTGTGTTTGCCTTTAAACAAGTATTTTTGCTGCCCAGTGAGACAGAAGCAAACAGAGAAGGTTGTTAATAGGCTATCTGCACTACCATGGCAATCTCCTTGGGAGATAGCACGGAGGTTCAGCCAGCATGGCTTTGTCTTGCAGCCAAGTCACTTTTCAAACAGCTTGTCCAGACCCAGAAGCTTTTCCAGCAGCCTGCGTGCTGCAGAAGGCCACACGATTATTCTGCTAGAGAGTGGGAACCTGCCGAGCCAGAACTCTGTCACTTTATTAAGTAAGAGTTTTTGAGGAAGCCGTGTGAATTAATCAGGGAGTCAGACAGCAACTTGACTAAATCACTGAGGAAGAGTCCTACAGTAGTAATGAGTTATTGTGTCCCCCGCTCTAGGGGAGAAGGAACACATGTGTCAGGAGCTATGCTGACTGTATAAAATGACCTGGACAAATTACTTGGGGATATTTTGCAGAACGGGAAAATATGTGTGTATATCGCTTTTTCCCCAGAGAGCCATTCTCACAGAACAGTGTCTGGATGTTTATTTTCTCCTCAGCTGAAAATCCAAGGATAAAACTAGGATATTTCAATTGCTTCTATCCATTACACAGAGCGCAACAGATTAGGTAAAAAGAAAAATATTGCCTTTTAAAAATCRCTGCTCTGATAGAGAAATCTGACTTGCAACTGTGAAAAGTTCAAGCTGTTTTATTCTGGAAGTGGCAGGCTTGTGCTGCTAATGGAGACTGCACAAAGCCTGCCTGGAGTCTCCAGCGTGTAACTGGGCAAATAGAAAAATTGATGTACTCAAGCTTGAGTACTTAATGGTTATTAATGGAGAATCTATGGTATAGCATGTTAATTATTAATATATGTGCCATATTCTAGCATTGCACATCCGTAACAGCAGTTCACCCAACAACCTAACATGCAGGATAGATAGTTAGATATTTAAAAGTGTAATATTCACAAAAGCACCCGAGGAGGCCTTATAAAAGAGACATCAGTAGAAATAATGGGGAAATTTGAGCCAAAACCTTTAGAGGATTTGCCTCATTACTTACACTTTTGTAAAAACAAGTATTCTCATTTTTAGGTACCAAAATACTTGTATAGGTTTGGCTCAAGATAATCAGCACTGTGAAGACTACCCCAGAAGCCAAAGTTGGGAGTGGGAAGGGATGAGATAAGGACTATCACAACATAAGCCACATTCAGGTAACACACATTCTTTTTCACATTCATGTAACAACGAAACCTCCCCACCTTTCACTTAGACTGAGGCTACATCTGTCAGTGCTGTGAAGCGTGAGATGCACTACTAGAGATGTCACCACTTTATGGGGGTGAAAAAACAGGGGAAAAGTTGTATGACCTGTAGTAAAAAGAGAAGGCTCATTCTGCAAAATGTGGATATATACAAACTCTGATACAGGCATAGTCTGATCTACCACTTTTGAGTATTTACAAGGAAGAAGCTGTTGTAAGACTTCTCCCTAAAATAAACAGTATACAGATTGCAATCCCCAACACAAACATCTACATCTGCATTTGCTGATAACAAAATACTCTGGGGGGGAGGGGGAAATCTCTGTTTTAAAAGATGCTCAAGAGTACTTGCTTCTTCATTGTTTCACAGAATCTCAGATTTATCTTCAATTATCACACAACTACCAGTGGCTCTAAGGGTGAAACATTGTCTCCAGAAAACCTAAGAAATTTGAGAATACTACCGCATTCTCTATTCATCAGATATGGGGAGCTAAGAGCTATAGCTTTAACTTACAAGAACTTCAGGGAGAACTGAAGCTTTATTTTTGTTTTGTTATTAGTGTTGCTACATAAGCAGCTCTAGAGGAGAACTTTCCAGTAATCTTCCTAAGAGAATTAGAAAGCTTATGAAAACTGTAATCTTATGCTTCTTTATCAGTGATACAACTGAGTATAGGCATTTGGGTTTTTTTTAAATCTTTTGCGCATCTGATATTTCTTCCTTGTTTGTCTGATCTGCAATAYGTTCCTCACAAGGTATCTGAGTATATTCCTGTGAAAGAGATGGTTTTAACCCTACCTGGCAAACGAGGCACCGAGACACAGTGACAAGTGCCTGTGTTTCACAGCAACTGCCCAGAACGCTTGATCTGTTGAGAGTTAAAAAGAGAGCCTGTGGCAGCGAGCGGGGCTGGCCTGTTCTCCCTTCTAAAACTCCCAAGGGGGGTATAACTAAGGGCACCAGAGACAGGCAGACACCTGGGAGAACAYAAAGTAATTCCAGTGACTATTTCTACAAGAGGATCGTTACTTTAGTTAGGCTAGTTTAATCTCTCTGGCTCTGGTTCAAGACCCCGGTCCACAAAGCATCCAGCTGTGTTCCCAAGATAGTCTGTATTTCGCATTGAATGTTGCATGTTAGTTCATCAAGCTGAATAAGGTCCTTCCTGCTTCATTCTCTGGTGCMTTAACTTCCTTTAAACCTTATTCTGTATTAGCTGACTCATTGCAGCATACAGCTTAAGCTAAAGGACATAGTTTGCCTGAATTTATAGTTAAAATAGCATTGTGATCTTCATTTGTGTGTGGTAGCAGTTCTCTCCCATAGCACAGGAGAGAAACTGCTGCTTGAGGAATGTGACAGCCTTTAACACTTATTTTCCTCTTTAGACTTCCAGTAAAATTTCAAGAAAGAAACAACAATCACCCATCACCAATCACTTTTTCCCACCAAAATCTCTTCCCTCAGAATGTATCAAATGAAAAAAAAAAACCCTCAACTCTCATTAGGGGGTTATTGTCTGTACTTCAGGATGTAAAGAGGAAAATACAAACCCCTATTGCTAGGCTAAAAAAGTATTCCCTTCCTGAGTGTATAAATGTTAATCAGATAAAATAAAAGGCAGTGCTAATGGCTGATTTAAACCTAAAAGCCCAGARACATTTACATTCAGTGCATTCACCGAAGTAAGCTTCTCTACTGAAGTAGGKTAGATGATGCAGTTTTCAGCAACAAACATGATGTCTAATATCAACTGGGTAAGTCAAGTACAAAAAGTGAGTGTAGCTGGCTTTCCTGATTTTTACTAGCCCTTTAATTTTACTTAATGATACTGTTTGTTATTTAATTTAATCTTCCTTTGAATGGCTGTGGTTTCTACAACAGAAATGTAACAACGCACAGGGAGCTCTCTACTTAGAATCAGTCTGACCTGAGTGGAAGTGAGAAAGCTTACTGGGCTGTAATAATACTGTAATAATCTTTATTATGCTATATTTTTTTCACATCAAAATCAAGATTTGTGTGTCAGTGCTGGCACTACATATCATGCCTTCTCAATACTGGCCCCAGAGAATTCTCCAGCCACCAAGTATTAGATAGGAATCACGAGCAAGGGTTTGCAGAGTCTGTACCCAGTTTATTTTATCATTACCTGATTAATCCCCCATCTCCCAGTGAGTAACATGCTTGCAGGGGTCAGGCAAGCAGGACAGACAAAAGGCTGCAGCTGAGTTCAGACTTCTATTTTCGGCATGCTACCTTGATAGCTGGTGTATTTCTTCATTACTGCTCTATATGTAACCKCCAGGTGATAAATCCATGAAATACCCCAAAATAAGACACAATCTGAAAAACAGAGATTTCCTTTGCAGACAGTGATTGAAAAGTGTCTAATTTCCATTCCAGCATGCAGATAAACTGTCGGGTTTATCTGACAGTGCATCTGAGCTAAGTTCTTCCACATCATTTGCCATTGTGAATTTTAACCAAGAAAAGTGTATTGACAAGGGAATTTGTTAAGAGCTTTTCTTTATCTTGTCTATGCTATTGCCACATCTTCAACTTCATTGAAAACAATAGGCAGTATAGCAAAACCAAATAATATCAGTTACCTTTGTTTCCCTGTGCTCTGAGCCAGGGCTTCCCAGACGCTCCCAAAGGTCACACACAACCATTTGCAGAAGGCTTGCAAAGAAAGTCCTTGTTTGAGACATTGCATTTAATTTAGGCATTGCACTGAAGATGAATTTTTTTTTTTTTTTATATAGCACTCCTAACCTGATTTCTCATGTTTAAGCATCCATTTGTAAACAAAACTTGATAGTCCCTGCTCAAGATTTTCTAAACTACAGCTCCTTTATTTTAAAATTGCCAGTGCTCACTTCTGTTAAAAAGTAACATTTTTGGGAAAGTTTGAGCAAAACACCCTCAGGTCTCTGATTTATGAAAGCTTGTAAAAAATACATATCCTGGTGTTCATTTCAGTAAATGACTGCCTTTTACTGTTTAGAAACCAGCATTACCATGACAGTGCTCTTCAGGATTACAAAGACAAAAATCCCTGTCCAGTAGCATTAGTGAGATGGTAAGGCTGATGGATCCTGGGGTCAGTTTTTAAAGCCAAGGAGGAGTGCTTTCTGTGAATATTTATGAGAAAGAACTAGAGAGAATTGATATTGGAAAGGGCTCCAGTAGTGTGCAAGCTGTGTGAATTAAAGTGATACTTTCCAACATATTTTCCCTTGCACAAACAACTCMCCTTTTAATCAAAACTTACGAAATTAATAGTACCATATTGAAACATAGAAAACAAAAGAAAATAACACACATACTTAAATTTGCAACTGGGGAAAGAAAGAGTTGCTAGGAATAGACAGCAACAAGGAAAGCATCTCCAAATCAGAAACTGCAGTTTTTACATTACATTATAATTTTATCTGAAATTTGTTTTAATCCTTGTATAATCCTCAGCCCAGGTGGTGAACTGCATGTTGAGAGCATAAATCTAGAARGATTATCACTGCACAAATATTTTGGTAATCTCTCCATCTTGGAGGAAGTGGGCCRTGGCAGGGCCGATGAACTTTAAAATTGTGACGGTGTGGTGGAAAATTTTAAAAATTAAAGGCACCATCAAACCTGGGCACAAGCTGCACCTTCAGTCACAGGTGTTCCTTTAAAAGGAACTCATGGCTTGGCAAATCAGATAAGATCAAACAGGACACTGAAAATATAAAAATCCAAAAGCTGGTCTAGGAACTTTGGTTTGTTTCCTTGTATATTAGAAAGAATCATTTTTGCTCTTTTTTCCCCCGATGGTTCCCAGCTTAGTTTGCTAACTTATCCGTCCTGTTGCTTCTTTCCCTGGTTATCACGAAGGAATTGGATCTTTGCAGCATCAAACCAGCCCAGCTTGTTCCTCCTCACAGCACCTGTCAAAAGGAGTGCTTTGACTTCGCAGGAGAGAAAATGGATTTCTTAGATGCACCACTGATAYCCCTCGGCCGCTGCAGCCCCGCGCCTACGGCCTGGGGGGGTCCTGTGGGTCCCCCCCAGCGCTGACTCCAGGGGCGGGGAGCAGCTGAACTTCTGTACAAAGCTGGTGCTGGTGGTCGTGCCCATGCTGTGTGGGGGGGTTACATTATCCTTTTAGTTTAACCAGGTACTCCGAATGCTTCTATATCGTCTTTGAATACTGGGTTTGAATAACCCGGGTATAACCACCAGGAGCTTTTTCTCTGAGAGATTAAATATGTAATATTTTATAACCCAGTTTAAACATGTCCCATGCAAAATTCAGGATTGGTTTTCAATATGTAATTTTCTTTTAATTTTTAAACAAGTTCTTGCAATGACTTTCATTTTATACCTGTATCTATGGAACGACGAACAAATCAAAATACAAAAATCTACAGATAATTTGATATTTAATCATTAATCTATTCTTGTAAAATGAAATTTTAACCAATCATAAATTTATATGTAATCAGAACTATATCTGTCACTATATAATTAGATTGCTGAGTTGTCAAATAACAGAAATCCATTATCCTTACATAAACTTCTAGTTTCCAAGGCAATTTAGTCTCTAAGCTCTGAAGAGCTGGCAGTTAAATAAGTGTGGTTTTCTTTTAAGTTTAACGTAGAGAAAACTAAAATTCAAAATGAAGGGCAAAAGGAGAATTATGGAACAGTAACAAAATGAAATTAAATAAAAGGATTTTTTTATTATAAACATAAATTCTGGACAAAAAAAAATCAAAAAAAGGAATGTTTGGAAGAAATCTTGAATATTATTGAGAAAGTCCACTGATGTAAGAGCCTTAATCCAATGTTTTTTATCATTAATGAATGGACTCCATAAATGGAGTCTCCAGATACTTTATTTCACTTTTTACAAATCTACTCACAGCAAGGTTTAGAAATAATGCAAAAAGAAGCTTACATGAAAAATAAATTAAAATAATAACTGATTTGTGAGGAAGGGAAATAGACAACCCTCATTTGCTTTTCAAGGAAATCTATTCCATTGATCTAGCTTCTAGAGACAGACAAAAAGTATAGATGTATGGATTATAGATCTGCAAATGGAGGGCTCATTTTGAGCTTCATTGATTTTCAATTTGTGGAATAGGTTGTGATTAAAAAACAAACAAAAAACCAAACAAACAAACTCCCCAAAATTAAGTTATGTATTACTTTAATTTATTGAGTTTTTTTTGCTCCATGGTAAAAAAAGCCAAACCAAAACAAAAAGCAAACAAAACTAAAACCAAATAAAACCCTCAAAAAACAACMAAGGAAAAAGTGGTGTATCTTTGCAACACAGGTGAAGATCTCACTTTCCCTTTTCTCATTCCTAYGCAAGGGGAACTACCATCTACTTACTGTTACTCTTTCTCTGTACTTTTCCAAGTTTTACGTCTTTAGAATTTGTATTCCCTCCACAACCTTCATTTCCATCGCCCTTTTCTGCTCTCTAACCTCTTTTCTTGCTTTGAATCTGAATCTGGGATGCTTTGCAGGATGGYTGATTATTAGAGAATGCTATAACAAATATGAAACAAATTTTGTGTGTCTGTAGATGTAAACTCATCTGACTATATAACAGCCTCAGAAAACTGCAGCTTACTGGGATTCTTCCCCCAAACGGTGAATACTGACCATCCTGTTGTTCAAGAGGGCTTAAGAAGGCAAAAGTGTGCATAGAGAAAATTAGAGATATAGTTTATTTGAAAGATTTTGTCATGAAAATTTGTCTCTTCAATACCAGATATCCTTGATGTCACCATTTCTTGCCAATGAGCTTGTTCATCAATCAGAATTATTGTTTTTGTTACTGTTATTATTATTATTATTTCCTCTGAAGTCTGTGTGGCAATCTCTTAGGATACCATGAAAACCAATTTTCACAATGGGTGAATACTGTACAACTATCAATCAATAGAATCACAGAATCATAGAATCATTAAGGTTGGAAAAGACCTCTAAGATCAAGTCCAGTCATGAACCGAACACCACCATGCCCACTAAACCATGTCCCAAAGTGYCAGAAGCACTTACGTCCCAGAAGCTTTAGAAAAGATGTCAAACRCTGCTGTGTACTGTCTAATTTCCTCTAGACCAACCTGTATCCCAGAAACCCGAGGGCCAGAAGCTCTTTGTTTGTTCACATTAAGTCCAACTGTGCATGTGGTTCTGGCACATGAATGACAACACTCATGAAAAAATTAGGCTATTTTCCCAGATACTCTGCAGCTGGGTATTTATAAACTGCAGACGTGGGAGAGGAATGGAGAAGAATTTTCCTGTTTTGTTTAAAAAGCTCTCTTCCTTGTCATTGAACTAGGAAAGGAGGAGGACAGATGGACCGTGCTGTTGGTCTTAATGGCATTCTCATATAGCTTTTTATTACCAGACCAAACCCTCCCCGTTATGCTATACTACTTTTGTGGAGATTCTTCCCACTCCTCCACTAACAATGTCAATGAACTGTTTATTGCTCCTTGACACAACTTACTTCTTTGTTTTTACAACAGATTTAAAAAAATACGGTGTGCCTATAATCTAAAATGAGGACATGTCATTTGGTTCTGTAACAGCATGTAATATCCCTATATTCTTCTCTCTCATCCCCTCATGCAGTCCAGTGCTGTCTTTGCCTTTTTGACTGCAGATGCCTGTTAAAATGTTGCCTTAATTGCTTGTTGTTGTTGGGGGTGGTGGTTTGGTTTCTTTGARGGGGGAAAGGCATGTATTATTTTGGCTCAGACTGCTATGCCTCTGCTGTACCTCTCGCTTATTCTATTCATCCCTTTCACAATTCAGACAGCTGAAACTCAAAAAAGATCCAATGTAAGAGAATTGAAGTCAGGAGGTGGTTATGTCATGCAGACACTGATGTGAGCGCTGGTGTGCAAATATCTGTAGGCTTGKCTGCTGCACATTACCTTCTTCCCCCAAAATGAAGTAATTGGCAAGTGGGATTCCAGTAGGCTGTTATTTGGCATGTAGCATCCTTCCCCTTATGTGTCATGGGCTTTCAGACAGACTAAGAATTATTCGTGTGGCAAACATCTGGATTTACATAGCAGCCAGTAGAGCTAATCTGTTCTGGCATGGAGAAAGGACATGTGCAGAATAGAGCTAACAACCCTAAATCAGAACCTGGTGAGGGGCAGGCCAGTACCACTACACTGTCCAWCCAGCTGGAAAAGTAGAATTTAGGGAGAGGATTGCAAAGAATTACAAAGATTTTAGAGGAAAGATTGTATTGGCTGCTCAACAGCACATGGACAATATCTAGCACCTTCACAGAAACTTATGTCTAAAACCATAATAATCTGTGTTTTGTTGCTAGGACTGATTTATCAGGAAGGCAATAAAATGAAGCAAAATAAACTCCAAAACAAAAGACCAACATCTGATAGGGCTTACAGGAAAGTAAACAAGAAGCTTACAACAGTGCTGATGCRTGCTATTAACACTTACATATGGTCCAGCTCTTGGCCTAGCAGAATGTGTCTGTCACCATCCAGAGGCAGGAATGACAAATTGTACTCAAGCCTGTGGGAAACCATAGTTATAATTCATCTAACACAAGCAAAGGATAGACCAAAGGAACCTTTAATCTAGAAATGAAAGGGAGATAAAAATTGGAAGAGAAAACCTAAGAGATCTCAGATTCTGCTAGGTTTTCATATATTGTGTATATTTATTTGCTCATTTAGATACACAGGGAATAGATAAGAAAATAGCTTTTCCACAAAGGTATTCAATAAGGAAGAGGGATGGATCTCTTTGCAAGCAACTGCCACCATCCCTTTCCCCATGATACATACGAGGCCTAGGAGGAGATTCTTACAAATATTCCCAAACATACCCCACAATCTTSCTTCTTTCAGGATATGAAACTGTTTTCTGGGTATTTCGTTTGCTTTTGGTCT
Organism: Oceanodroma leucorhoa; assembly: GCA_030449065.1. Taxonomy (NCBI): domain Eukaryota; kingdom Metazoa; phylum Chordata; class Aves; order Procellariiformes; genus Oceanodroma; species Oceanodroma leucorhoa. The sequence goes on from JASVER010000112.1 coordinate 2,734,528, forward strand.
CGCTGGAGGAACCAGATATTGGCAAAAGGTGTTGCTCAAAAGATGGAGTAACCAACACTTGACCTTTGAAAACCAAAATCTTATGAAGTCACATGAGCTAGCTGAAGGCACATGACTACAGGACCAGCTCTGTTTCTTAAGGAATCCAATATTTGTATATACCTGTGAAATGAAACCATGATGATAACCATAGGTCAAGTGGAGTAAGCGTGTGATTATGTGCAGTTATCATGAATCATCAGTTTTACTCTCTTCCAGCCAACTCCTCCTCTGATATTTCCAGTATCAGAAATGCTGCTTTTCCAAATTTTCTCTGGGGGAAACATTTCAACCTCTCAGCCAAACGGTGATTTGTCCCTGAATTATACTGATCTGAGTTGTGGGATGCTTGACTAAGAAGATATCGGGCTCTTTTTTTACTTCTGAAATAGACATGAAGGGCAGAATGGCTGGAAAACAAGGATTACAGATATGATGAAAGTGGGAGTGAGAAGTCAAACAAATCTTTTCCCATACCAGGTGTTGATTAGACGAAGAGTACCTGCTGAGGTTGAACAAATARCAGCCTTTTCTGGCTTTTATTATCTGAAGCTGGAAAAATTTGATAGCTAAAATGTAACAACATGTTATGAATTATTTTCCTAGTTTCAGTAGTATCTTTGGTTGACTTCAGCTCTAAAAATATTAATATAATGTTCTGAAAGGGATAATGAGACAGTGGTACTTCAATGTTTCCCTCATTGATGTCACAGAATGGTTTATTGATTCTATTTAACTCCTAATTGGCTCACATTATTAAATTACCAGCATTCAGGCTAGAAATTAGTTTAAATGATCAATCAATGCAAAATAAGGTCAAGATTATTAGTGACAGACTAGGTAGGCAGATAAATAGATCAATAGAAAGAAATAAAGATARATCAATCAGAAGTTTAGACTAAACAGAAAAAGTAGGTAGACCTTTTTTCTTGTTCTTAATTACATACCCACTGGCTTTTTCTGTGGGGACTCAAAATCTTGAAGTCTATTTCTATACTGCATAATTATAATCCTCAGATCTGACTGATCATGTCAAATCTTAAAGCAGAACAAATAGTGAAAACTAGGCACACTGAGATGTTGAACCATCAAATTACATTARTAAAGTCACAGCTTAATAGAATCCTCTACTAATTCCACCAASTTCAGATATGGAGAACACTGAAATACTTAAAAGAAAAAAAGCTCCACATTAATTAAACAAACTTATAATAAATCTGTCTAGACTGGTGCATAACCTTAAGTTTGAACTGTTAGATTAGGCTGATTGTAAATTGATTGCATTTTTTTCTAATATATCCCAACAATACTATTGAAAGCAATGCACAGTCCTAATCTAACTAATACCCTCAAATCAAGGATTTCTTTTCTTGCCTTTGTTCTGCCTACACTGAATGGAACATGGTATAATATCTAGCAAACTTTTCACTTTCACAAAGTGTGTCTGATCTTGTCTCAGTCACATTCAGAACATCTTATATTTTGGCCTCATTAGCCAAGAATAGGCTGGATTTTTCTTAATGATCACTAGGGATCACTCAGATTTCTGCACAAATTAGGACAAGCTATTTCACTTTTCTGTGCCTTGGCTTTCCTATCTGAAAATGAGGATTTTGATTTTTGCCCTCTTTAAATGAATTGAGATGCTGGTGAAGAATACTGTTTAATGTCAAAAAGAACAATTATTTGTGTCATTGGAAGGAGATGGGAAGCAGAAAAGGTTGTATTCAGTAGTGGCCTCACCCTCCAGATACTGGGTGGACAAATAATTCCMGTCATGATGATCCAGAAGGATACTTTCTTGGTATAGCTACCAGATTACTTATTCAATACACGGTGAAGCTTGAGGAACATATAAGCAAGCCAGTTTCTTCCAGTAGCAGAGCATTAGACTTTATGAACCAGGAATTTCCATGTTTCTATGAAAATTGAGCCCTCATTCACTCTTAATCAGATGTAAAACTTTTCCATCTGTACTTACCAGTAAGATTTCTGAATATATCTTTACTGTCTTTTTTGTCTTTTTTAAAAATTTGCTTTCCTTTTTTCGCACTCTCTCTCACACTCCTGAGTCCCCCACTGCTATGCACTTGCCCACAGTGGCAGCTGCTATGCATTAGAGCTGATTAAAAACATAGAAAAATGTATTGAAGGAAGAAGTTATTGAAGTYACTCCTGGTAAATTTGCACTGCCATTTCATGCTTCCAGAAAATTCCAATTAGTGGGGGAAAAAAGCAAGTAGAAAAAAGTAAGGAAGAATTTCAAATAATTCTTCCTGACAGTAAAAACACATGTTTCCAAATATTTCTGCACTACATTTTCAGCTCCCATTTGCCCTCCAAGTCTCAAAYGCTGATCTCTTTGACCAAAGTAGTTTCTCTTGTTTCTCTTCGACTTCAGTGGCTGTTGCAGTTACTTTACTCACTCTTGCAGACTGCATACTGCTTTGCATTTTAGATCTGCAGAATTCTCCTATCTAAAAACAAAAATCAATCTGTATCTGCCTTACAGCAGATAAGGGCAGCACTGGATCCTTCAACAGTCTTCTGATGATGTGTATTATTTTAGGTGTCTAGTCTGTGAGTCTGAATACAGCAGAACAGATGAGATGTCTTTCTCTAGACAGACTCCTCATCAGCCTTTTCAAACTCCCACTGGAAAGTCACTGTTTATTCTTTCCTCTCCACCCACTCAGGCTTGCTGCGCCTCAGCAGCAGCTGCCGTAAAATTCTCCCCTTGATGCTAGTGCATAACTCACATCTGCATTAATCAGAGTATATATGTAGAAGCAGTGAGGGGGGAAATATGCCCTCTTGTGAATTTGGAAGCTCCAAGAGCATCTAAAAATATGTGTTATCCTTTTCCTGAATGTACTATTAAAAATAAAATAAAACATCTCAAACACGCAGGATTTGGTTCAAGATACTCAGACATCTGAACTAAGGTGAGTTCATTTTTTCCTTGTTTATCCGGCGGTGTTCATGTCTATCTAAAAACAAACAAACAATAAACAACTGCAAGGCTCTCTGGAGAATATTTCAGCCCTGCTGTACTGAACTAAAATGTGAAATATTATATACAGTCCTGACATTGAAATTTTGCTCAAAATGTCAAAAATCACGCTTGTCACACGCATTTACATTAGCTGATGAATACTGAACTGACTCCACAACAGAACTAAGGAAATTACAAACCAAGTAAGGGAAAAAAAGAAAATAAAATTAGTTTTCTTCAATAAATTGCAATTACATACTACAGGGGTTAGAAGAAAAAAATGACAAAGAAATGGTGGCACATTTTTCTTAATTTTGAGACAAAGTTATCAGTAGGGGAAAATAAAATAATTTTGCATTAAGAATAAGAATGTTAGGCTGAGAAAATTAAAGCAGTAGAGCCAATCTCACAGGCTAGATGAGCTTACCCTGTTTTAAAGAGATAGTTATATTAACAGTACTAGACATACAGGTGTCCAAATACCTCTCTCACAGACATTTATTCAGTGATTTGAGGTTCAACAAAAAAGGAATTCCTAATTTACCACACTCAAAGATATTCAATGGTTTGTCCCAGAGTACCCAGGGAGTATGAACCCAGGTCTTCCCCCCTCTGTGCATCTCTCCTGCGTTTTACCACACCTGCCCAATCCTAGCCAATGCTATTATTATAAGAAGTAATGCAGTAGAAATGCAAGTTCACAGCATTCAGCTGTATCAGTTAGTCTCTAAAAAAAAAAGAGAAGAGGGGAAAAAAAAGAAGAAAATTTAAACAGAAATCTGAGAAATATATTCCGGGAAGCAACTGACAGTTTTGTTTACTGAAGTTTAGAAAGGACAAAAGATGAGAATTGGAAGCAAAAGGGAATCCAATTCATCACATAAGGCAAATGACCTACTGTGATAAAGTTATATCTGTCATCTTTTAGGTGGCTTCTTGCACGTAAATATAGGAGTTGTGCACATGATGATCTTCATCACTGTTCTGAGGACACTGATAGATTACAAAATTGACAAGGTCTTTCTAGGACTTAGACATATCCGAAGTATTTCTCCTCTATCTGTGAATAAATCAGAGGAAAATTTTCCGTGGAAGGCAGGTGTGCCCTTCCTGAGTCCCTTTGGTGCTGCTCTCTGCATGCAGGTGATTTGTACCTGCTCACCAGCTTGATTGAAACATGAGACAATTCCAGATACGGGCTAAAACTGTCGTGTGGATATTTTCAACAGTGAGCAATTTCCTTCCATGTAGCTTAAAGGGTATAAAGCCTTAAAGAAAAGAGATCTTAAAGTAGAATAACCCAAAGGTCACAATGCTTAATAGGCAAATTATGTTTTCAATATGTTTGGAAGTTTTTATGTATTTAATTTACTATACTGTTTTAACTTGTTTTCAAATATTCCCTCTAGGAATAGTTTATCACTGTAAATGTACCCCAATCATAACAAAGTTACAGGAGACATTAACATTATGTCTGCATCCACCATTAAGAGATGCAAATGAATGGAATGATTAATATCCAGAAATGAATGACAAAAATTGTACCAGCCTGAAGCCAGATATTCTAAGAAAGATGGAGCAGTTGCACAAAGAATGATTGTAATTCAAAAAGAAGAAGCAGTGAATGTCTGGGTGGAGGGAGGGGAGGAAAGAAAAAGAAAGCTAACCATTCTGAACATTAGTAAGACCAATCAGATATATATGGCAGATGGTAACACAGTACATATGACTTAGATGGGTATTGGAAAAATGTTGAAAAAGCAGTAAGCAAGTGAATGAAACAAAGGAGTTAATGGATATGAAAATCGACACACAAACAAGTAGACTTGCTGTTCTTTTCCAGAGAGAGTCCTAAATATGTAATAACATTTTGCACCAAGGATCTTCACAAGAATTAAGGAAAATCCCATTTAGGCAGCGCTCACGGAGAGAAGCGGAGGCATGGGGCTGTTGATCTAAGACGCAATTTGCCTACGCTCATGCTGGCAGCCAGTGAAGAAGGCAGAACTAATATACAGGTCTGTGAATTCCTTTTCTAACCACTAGACCCTTCCTACTTGGAAGCATAGTGTGTAGTGACTTGAAGTGTTCCCAAACCCATTGACTTTTACCAGCTTTAAATCAATACCTTTTGGCAATGCCCTCAGCTCTTTCTGCTCTACTTTCCATCCTTATAATCTTTGCTGAAGAATTTCTCAACCAGATTCTTCATTTTTAAATGTTCACAGTTCCTCATCRTCTTCTGCCTTTCCTTAATATGGTTTACACCTACTCGTACTGGTGTTGTGATTATAAGATTGCCTTGCTCAGTTTCTATTTGCCTTTTGATCCAGTAGATCAAAACCCCTTAGGCCTTTAATATGCCACATTTTTCCTCATATTCTACACTTTCTAACATTATATACCAATTTTTCCTCTATCTTCTCAGAAACCTTTTCCTCAAAGCATCTCCATCTTCTGCCTTCTTCTCTTGAAAATACAACCTTAATCATTTGAGCTAAAGGACAGTGTCTCTTTCTTAATTGAATGTATAGGCTGGGAAGAATACCATTGAAATTTAGATTACATTACCTTCTCCGTGTTCTTCTGTAGGAATAACTTTCTAGAGCTTTGAAGGGAAACCCAGCGTTGTTAAGATCTAATGCTCACTGTGCTTGAGAGGCAGCTAAGGTCCTTAGGATCTCTTGGAAGATCTAGACACAGTATGGTCTACTGCTTTTAATGGAGTATGACAATACATGTAGGAGMCAGTATGTCAGGATTGGTTTAGCAGTTCAGAGAACATTTGCTGCCATGCTAGGCAAATCTAAAMCCCATTATGTTATTTGCTATTACACCACATAGTAAAGATAGCTTGATAAACCAGAAAAAATAACTGTGTTTTCTTGTCCCTCAGGTTTGTGTTGTGTCTTTTTCTTATTTCTCAGCAATTGATGAAGAGACAAAAAGAAGTATTTTTGATAGTGATACATGAAGAAACTTGGAAAGAAAATACAATGTTCCAACRCTCCATGGAAATGAAGTCACTATTAGTGGATGCAGATGAAATGAGAACAGTCCTTGRAGCAATCGGTATAGAGAAGCTCACATGCACAATTTCCATCAATACTGCAATATGCTTTACATTGTTCTCAGCTGCTTAAATATMTGACCTTGTCACCTGTTTTACTTGTTCTCAGCTCTGCAGGTATTTACATCCTTAGATTTAGAAGCAAACAAAATAAAGTTCTAAACTTCTATTTGACATAACTTTACAAAAGCTTCCTAATTGTCTGTGAAGAAATCTCTTTCTAAAAGGAAACATTTTATGTGTACTAGTCCTGACCCTCTTCTGCCCCAGCAATGCAGTAAGAGATCCATCTCAATATGAACTTTAAGAAATCTTTAGAGAGTGGGGTCCCTGTGTTTACTACTTTCAGTACCAAACATCATGACTCCTGCTTGTTCAGAAGCTTGTATCTGGGTATACAGCCCAAAAGCAGGGAGGGATCCAGGCAGCGAATTTAAAAGCTTTCTGCCTTTTACTTAAAAAAAAAAAAAAGGAAAGATATGTGCTTATACAACTGAAGGCAAAGATCTCAGATATGAATTTATCTTTGTCTTTGCTAAAAGGGTATTTTAGATATTTTTCTATTGGGGAAATTCAAAGACTAATGCTGAGAATGGTCCAAAACTTCTAAGCATTGCAGACATGGATTTAATCCTTGGCTTTGCAGAACATGAAAATAATATAACTGTTTTAAGTTATATAACTTATACACAAACTTGCATCAGCCACTGAAATGTTAAATGTCAAGTAGCTGTGTAGTATCACAGGTGGTGAATCTTTTGATAAGGACACACCACCACATGTAGGAACCTTAATTCATATGACCTTCCCTGAGCAGAAAAATACCCTGTATGCAGAAATATATTTTCATGGTCACTTAGGAACCTATTCAGTCACAAATTTAAACAAATATCTAATAGYAGGATTCTTGCAAAACCTTTTCACAGATAAACCAGACTACAACTTATTAGAAACCCTTCTCTGAAATCAGGCCATGAAAATATTAAAAAAGCAGTAAAGCCACAGTATTTCTCTGTTTTTTAAATGAATGTCAAACTCTTTGTTCCAATACTGAAAAGAATTCACCAGAACCGATCCAAACAAACAAACAAAAGAAAAAAAAAAAAAAAAAAAAAGGTCCCATCTGAGTTAGTCTCCTATAATTCTTTACAGAATAGAAAAAAAATATGCACAGGTCCTTATTACCCAAGGACAGAGTTCATAATGGTCTTCCTAATACAAAAAAACAGCTGAGTTTTTTTTTTTGTAAAAAGAAATGTCAAAAAAGACATCTATCACTCACAGGGAGCTAGAGGAAACGTGAGACTCATCATCTGGTGGTGACACATTGGCTTTATAAGGAAATTAATCTATTTATTTGCACATTGAAAAAGACTTTTTAGTTGACAGGTTGGATTCCTTTGCACTTTCAAGACCCTGAGCTAATCCTCTCATGAGAAGTAAAAGAGGAATTAGCATCAAAGCAACTTTCTGCAATAAGTAGGGTTTTTTTTTTTCTTGACAGATTTTGATTTATTACAATACTCTGTAATGTAGGGCTCTTTAGTGAGACAGAGATTTTTCTAACTTGGCAAATTAAAGCTGAACCAGATTTGTAGGCATACTTTATTTATTTATTATTATGCTTACTTTATTATGCTACATTTTATACTGACAGGGCAAGGAACACTGAAGACTTTATGTATGGAGTAAAACTACATGCACAGTACTATCAATTCTGTAATAATAGGAAAATCACAAAAACATAGACCTTTCTCTTTGCAATTATTCTCTTGAGACTCTTAATAAATACAGAAGCTCAGGTAACTACAAGGAATGGAATAAGGATAAATTAATCGTGTGTTATTAGAATCGTCTTAGTGGATAACATGCAGAAGAAATGACCATTTTGTGAAAGCTGATAAGGAATATTGTAAAGAAAGAACATGGAAGAAAGGCAAAAAAATTACAGAACTCAGATTCTACCTTCAGAAAGAAAGCTCTACCGCTTCCCCATAGATAGCAGAACTGCCCCAAAAGAAGTTGCAATAGGGAGGTCAAGGAAGGATTTGTCTTAGTCCTAAAAAAAGGATTGATGATTTTGAGCTCTCCCTCCTAGTCATTTGTGAAATACTATGAAATAATCTGACAAGGTTTTTAATTTTATATGTATTTTTAATCTTAACTTCTTTCCTGATCTATTGTTTACATCTCTCAAATTTTCCATTGTCAGCAGCTCCTATTAAACTGGTGTGGTTTGGCTTCCAAAGTAGACATTTCAGTGTATTTCTTTTCAATATTTCATTTCTGTCTTATAGAAGGGATTAGAAAGGATTTCCATAGTACCTGGAAAACATCGAGGTACTATGTGACCTCTTTTCATTTGTGATTACGATAAAGAGAAATGTTAGAGCAAAACTGAATGGTCTGACCAAAGAAGTCCCATTTCTGACATGCTAAGCCAAAAGCACCCTCAACCAAATTCAGAACTGAATCTCAAGTGCAGTGGAATAAAGGATATCTACTTCTGTCTTTGAGGAGAAAAAGGGAGGAGGAAAACARTTATGCTTTGTGCTCAAGACATACAGAGGCTGCATTGTGAATGCCTAAGCAGGACAAGAATTCAGCTGGATCCCTGGCTAGTTGACAGCTGGTACCAACAATTTTCACCTACGCAAGATTAACAGATCCAGTGGTTCAGCTAAGGTTAGTTGCTGTGAAATGGTCCAACAGGATCTTTGCAGTTTATTTATTTTTAAATTTTACTTTCTTTCCTGACCTATTTTTTTGCATCTTTCACATTTTGCACTGATATTAATTGAGCTTGTCATCAGCTCATATTCATGACACATCTTCACAGACAAGTTATCCAAAGTTAATTTTTAGCATAATATTCGTGCATTCATAATTCAGTATTCAYATATTCCAACATAGTTTTAAGGAAGGTATAAGCATGAAGAGGATTAGAGCTGAATATTCARATGTAGGTAAAAGAACATCACTCTGTAGTTATGAATAAACTCATCTGTAATTGTTTCCAGAACAAGTCAGTGTTAAGATTTTTTTCGTGCTTATGTGTTYTTATGTATAACTCTCTGAAGTCCATGGAAAACATATTGGCTCCAAYAAGCTTTAGATGAGGTACGTAAAGCTAGAACATGGCATCTTATGCTCACAAATGTCAATGGTAGTCCCTCTGTGACTGAATTGTCTGAGCCCAATGACATCTAGTAGTAATTTAAAATGGCATGAACCGTGTTAAGCTGGAGACTACTGGAGAGGTTAGAAAGAGTCGTATTTCTAAAACTCACTCTCTSCAGTGAGAAAATTAAAGGAGTTTACCATGATACCATTCAGTCAGAATTCACTCCACARCTGGAAGTGCAGTCAGCATGTTTACATGTCTAATCTTTTCAAGGAAGATATGAACTTCACCTGCTKGAGTTGGATTAAACCAGGCAGGGGCCATAGCTACTAGAGGGGACTCAAAAACTTTCACTATGGATATATGKAGTCATTTGGTAGTCAGTCTCAAGACATCATCCAGAAGCTGCATGTCATTTAGTTCAGAAGTCATTGTAAGAAAAAGAAGAAAAGACTGAACTTATTTTCTTGATTTAGTTCCGGGTATTAGACTATTGCTTTTGGATAAAAATATTGTTATCGTTCTACTTTTATACTGAGTTTTGAGGTATTCAGGCATAGGTACTCTCAGTTAAAGTGAGTTACCGCTTTAATAATAAATCATGGCACACAGTGATGAGAGGCAGATTATGAGATGTAAGTGGCTTAACTTTGCTCTTTTCTGGTTTCAGAAATATGAACAAGCACCCTGGTTAGCTGTAAAGCCTGGGGGCAGCACGCCCATGTTTGAGGCACGGTGTGCTAAGCAAGGTCCTTCGCTCTGCCATCTCAGTGGAGGTAGGGGATGGAGATCCATGTGGCAGCAAAGATGCAAGGGTTATTGATGTGTTAGAAACCATGGAAGCACCTGAGAACAGTCACATAGGAATTAGGGCTTCTCCCCCCAAAAAAGTGGCAGGATCAATAGCCCAACTGAAGTGCATCTACACCAGTGCACTCAACATGGGCAACAAACAGGAGCTGGAAGCCATTGGGCAGCTGGAGAACTATGACATAGTTACCATCACAGAAACATGGTGGGATGACTCACACAACTGGAGTGCTGCAATGGATGGCTATAAACTCTTCAGAAGGGATAGGCAAGGAAGGAGAGGCGGTGGGGTAGCCCTGTATGTTAGGGWGTGTTTTAGCTCTCTAGAGCTTGACGATGGTGATGAAAGGGTCAAGTGTTTATGGGTCAGAGTCAGGGGAAAGGCCAGCAAGGCAGATATGGTGGGAATCTGTTATAGACCATCCAATCAGGATGAAAAGACAGATGAAATATTTTATAAGCAGCTGGGAGAATTCTCACAATCGCTAGTCCTTGTTCTCGTGGGAGACTTCAACTTACCAGATGTCTGCTGGAAACACAACACAGTGGAGAGGAAACAGCCTAGGAGGTTCCTGGAGTGTGTGGAAGATAGCTTCCTGACACAGCTGGTGAGTGAGCTAACTAGGGAAGGTGCCCTGCTGGACCTGTTGTTTGTGAACAGAAAAGGACTTGTGGGTGATGTGATGGTTGGAAGCTGTCTTGGGCATAGCCATCATGAAATGATGACATTTCAATTCTCAGAGAGGTAAGGGGGGGGGGTCAGCACAACTACTACCTTTGATTTCCAGAGGGCAGACTTTGTCCTGTTTAGGAGACTRGTTGAGAGAGGCCCTTGGGAGGCAGTCCTGAGGGCAAAGGAGTCCAGGAAAGATGGACATTCTTCAAGAAGGAAATCTTAAAGGCACAGGAGCAGGCTGTCCCCATGTGCCGAAAGACRAGCTGGCAGGGAAGAAGACTGGCCTGGCTGAACAGAGAGCTTTGGCTGGAATTCAGGAAAAAAAGAGTTTATGATCTTWGGAARAAGGGGCAGGCAACTCAGGAGGACTATAAAGATGTTGTGAGGTTATGCAGGGAGAAAATCAGAAGGGCCAAAGCCCAACTAGAACTTAATCTGGCTACTGCTGTAAAAGACAATAAAAAATGTTTCTATTAAATACATTAGCAACAAAAGGAGGGCTAAGGAATCTCCATCCTTTATTGGATGCGGGGGGGAAACATAGTGTCAAAGGATGAGGGAAAAGCTGAGGTACTTAATGCCTTCTTTGCCTCAGTCTTTAATARCAAGACCAGTTGTTCTTGGGGTACCCAGCCCCCTGAGCTGGAAGACAGGGACAGGGAGTGGAACGAAGCCCCTATAATCCAAGGGGAAATAGTTAGCAACCTGCTACACCACTTAGACACATACAAGTCTATGGGGCCAGACGGGATCCACCCAAGAGTACTGAGGGAGCTGGYGGAAGTGCTCACCAAGCCACTTTCCATCATTTATCAGCAGTCCTGGATAAATGGGAAGGTCCCAGTTGACTGGAGATTAGCAAATGTGACGCCCATCTACAAGAAGGGCTGGAAGGAGGATCTGGGGAACTACAGGCCTGTCAGTCTGACCTCGGTGCTGGGGAAGGTTATGGAGCAGATCATCTTGAGTGCCATCACATGGCACGTACAGGACAACCAGGTGATCAGGCCCAGTCAGCATGGGTTTATGAAAGGCAGGTTCTGCTCGACTAACCTGATCTCCTTCTACRACAAGGTGATYYGCTTAGTGGGTGAGGGAAAGGCTGYGGATGTTGTTTACCTGGACTTTAGTAAAGCCTTTGATACCRTTTCCCACAGCATTCTGCTGTAGAAACTGGCAGCTCATGGCTTGTATGGGCATAATCTTTGCTGGGTAGAAAAATGGCTGGATGGTCGGGCCCAAAGAGTTGTGGTGAATGGAGATAAATCCAGTTGGTGGCCGGTCACGAGCGGTGTTCCCCAGGGCTCAGTATTGGGGCCAGTCTTGTTTAATATCTTTATCAATGATCTGGATGAGGGGATCAAGTGCACCCTCAGTAASTTTGCAGATGACATCAAGTTGGGCAGCAGTGTTGATCTGCCTGAGGGTAGGAAGGCTCTGCAGAGGRATCTGGACAGGCTGGATCRATGGGCCGAGGCCAATTGCATGAGGTTCAACAAGGCCAAGTGCCGGGTCCTGCACTTGGGTCMCAACAACCCCAGGCAATGCCCCAGGCTTGGGGAAGAGTGGCTGGAAAGCTGCTCVGTGGAAAAGGACCTGGGGGTGCTGGTTSGCAGCCGGCTGAACATGAGCCGGCAGTGTGCCCAGGTGGCCAAGAAGGCCAACGGCATCCTGGCCTGTGTCAGGAATAGTGTGGCCAGCAGGAGCAGGGAGGTGATCGTGTCCCTGTACGCGGCACTGGTGAGGCCGCACCTCGAATACTGTGTTCAGTTTTGGGCCCCTCACTACAAGAAGGACATYGAGGTGCTGGAGCGTGTCCAGAGAAGGGCGACGAGGCTGGTGAAGGGTCTGGAGCACAGGTCTGATGAGGAGCGGCTGAGGGAGCTGGGGTTGTATAGTCTGGAGAAAAGGAGGCTGAGGGGAGACCTTATCGCTCTCTAYAACTACCTGAAAGGAGGTTGTAGTGACGTGGGTGTGGGTCTCTTCTCCCAAGTAACAAGTGATAGGACGAGAGGAAATGGCCTCAAGTTGTGCCGGGGGAGGTTTAAATTGGATAWTAGSAAAAATTTCTTCACCGAAAGGGTTGTCAAGCACTGGAACAGGCTGCCCAGGGAAGTGGTGAAGTCACCATCCCTGGAGGTATTTAAAAGACATGTAGGTGTGGCAGTTAGGGACATGGTTTAGTGGTGGACTTGGCAGTGTTAGGTTTACAGTTGGACTCTATGACCTTRAAGGCCTTTTCCAACCTAAATGATTCTATGATTCTATGAAATGTAACTTTTTTTCCCCCAAATGGAACTGAGTTTTATTTCTGTCCAATGCAAGTCAAACCCAGGTGCCCCAAATAATTTATCTTTGTATTGGCTCTTAACTCTCCAAAGATTTCAGCAAAAAAGATAACCTACTAAAAATAGATAAAAAAAGAAGTTTGAGATAGCATCAAATATGGCAGCAGCATTTATGTTTGAAACGGATCTGATAAGAGGAAAAAAGGGAAACACTTCTGGCAGCTGAATTAAAGCTCTGAGGGGTTAAGAAAATTAGAACAGAAAGAAGATGGCAGTATTGAAGCTGAACCCAAAGCTGAGACAAAATATCTAATCTGCAACACATTCTGCTTTTTAGAAAACTTTTAATACCTTGATTGGATAAGGTGCAGTAATGACAGTGCCATTTTCTGTTGTGTCCTTAAACTGATTTTTTTTTTTTTAAATAGCATCCTTCATCCTCCATCTAACTTAATACGAAAATAAATGAACCAAGAAACATGGACTCTTTCAGAAAGAAGAGTCCGTCTTGTGCTTGCTTGACATAACATAAGCAAGACATGATAATGATCAATTCATGTTGAATATTTCTGAAAGATTTATTATGCAGCAAGTGCAATGCAAAGAAGCAGGAGGTGGGAGGCAGAAAGAAAGGAGGAAAGTTATGTAGTCAGAATATGTAAAAGTCAAGGACAAACCGGGTATATACTCAACTTTGATTTTCCATCTTCCATACAAATCAAGGAAAACATGCATGGACTACCACTACCTCCTTGCCAAAACATGGATTTCAAGCTTTTAAAAGACTGACTTTGGGAAGTCACAACTATAATCTAGAAGTCTCTGAAGATACTCCTCTTTTACATCYTTTGTTATTTTTTATAATTTCTTCATAGCTTGTTGAGGAATCAAATATTTGAGAGAAAACTTACCTGGAGAACCCATTGCATCCACTCCTAAAGGRAGTTTTGATCTCACGGCTCATCAGCTCCATTCCTTCATGAGCTCTGAGGACTATATCCAGGAAGTACAAATGTTGTGAAATGGTAAGCACTGTAGTCAAAAGCTGATTTTAGATGTCATACTGGGTATTAAATAAATAAATAACAACAAAAAAATTAAAAGGGACCTTTAAATCTATAAGATCAAGAGCTGTCACAAAGCCAAGGACTGTATTGGAACCAGTATAAAGGATACATTTAAGTGTGCTGAACTAGCTAGGTTGTTTTTAGGGACAGAACCAATGCCCCTAGATGTAAGTGCAGGAACCGGTATGATCTCAAAAAACAAAATGTGAAAAATCGTCTCTTCCCACTGGACAGATCATAGAATCATAGAATGATTTGGGTTGGAAGGGACCTTTAAAGRTCATSTAGTCCAACSCCCCTGCCATGGGCAGGGACATCTTCAACTAGATCAGGTTGCTCAAAGCCCCGTCCAGCCTGACCTTGAATGTTTCCAATGATGGGGCACCCACAACATCTCTGGGCAACTCGTTCCAGTGTCTTATCACCCTCATTGTAAAAATATCCTTATGTCCAATCTAAATCTACCCTCTTTCAGTTCAAAACAGTTGCCCCTGGTCGTGTCACTACAGGCCTTGGTAAAAAGTCTCTCTCCTGCAGGTCTGGCAGAAAGTGCATACTGCAAAGTAATTGGGGAGCCAAGAGAGAGGTGAAGAACATACGGAAGAGGTAGGAGGGACAAGATATGCAGGGARAAAAGAGGTTTGGATTTAAAGCTGATTGTTCGATAATAATACAAGGACCCTGTAAACAAAGAAGCGGGGTAGCTCATGTAAATATGACCTACATATGCAGGCATGTATCACATTACACATGGGTGCTTACAACTGACAAACAGAAATACTTCAACTATTTCTCATCCGCAGGCAGGATGCTCATACAATGCAACTCCCCCTGACAAGCACTTACTACCTTACCTTGTCCTCCTGGCAGAGAAGGAGATTGCTTCACCAGTAATACAGACARAAACATAGATGCTTGCATATGTTTTCAAAATATATCTGCAAAAGGTCTTTACCTGTGTACAGTTTATTTAATAGGGTTGTTCCAGCAGTTGATGCAGCCTGAGGCCAGAAGTGAGGCAAAGCTTTCAGAGAAGAGGTAACATACTTTCTTAGAACAAGGGATGCAACTGGAAAAAATGGGCAACTTTGGGGCACACTTTTAGAGGCACAAACTTTTTTTTAGGTAACAGAAGGTGGATTTGAATAGAAGTTACTTGGACCAATAAAGATGATTCCTATGCCTACAAACTTCACATCGCATTATTTTTTTAAGAACAGAAGAAAAGGCTTCATCTTTCCCTTTTATATATTTRATATGATTCTGTTCTAGCCCTATATTACAGCAGCCATACTTATTTCCAGTTGGTTTTCACAAGTCATGCAGAGAGGGTTATGTGCAGGGGATTCTCTAGTGCCTGCAGCACCATTCCACACCGTTCCATAATTCTTTTTACTACTAAACAAATTGTACACACCCCAGACCTGCAACTTACAGCTGGGGCTAGGAAGGAATGAGGGACACCACATGCAGGAGCAGCACAGAATGTAATGGTGCTTGTTTGCCATTTGACGAAAAGACACTTCAGTCCAAATTGTTTAAGTTCTGTCGTATTTTGYCCACTAGATAATCAGAGATGTCAGAAAAGATAACACACTGTGAGAAAGGTGAAACTGGAAGCTCCCCTCGCTATCTCAGATTTGTTTTTTCCAAGCTCCTTAAAACAAGCAAAATAAAACAAATTCCAACCATAGCACTACCTCATCTGTAGGCGTGGAGTTTCAATATGAAACGTCCTGGTACCAGAGGTGGGATGCAACGCTGTATCAGATCATTGTTATTGGATGGGAGAAAAATACATAGCCATTAAAAATGTAATATAAATTACCGAAGAAAAATATTATCAGAGAAATATCACCATCATTAAGATAAGTTTGTCCTTGGCAATTCTTTTTTAAATACATTTTTTTTTAGGGATTCTAAAGTACAGGAAAAATTAGTTAGCACCATAATCCGGCACAGGATTCCTCAGCAATAAGTACAGACAGAAGCCAGCTAGGAATGGGAAACATCAGTGAGATGATCACAAAGGGTAATAGAAAAGCTCCAGCTGACTTCATGAGCCTGTGGATCAGGAAGCAGGGTCAGCAAAGGTTGGATGGTGGTGGTACATTGAAGTGGGACATGCTTATCCCTTGGTACGCCTGGGAGAAATTATTTTCTACAATAGGTCTTGGAAAAATTGTATTGGAAAATACAAAATTCTTTAGCCACATATTTAAAGTCTTCTTTCGTGGTTGAATCTTTCTGACAATTTCAAATATATTTTATTTTCATGCAAAACTACATTTCATGACAAGAAAATCATCCCCTATGCCCCTCTTTTCTACCAACATTATGGCAATAAAGATAAATTAAAAAAGGTGATTCTAATTCTGCTAGACATTTGATTCCCTCCACACACACTACCATGTTTTAATTCATATCCAGTGTTCCTGACGTGATTTTCAAAAACCAAAATCCCARGTCTGTCATATCTGCTAGAGTCTTCCTTTGTAACGGTATTCATTATTGCTCAAATCAGTGTAAGGAACAGATAATACGTGTTTTGTTCTTTTGACAACTATTCATTTCATTGAGAGCATAGATGTGTAGGCCTGTGTAGACACAGGATTTAAGCAAGCAGTGTTTAACTCAAATCTCATTTTAAAAAGCTTGATTGACATGGCAGTACGCCATGTGGCTGTTTTGCAAATTATAACTTGTATCCACCAGAAGAAAAATGTAGAAAAAGTTTGGATTTTTCTTTTAGGCATGCCAGATCAGGCAAAAGAGTTGCCTACTTTGGAGAGAGTTGTTGTAGATGCCAGAAGTAGGACAAATGTGTTTTTGAAAAAAATCAATGAAAATTTCAACATAACGTATCACTTGTGAAAACCAGAGTGCTCTCTGCTCTCCCTTGAAGAGCCACTCCACCCGATCCTCCCACAGCTTCCAGTGAACAAAGCAACAATAGCTCATTTTCTCTGGGGCAGATCTGGTGAGTTCTAGAGTATCAGATCACCAGGTACATTCACAGGACCAGCGAGCTTCTCCAGGCGTTGCAACCGAGGCGCCCTGTGGCTGCTGGCTGCCACCTGGGAGAAAGGTTTTTCTCAGAACGCGGCTTTGCCACTAGGCTTCCAAAATTCAGCTCAACTGGTACTGAAAATAATCCTGCAATATAGCTTTCGGATTTTAGCCTCTGAAGACAAACAAGCAAAAGATCACATACAAAGATTTAAAAAGGGGTCAGGCATCCCAGATTTGAGCTTGGCCAGAAGAAACAGAACAGGAAAAGTTTTATTCCTCTGGTAATTGTATCATCCTTTTCCGGTAGAAAAGTTTGACTTTTCAGGACGGTCAACCTAGCCCTCACGCCAAGTACCTGGCTCTTACAAATGGGATGAAGCAACAGCTGAAGTGGCTCAGTTCACGACTGCTCACCGAGCCCACAGTCTCTGCACTTAAGGTATACAGCTCTGACCTTTCCTTGCACTTCAAGGAAGGCAAGCACCTCTGCTTTCTCCCAAAATGCCTCGACACCTACCACGGCAGGTTTTGTGTCTTCTGCCAAGACACCTGTCTACTGAAGGATGTGAACCAGCAGCTTGTTTCAAGCTTTTTGAATAAGGCTGTTTCTGCCTTCCCCTGGACAAAGTGAATTGTGCCATTACACAGTGGTTTGCTATTTTTTATGGGCACCACAACAGAAGCCTTTCACACTCACTCTCCAGGAATTTCAATATCACATACCTACTGCTATTCTGTTATGGCAGCCTTAATTAATAAAATAATTWATTTTACCTATGTATGTGTGAGATGAAGGTTTTTGAGACTGGCTCCAGTTTTGTTGGTTTGTCTCTCCTCTGGTGTTATCCATATCTTTTCCCCCACTGTATTAGATGCAATTTTTAGCACACATGCCTCATTACCCACTCTCACTTCCTCTAAAACATTTTCACCTTCCTGACATACTGCAATAGTGCCTTGACATATGTGATTTAAGGTGAGATGTCAGCAGCTGTGCAGCTACAGGTGGGATGACAAAAAGACAACATCCTCCAACAGTGGCACCATTTGCATGCTTGTGGCTAGAGACTAATGGATGGTTGGCACTGTGGATTGCAGAACTAAAGTGACACCATTGGAAAGATTGCCTTTCACATCTTACCTATGATTCAAAGAGAAGGAACAGGATGGTGTTTGGTTGACAGGTTTTTCTTTTAAGCATGAACTTCTCTTCAAGTTTCATGCTTGTTCACTGGGTTCATCACCACAGCTGCTTTCTTTGAGAAAGGAAAGACAAACTAGATGGTCCCAAATCACTTTTCAAACTCATTATTACAGCTCGCACTGACTGTCAAGCTACCACACCTAAGAACAAACCTCTTTTCATCTCATCCATAGTARCTGTAATTATTCTTGGTCTACAACAAACCTTGGTACCCTCAAGGAATCAAACACAATGTAGTCCTCTTAAACCCTCTTTCACTGCAAAGCTAAGTTGAATTGTTTGGATTTCCTGAAGGTAAAATGCATATGCACAGAGAGTAAGAGCGGCTCAGCTGCTGTGCAATTAGCTGACTGGCAGTGTGAGCTTCTAGAATAATTTTAGGTCCAGATTCCACCTATGTCACTCAGATAGTGAAACACATTTCTGATAAAACTAAAGCATGCATTACTCCCATTTAGCAACTCTCTGGGACAATGATTTTTAATTTTTAGCCTCTAACAAACAGAAGGTGATAAGACTGAGAAACCCCCAGTACTACTTYTTTTTTTTTTTTTTTTTTTTTTGTTAAAAAATTCTACAGAGTTCTACAGTTCTTCAGAGCCAGATACAAACTTTGGAAATATCATTTCCCTCAAAATTTAAATACAGTGCCCGAATTCAAATCTTCTTCCTGCTCAAACCTGACAGTGACTAAAATCATGCTGTCAGACCCTCAGTTTTGGATTCAGACAGAACAGCTAAAGCCATCTCTGAGCAGGCTGTGGGATAACTCCCTGTCTGCGGTGCTCCCAGAAGCCCATTTCGCTCTCAGTAAAAGTCTATGTGAAGTTTTGCACAACGGAGAAAGCAACGCAGTAGCTGAATCAGAGCAAGGCCTCTTCCTGCTTCTGCCAGTTCTCTCTCACCATTAACACTTCCCAAGCCCAGAAATTTCCCTGACATTTACAGTTTTTAACGTGTGTCCATGACAGGAAATTTAGGTAATAGTGCGGAGAGCAATTCTGCGCATTTTAACTCCTGCACTAGATTTGGGAARGAGATTTTTCCACATCACAGCTGTTCCCAAAACAAGGTTGAAAATCAATCCAATTATATCGTAAACCTGCAGTGAGCCAGTCCCACAAAAACAAGGGATGTGCCTAATTAAAGACTTTTACATGCACTTTTYCCCCCCATGTCAGACCCAATCATTAATGCTTTAATAACCATTTTCTTCCAGCTGACATTAAAGAAGTGATTGTACTTAYAGAAGAAAAGAGACTAAACCAACTTAGAGATCTACAGCCTACCCAGAGAAACATCTCGAAGTACGACGGAGGAGTTATACCATTCAACCAGATGATATAACGGGGCTTGTACTCAGCAAATGCAGTAGGAATATGCCAATAGAACCAAAGAAATAGGGTTGATCTGAGCTAATATTYTAGGTTCTTTTCTTGCTTCAGTGTATATAAACTGCCTAGTTATTAGTAGAAACTGCTAGATTGCACAAGAAATGATCTGTCATRTAAATAAATAAAAAAAGTTCACTTGATTGTGTAGTTAAGTTTTCCACCTTGGAAAACTAAGAATTGTACGATCATGTTTCCATTTATTTCACTAGAATGCTTTCTTCGTACCGTGTGGATCTTCTAAGGACTATTTCTCTTACGGCACAAAACAGTACTGTGAAAYATGTTTAAAATCACATGTGCTACCCTTAGAATTACTGAATCAGGATGAGTATTTCATGTGAGCACAAGGCTTGCCAGACTCAGCAAACTCAACAAGTTTCTAAGTGAGCTTGTGAAAATGTTTGGATATGATTATTGCTTTGCTTTAAAAAAAAAAAATTTTAAAACCTCCACTATTTAAGTATACATTGAGATACTCTATATACTCTATTTAAAAATTATCTTTACTTTGATTGATGATTACCAAAGATGACAGATCATAAAATATAAAATAATATAAATTTTTGTTAGGATTTTAATAGAACTTTAAACCTSAATATTTCTAGTCTGCATTCAGACTAACCCAAGTCTACAATTTATTCAACATATATTTTATTGTAGAGTGCTTCAGCAAGAGCAATTGCTTTCTGCAACTCACATTTCCAGTCAACTGCAGACATCTTTAAAATATAGCTCTTCAGTAAAGATAGGATCCTGGCAAGATAAGTATTCATGTTTGCAGCTGTCACTGCTTTCATAATCATTTCTTCACTTGCAAGGCTAGGCTGTTAAAACCTTTCTCAGACACGCAATCCACAATACTACAAAAAATGCCTGGTTTAAATGCTATTTTCCCCACATCTAATTTGGAGACAATTAAATAACTTCAGAACTGACTGAAGATTTTTTTATAGCAGCTTTTCTACAAGCAGTTTTATTACCATGTGGTTCCCTAACCATTACACTACTGCTAATTAGGGGACCATAGTTTATGTGCCAATGCAGCAGTGCAACGGTAAACACAACGACAAACTCCATTGCCCTTTGTTACCCAGTTTAATGATGGGTAAATTGTGTTTATCTGTATTGCCTTCCATACCACAACCAGTCAAAATTTTGGCAAGGAAGTGCTTTGCAGATTGCTCTTACCTGGAAGTATTTTAAATGAAATTACCTGAAACTTTTGCATATTCTATAACGTGTAAAAATGCCTTGACAGTTCAGTTTAAGCAGAGAAAAATGTAGATCTTTCCTATTTAAATCGGAGCAAGACTTGGTCTTAGCAGTTTATCCAAATCTGTGTTTAGCAGAACAAMACTCTCCTTACCCAAAAGGCTTAAGAGTATTAGAATTATCAATGTTCTTCAGGATATTTTGGCTGATAATCTAGAGATTGTGGGGATGGAGGCTCACAGAGAGTGGTCTCTGCCATTATATTTGCCACTTATACTGGAGAATGCCTTGCTTAAAATACCACTTTTAACTCCCATTTGGCAAAATAAGCCGCAGTGACTCTTTAAGCTTCTTTTTAAACTATCTTTTTAGAAGAAAAAAAGCAAACCTTCTTCACCTGCCACTCATCTGAGGCTCTTACTACGGTAATGCTTTGCGTAACGATTCTCACCCTGATCGTATTTTATTTTCTTCAGACCTGGAAAGTTTCCATCCATTTTACATCCTCTCACCCCCAACCGAATCCCTTGGCACAGCTCCACGTCATGCCCTCCCAGTCCCCTTTCCCCCATGGTGGCTCTCCCTCCTGCCCATGACTGTCGCATCCTTCTCTCCCAYGCTGCGGGTCCACTCTCAGTCCATCCCACTTCTTTTCCCCCCCTTTCATCCCTTGCTTTAATAACCAGTCCATTTTTCAAACAAATAGTTCTGAAAATAACAGCATGTGATTCCCAAGGGGTTTGTATCTCATGGCTGAGTGAATTTTAAACTGAATTATACTGAGGCTGCAGCATGAGTCTATCCCTTATTAGACACTAGAAACTCTACCCGGAGAGGAATACCACCTGAGTGGTTATTTAGATAACTAGTAAGGACATAGCTTTATTCTTTTAGGAATAACAAAGCAGAAGCCAGCACATACAGAAATTCCTTAGTTCRTATAAAACAATTAAAATTCTTATATATAGCCAATATTTTAAAATATATGATAAATAAGTCCAGAAAATTTCAACAGAGAGAACAACTGGGTGTTGGAAAGTATTTATCTATTTCTCCTGATTAAATGACACCATTGCAGGCTTGAGCTAAAGATGAGTTTGGGTGAAGATGCATGAAAGTGAGGCATAATAATCAGTCTATAAATTAAAACAAGAAAGGTGTGGAAGTAATAGCAAGGAGATTTTTATCTTTTTTAAGTGACAGGACAATTACCTTGTTTGGTGCAAAAAATGTTTGTATTTTTCTGTTAATGCAGACCAAGCTTTCAAAATGGCAAGTAAACGGGTTTTGAAAGTGTCAAATATGTTTTGTGTTATTTGTCAAAGGCACAAATATTCTGCCTGGGAATCATACAATGATGAAGTCAGAGTTTTCAACAAGAAATAAATATGCAGGCAATTTATCAGTTCCCACAGGAAATTARTTATAATATTACTTGTAATTTTTCTTATGTACAGTTAATAACAATGTATAATAAAACATTTACTTTATAAATCATGAGATTTGGACACTAAAGAAGTTCTGAAATTGGACATACAATTTTAGAAGCTCATAAATATACATGACTAAAAAGCCATAAATAGCAACATGTCTATCCAGCTAAGAAATGTGCTACTTTTGTGTTTTTATAATCATGCATTGAAATGAGATCAGCCAACTACTGGTAGTTGTTGGAAAATGGGACATATACACACACCCTTGAATGTCAGAAATGATAGCCAATGTGCAATGTTAACTAGTGGTCTGATTCAATGCCTCTTAAAATCAGTAGAATGAGCCAGACACTAAAAAAAACGGTTAAAACTGGTTCTTCTGTGATGTTTTGGGAAAAGAAAAAAAAAAAAACAAAACCCAAACCAAACCAGAAATAATAACAACAGGGAAAAAGCAGGTTTTASAGTATTATTATGACAAGCCAGTCAAGGTAGGGTTGACTTTGGATTGTCTCCTAGAACTCACCTCACATACACGGTGGCATATAAATAGGCTTGAACATACTGAAAGTTTGTGACTTAAAGTAGTTCTCCCTATGTACTAAGAAGAAAAATTAACAGAGGTTTGAGAGATTTCCCAAGAAAAAAAMCCACTGTTCTTATACCTCCATCCCAAAATATTATCATTCTGGTGGAATTTTTAATGAGGCTTTTTAGCATAGTAAATGTTATAAGATGTAACTTCAAAAAGCCATTTCACAATGAAGTGGGATCTGTTTGTTTTTTCTCCTAAAAAAAGGATGTCCAGACTATCACATTTCCAAATCAGTATTTCTCAGGAGAGAAATATGCTGCCAGAAAATTTCTCAAAATCTCAATTAGAATGCACCCTTTAAAAATACTATTTAACAAGCTTTTAGGTTTTGCTCTCAAATGAGATATTTTAGCTATCTCAGAAACAAAAACAACTTGAAAACTACATCTTCTCCATCTAATCTTCAGACTAACTGAAGATGTCTGTCAACAAGAATTAAAGATTTCTGTCAACACAGGGAGGAAGAAGTCTGTGCTACCTGTGTYACCTGCCTCCTAACTGCAACCTGAGGCACCTCAGTCACTTCAGCCATCAACAGAGTAACAGGACGTGCAGGGACTGAACCTGGAAGTAGCCACAATAAAATCTTTGCATACAGATAAGTGCTTTAGGTTCCATCTGATTTTAATTTTGCTTGTAAGAATAAACGGACACTTAACATTATTATTATTATTATTATTAATGCCTTTTTAAAATCAAACATGAAATTTACTGTGAGTATACACTAATAATTTTATCACTTTCTTTTCCCGGGTAATGCATGTATTCACACCTGTCACAAAAAAAAGCAATTTATCACACAATTGAAACTTTATGARCAGTGGAGTCTTAACAGAGAAAAGAAGCTTTTTTTTTTTTTTCGCTTTTGCAATTGTTTCTGGAAAGTAGCAAGTGCAAATTTCCCTATTGTGTTTCCCCGCTAGCACATATCCTTTTGCTTTTCTGTGTCTTTTGAGTAAGATATACTCCTCTTCAATGCAGAGGTCTGTCCACAGTACACAAAGAATTCTCACCCAGGGCAAAAGTCAGCAAGATGACTCTACGGCATGTTCTAGAAACCAAGTGAAAGAGATATACATTTGAAAAACAATAGGAGGCAGCAATGCAACCTTAGCAGGCAGTTCCTACTCATGCTACTCTCTACTTTGTTCCTGTGTGATTTTTATTGCTMTTAAATTCTCTTTGTTGATTCCTGATTGTATGTTGGTATAGACTTACCACCTGGAACGCCTTTGAGACTGCACACAGGAACAGCTCTGTGCAGACAGTTTTTTTCAGGTAAGGTTGAAACCTCCTCAAGGCAATGCCTTCGAATCCTTGGCTCTACTGAAATTCTTATTAAGAGTCCACCGGGCTTCTCACTAGAGCTAGGACTYCAACCAGCCACCATGAATCTCTAAAGCGCTTACTTGATAGACAAATGATTTAAGCAGTAACAGATCTCCTCCAGAGCTTTCTGCTGTCATTTCATGGTCAGTTTAAGCTCGCATGCACAATATTATTGCTGAAAGGGCGGTCCTGCAACTCCTATATTATCTGTACATTGCTGCCTTAGAGAACTGGTTCAAGCATGCATGCAGCTGAATGATAACCCAGGCTGAGGAAACGCACCAGCTGAAAAGTGACYGGGGAGAGTGGGGGAGTTTCACTGAGGAAAGTGTCTGCTTCTGCCAGTAGAGAGAAGGGATTAGTCTGGAGCGGGAAATAAGTGGCACCACATCAGCAGGTTTTAAGACTTTAGTGTTGTTTCCTACCTCAGACTGTTTMTTCTACATTTTACTCCTCCCTTGACTTCACGATCCAATAAGTCCTTCCTCCAGTGGTTCTCTCTGTAGAAATTACAATTAAGAAAATGTGTATAGAAAAAATCAACTTGTGAGCTTGTATTTCTCAGCAATTCACTGTTCTCAGAGCTTTTCATTCTTTTGAATCTCTTCCTGATGAGATGAAATGCTAGACCATGCAGCAAAATAAACTATTTTTGTATCTTGCAGAAATGTTCAAGCTAAAACTAAGACCATGTAAAGATCTTAGAAGAATGCTGCGAGGCACTGAAAAATGTTCCGAGCAGTCTGTCACTAAGGGATGCCCCCAGCATGCTGGAAGACTTCGGTTCCAGTCTCTCTTCTAAATTAGGCAAAGCATGAAGCTGGACCTGAACTTCCCACAAGTCAGGTAGGTGCCATAACCCTGTGCTCCTGGCTGCCGGGGGGAAAAGTGGGCCCTGCCAGKTTTTTTTCAGTGTTCCCCACTAGGGAACTTCTGATGAAACTAATATATCGCCACAAACGCTTTTCGGTTTAAACGGATCTTTGCTTTCTGAGAAAAGCCACTCAGTCAGGAAAAAAAGAAATATCACCTTGTTCTGAAAAACAGGAGATGCTATTTATTGCTCAGGTTTGACAAAGCCTGGGTTGTATGGAGGGTGGAAAAAATGAACACGCGGAGTGTTTTCATATTTCTCTGGGAAAGAGAAGTATATTCCCCACAGCAGCAGCGTCCTCTGCTCCATTTTGGCTGGAGCCAAGGGAAARGCAAAAAAAGCAAATGGAGAAGACAGACAAGAAACAGTTTTGAAACTGTTTGAAACTGGTTATGAAACAGATACAGGAAACTTGTGACAGACCAGCTCATCAGGAAGAGAGATTTCCACCCACACGGCTCCACACAGGTCAGCTCAGCGAGCTCGCAGCGTAGCCCGTGTGATGGAAAATAACACAGCCTCGCAACAGCCAGGGCTTGTGCTGGAAAAGAGAGGGAGGGATGGAAGAGGAACTGCAAGGTATGTGGGGAAGGTGGATGACACTCAAGGCTGCTGTCTGCTGACAGAGGTTCTACCACAGCCACTCCACCTACCCCGAGCAGGAGTCACAGGCAATAAGCTTCCACGGGGAGGGCTGACGCTATCCAGYGAGGCCTTGGAGGATTTGAGTCTTGCCACTGTTGAACTTTGCCACGATGTTGGTAGCCGTTTTGGCTAATGCCTCCTCCAGCAGTGTTTCATAAGGCCCTGGGAGAGCATATCCTCAGTAGGCTCTGGGGTTCTTGTAAGTCCATGGTGCAATCTAGCTCATGGGTGCTTTTCTTGAATGGCTAAATCAGCGATATCATCACATTTACCATTCTGAGGAAGTGTTTTGTGTTTTCCTGAGGCTCTGAGATTAAGTATCTTGATAGCTAAACAGTATCTGCAGTCTGACTGTTGTTTCTGAAGGAGTGCCAGACAGTGAGGGATCACACAGCCGAATTTCTGAAGATTAGTTAGGGGGGAAAAAAAAAAAAGGATAACACAAGTGGAAGTAGTAGCAGGAACTGCGTTACTACATGRCATTTGGAAATGACCCTTCAAATCAACAGTCTGACTAACGCATGAGTCATTATTCATATTAAAAATAATTGCTTAAAAAAAMCAAAAAACAAGTTCTGTGGAATTTTAGTAATATATGTGTACAAGTTTTCTGTACAAACTAGAAATCACTTATATTCTTAAGCCTTATACATTATTGACTTTTGACCAAAAAGCAGACATAATAGATTACCCGACTGTATACTTCARCCATCATTTTATAGCTTGTGCCCAAATTTAGATCTTTTGTATAGATTTACTCTTCTGCTAATGCATCCTAATATCACAACCAATTCCTCAGAAAAGACAGCTTGGAGACTTCTGCAAACAGCCGGCTGAGTGAAATCTTAGCAGTTCTAACCTCAGAGCTTAATTGATTACAGTGAAGATTAAAGCAGACATATTTCAACTCCAAGATTTATTGGTTACTGTACCAAAGATAGGTTTCTATCACACTAAGGTCAATAAAGACTTTCTACACTTGCAAACAGCAAGGAAATACAATATAATTGCACTTCAGAGTAAGATGAATATCAGCAAAGAGCGAACTGTGAATCTGTGTAGCTAGCAGRAAGTGTTATAGGTTCAAAAATTGAACAATGAATTGAAACCACTACAGAAAAATGATTCTAGATCTATAAATTTCTTCAGATTTAGAGCAAGCATGATGCACACAGATGGGCAAGAAATAACATAACAGAATTTAAATTACTTTGTTGTCCAGTTACTGCTTAAAATAGCATTCATTTAAATATTAAAGAATATAATAAGTTAGCACATTATAAATAACTACAATGATTTTTAGAAGCCAGAGAAATGTTTGGAATCTTTATGCTACCTGAAGCTTACTATAATGCTTTTGCAACCAAGAAGTAACCTTAATCAGCTGAGAAAATTCTTTCAGGAAAAACCTACCTGAAAGCAGTTTTGCAGAAGCAGATTATTAAATTATTTCTTTGCCAGCCTCTCAGAGGGTCACAGTGCCTTCATCTGCTTCTTGCACCTTTGCAGCAAGAAATTGTTTGCAAAAAAATGTCTGTGTAAAATTTAAGAATTATTGGCTGTGTTTTGAATACATCAGTGTGCACCTGTAAAAAACATTGCCAAGAGGGTCAAGTTCGATTTTCACCAGCGCAGGAACAATAGAGGATAAAAAAAATCCTTACATGCCCATCTGACTGAAAACACATTAGGATGACAAGATGGGTGAAATTTAAAGATGTCAGATTGTCTGAAATCGCACCAAAAAAAAAAAAAAAGGACAAAAAAAATCTGTAGAAGCCAGCCTTTTAAAGCAGAGGCARGGTGAAAGACTGATACAATCTCAGAGAAAAGACCCCGGAAGAAAAAGAAAAGAGCTCTTCAGAAAAGAGCAGCCATGGCTACAGGTGTGGGTGGAAGTCCCTAATCCAGAATAGTCACATCCAGGACAGATTCTGSCCAAAGAACATTTGAGTGATGAGAAAACAGGGTCTGAAAATKGTATGCAAGTCTGTTTATAGTGTTTCATCCATCTTCTTATTTCTCTTAAGCTAATTAATGCAAAGAACAGTCTATTTTTTCTCCTTTTTTTTTTCCTTTTTTTCTGACATCTGCATTATTTCAATGACTGGATGACCTGTAAGAGACAAACTGTTAGCGTCCAGGGAAGTATACAGTCTATGGAACCAAGAGTCATCCGATGAGCCTGTACCAGGACAGAAGTCTATGCCAAAAGTGTGCAGGAGGAGCCACGAGAGATGGAAGAGTCTCACACAGGCAAAAATCGAAATCARAGATGTCTAGTGGGCTGGAGACTAAAAACTGCACATTACTTCAGCTTACATTAAAAGTTTCTCTGCAATATTAGAGATGGTGACCCAATTAAGTCAAGTCYAAGAATGACCAAGTGTTTCTGGTCTGAGCTATTGGTAGCTCACTGAAGTAAGCAGAATGACCTCGATTTACATCAGGTCATCGCCTGGCTTTGGATAGCTCTGAGAACACAGGTGTCATTGTAAAAAGGAACATGGAAACATTATTCTGCTCACAGAAATTTAGCGTTTACACTGGGATTACATGTTTGTTGGCCTCCTCCGTGCAGTTATGCATGTAGGAGACCAGTTACCTGTTAACTTTGAGACATTACTGCTCCCACAAGCCAAATACAGTGTGACAAATCCTTCAGGTGTCACAGAAAATAACGAGATTAGGTACAACTACTAYACAGACTTTTTGTCTAAGGTTACCACTGTCAGTTATTTTTACTTTTGTGAGACATTTAAATTCCAATGCACGATATTTAATGGTAAATTCTTAAAATTCATATATCATTTTTGCCTGTACTTTTTTTTTTAGAGACTTGCTTTGAGTATGTGAAACCTTTTACTATTTTCCCACTAAAGATTGTCCTTTCATAGCTATTGTCTACCTGTAGTACAAAACCAAAGGCTAGCAAGGCTGATTATAGTTCTTATAGTCCCAGAATTCTGATAAAACAAATCCAGTCCCTGTCCAAAGGCATTATAAGTTAAGTGAATGAAAACAACAATATAAATATAAACCAAGGTTTCCATAATTGCTAATGTTTTCTAAATTAGATTTACACAAGCATATACTTCTTTGTAGGTAATTTTGAACTGGACTCTCTCATAGGAGTGTGTCCACCAGGAAACTGAACAGCTCAGATGTGAATGATTCAGATGCATCATCAGGAACAACAAGATCCCAATGCATTTAGTCATATTTCACTGCCTCCTACATAATTAATTTAATTTATTTGCTATACTCTCAATCCACTTCTCCATTAGCACCAAAAGAACTGAGGCTTGAAAATCACTGCTATATGCTACCCAGTGGTAGATCTGAGTACCCATGGATTTAGAAATACATYATGACAGCAGAATATGCAAAGAGACACGGTATGGTGAGATTTATTTCAGCTAGCTGTGACCACCCACCTTTTTATACCAGCTCTCCTGGCTCCCTCTTTAGTCAATGAGCGAGTCTCTCCTGGGAGAGGAAGAAATGCCCTCTGGCATTGATTGTACATTGGGTTTGGATCCATTAAGTCCCTCTAATTCCCATTGGCTAAGCATGCTGAATGTAAATCACACTAGGCACAGAGCCTTTGGTAAAATTTAGTGCATTGGAGTCYAGGCCCAAAGGCTTTAAATTATTAGATTCATTCTTAGGGACCAGAAATTGTGTGGCTCAGGTAAACAAATCTCTCTCTATTACTGGAATTGAAGGCAAGCAAATTTCATTTTATTTTAGGTAGTTTAGTTGCTATTAGCGTCACAAATTCTGTTCATTACTGACTATTCCTGTGGGACAACCAAGACTGGGCCATTGTCTATGTGGCACATGCTGCTCAACACAGGAGATTAACCTGGGAGCAATCTGTTCTCCACTGCTCTAGGCTAGATGGCAACTGAAAGTCTTAAGAGAGAGTTGAGGGTCCTGAATGAAAAATTATTTCTCAGTTTAAAATAGGTGTTGCTGACCATCTGAATGTGTTATTGCCAAACTAATAATAACTTCCCCTATCTGGTGTTTTTTTTGTTGTTGTTGTTGTTTTGTTTTGTTTTATTTTGTTTTGTTTTGTTTTTAAGGACTACAATATATTACTTTGACATCCACCTTGATTATAAAAAAACATTACCAAACTGCATGATGGCATAGAAAATACACTTGTTAAAATCACAAGTGACTGTAAGCAGAGAAGAGCCACAAGCATGTTGGAGGACAGGWTTACAATTCAAAATGATTTTGACAAACTGAGAAAATACTCCAGAAAAAAAATAAGATGCCATTCGATAAAGACAGCTGTAAAGTTTAATACTTGGGCAGGAAGAATAAACTGCAAAAATATTGGATAGGGAACAATTCACTAGGCAACGGTAAWGCTGAAAGGAAGCCAGGAACTGTAATAGCTCACAATTTCCAAGCTACTGAAAAAAAGGAAAAGGCCAAAGAAGGATGCATAAGTGGGCACATTCTYCATTGAATATGGGACAAAGGCCTCCCCCTTCACAGGCTGGGACCATAGCATCAGCTGTGGTTCATATTGGGAACTGCACTTCAGGAAAAATAAGTATAATGGTGCCCAGTGTGTTTTTCTYATTCCTCAGTACAGATATTCTCTTTATTTTAAAAATGTCCAGAATGTGTACTTTTTTCTCCAAAATACCATTGCTAACTGTATTTGGGAATATTAGAAATAGTTTACCTTCTGATTTATTGTTTCACATTTAATACAGAGGTGACCAAAAAAGAAATCTGTCACAGCAGCCTGGAATTTGACGTTTTTAATAAAACATAAAATAACTGTTATTGCTGTATCCACTCTATGCATAAAATAACATTAAAAATGCATGTGGAAATACTGAAATATTTCATTCTACTTTGCTGACCTGAAATGAAATGTCTAATTTCAGCTGGCCATTAGCTGAGCTGGCCCATCTCAGCCACTTTGCTGCCCAGTGGGAACCACAAAACCGTGTCCCTCTTTGGCCAGATTTCAGTTCCTGTTACTTATTGTTGGCTCAAACAGATAAAAGCTAAGGTTGGTCAGAAACAAATTGTTTCCTGACAGAGAATTTTACTGACATAGATTTTTCTTTTGCAGAAACTCTGGAATTAAAGGAAAACCCATTTAGTGGTGAGAAAGCATTTGAAATGAAACCAAAGATCCTTAGATTTTTCTCTTCGAGAAAAAAAAAAAAATCTTCCATCATGACTAATGTTACTTATCATCTTCCAGAGCTAGAGGTCTATCTTTAAATCCTCATGCATGCAGAGTAACCCACATGAAGCTCAGACAAGCCAACACCACTAGACACCCTTTTTTGGACAAAGATCCTATTCTGTATCCTCTCTTCATCGGCCTGCTGACTCATTAAAACAGAAAAGGTCACGCTTTGAGTCTAACTCTGAGTATAACAACACAGGTTTCAGGGATTTCCAATCCTTTTCCATAAGATTTAGATTTTGCAGCTTGAATGTGAGAGAGAGCTCTACCATTGACTTTCAGAGGTACATTTGCAGATCAGCTTATTATAATTTGCACTGAATTATTAACGCTGAGCCGACTGATTAATTCAAAATGTGTGTGCTGGTTCTATCAGAGCATACTGTGCTCTACAGAGCAAATGAAATCGGAGCAGATTGAGAGGGGCAGAACTTGTGCAACTTCTTTGCTGACCCCTGCAGGCACAAGCTGATTCTGTCAATTTTTACCTTTGACTACATCTATTTTGTACACTTCTTGCACAACACGGAGCTCGGGAGGAAATTAAATATGGCCTACATCTACATTCTAATGCAATTCTAATGCACCGCATTATTTCTAGTAATAATCTCCCCCCACAGAAAGAACTGATGCATATTATCAAGCATGAATATAGTTAATGATTTAAAAGAGAAATGAGTTCATTAAAATATTTGTTCACCTCAAAACAGTACTAAGTCAGAGGAACAGATGAGGAAACAWTTTTGCCTTGTTTTTCAAACACCACAAATAGAAATTAAAGCATTTGATATAAAYAATGATATTCACATTTCAGTTTCCAAAAATTAAAAAACGTTTCTTTTTCTTTAGACTTTGACAAGTCTACCCTCTCGGGGTGTAGCTATGTCATTCATACCTAGCATCATTGAGGTTAGTGTTTTCCAAGCTTTCTATTGCCTGGGTTTCTTCCCTGGCGTCCTCCTCCCGCTTGACTTGCCACTTCCTCCAGCCCCTCCAGGCTGCCTCCTGGGCTCTCCAGCCCTGGGAGACTTGCTGCTGCTTCCCCCCTCCCGCTCCCAAGCCAGCTCACTCATTCTCTGCCTCAGATTTGTGCCCTCATTTCTTACTTCCAGACCTCTGCTTTGGCCTCCATGCTCAGATATATCTCCCATGACTCCTACTGTTCCCTTCTTCTCCACCTCCACATTGCACCTCCTTCCTCCTCCTCCCCCTCAGTGAGTTTGGCTCTGCTTTAGCTCTTCACATCTCCCTCCCACACCTTGCCTTGGGCTGGCATGCCCAGCTGAACTCATTGCTGGGCTCCCTGCTCAGTCCCAGTGTACTCCGCGCTGCTACCGGTACCTAGCACCCTTCCCGAGCAAGCGGCACCCATCCACCGGTGAGAGCTCAGAAGCCCTTTGATGATATTACTGTGAGGGCATCATCCTCTGCTGTAYCCATTTTATGAAAGCTGCTATCTCTGAGTAGAGGGATCAAAGTAAAAGATGGAACATTTGACAATTTTCTGAGTTGTTACGGATCAAGAGTTGCTATTCATGGAAACACCGCACCATATTTAGASTGACAGTTAAAAATAAACAACCAAGAAACAACAAAAATCTAATATACTGAGCTTGTTTTGGAAATCAGACATACGTTTTTTTTTTGAAAAGCATACAGTTTTACTAGAGGGAAGAACTAGTGTGAACTCCTAATGATATATAAATATTCCCGGTGGGAAAATAAATAAAACAATGTTCTTTTTGCAACATTAGGTATGAAATMTTACAGAAGGAAAAAAAGCCTTTCTTTATTTAAGCATTTCTATGTTTCTTGAAACTGTTTACATCATGAAGTCTAGTGCCTTTCTGAAGCAGGTGAGCAACAAAAGATGATTAACCATAGTTCCTTTCTGGAGTGATGAGAGAACGTTGCCTGCAGACCTCAGTTAAGTTGGATTTGAAGAGCATTAGTCCTATATATTGTCACCATCCCTGGAGGTGTTCAAAAAACGTGTGGATGAGGTGCTTCGGGACATGGTGTAGTGGGCATGGGTACTGGGTTGWTGGTTGGACTCGATGATCTTAGAGGTCTTTTCCAACCTTAATGATTCTATGATTCTATGAACCACATTTTAAAGACAAATGTGGATTACATAAATGGGCAATGGTCTCATCATCTACTTGAAACTTGAACTGTTATTCYTTGGACACTTGTTCTTTCAATCTAACAAGATCATGAAAGTTTAGTACWATTATTGATACCTTCTGTATTTCAGCAAAATTTTAGTTGCCCCGTGAACTAAGTATAATAGAGGGGAGGGGAATCCATGTAACTACCTAAACAGACTATTTCATTGAAGAACAAAATAAATCAATTTGTCTTACTGAAAGAGATGATGAATACAAATACTAGACAAAAATATTTTAACTTTAATCAGGCCTGGTTTTAGAATCAAATTTTACTGTTGTTACAAAAGAAGATAAAGCCTTTAAAAAAATAACCTAACACTACACCTAAGAAAAATTAAGTCTCCATGCTTCCCTCAGATATGCCTCCAGGTGAGATTCTCGGGCAGAGGAGGACCAGTCAGGTCTCAGACTTCAGTTGGCATTTTCTGTCTGGTTATTCTACTTATTTCCTTAGACATAATACTGAAATAAACATAACAAAACAAGTAGACTCTTATGAAAACAGACAGTAGAAAGAAGGAAAATTACAAGGCAATAAGACAATGTTAGGAAAAATCACAATTCTGTGAAAAAAATCTATATATTCTTTATCCCCATAAATAGCTGCAATATCCTTAGGATACTTCCCGTTGTGCCTATTCACTCATACAGATGCAACATATTCAGTTTCTTTATCAAAAGAGAGATTTTTATCTAACTACCCAATTAAAGTAGTTTGGAAAGAGGTGGAGAGAATAACTTATCTAGTTCACTGTTTTTGCCCAGAGGGCAGGTAAAGAACAGCCTGTTTTTCTGTAGATACATAAGTAATATAAATCAGAAAAAGTAAATAGATTGAGGTTCCCTGTCTATACTTATATCAAAATTGCTATAGTTTCCCATTTCAGATTAATTATTTTTCATTATTTGGCTATTTTGATTTCAGTGTGTTGTTCTTCTGTTCATTGTTAATTCAAATACTATAAAACTTTGACCGGGGTTTGTTTTCTTTAAATAACGGTAAAATCTCCATTGATTTTGATGGAAGCAGAGGTAAGTCAATAATGAGAGCTTCAGAAAATCCTCATCTCTGACTCAAGACCTATTCATTACTGGACAGAACTAGTAAAATTTGGTGTTATGCTCTGTCTCAATTCAGAATAAATTATGCAAAACAACTGAGCAAAGATAAAAAATTTCATTACAACTTGGCAAAGTTACAGAATATTAAAAACCCTTAAAAAMCAGTGGCTAAATTCTGTAAGTCTCTGTTCACAGAAATTAAGAAGCAAATTCCGTTAATGCGAACAATATGCAACTGCTCAGGTAAGTGTACCCAAAAATAAGAGTATGCATGCATACATGACTGAAGAAATCCTCAAACTAAAGATTTTTCTGTTATAAAGTCACCTAGAAAGTGTTATTATGAACAATTTAGTTCATTATTTCAGCTCAGGAAGACAGTGGTTCAATCCTACTGTGCCAACCAAAATAGTGATCTGTAACAATTTCTTGCAAAAATGTATAAGGGTCAGAAATTGGCAAAATTAGTGTACTATTCAGTTTTATTATGTTGCCATAATGTAGGTATAGTCAAATATTTGAATGAAAAATGTGTTAACTGCCCCACTAAATTTTGATTGTTTAATTGAAGTTATAGCTTAGATTAAGAAGAATAAGATATTTCAAGGCTTGTGGCCAGCAAGTCAGAGGCAATGGAGTAGTGACACATGACGTGAAATGCTTTTTTCTCTTGGCTTTCSCAATAACTTCAGGACACTGAATGAGTTAAATCAGGCAGGCTGGCCGAGATGATGGAAGAGATGCTATAAGCACTCGTTCACTGACTAAAGCAGCTTTTCTGGCCTTGAAATGACCTGATCCAATATACAGAAGATTTTCCTATTCCAACTCAACCAGAATTTTAAAGCCACCCTCAAGCATTCTGAATCAGAGGTAACATAAAAGCTGCTTTTAGCAAGACTGAGGAAAAGAGCATCAAAACTTCAAACYTCTGCCAAACAAAGCAAACGAACAAACAGAAATCCCAGAGCAGAATTATACTCAATGAAATCCTACATTAATGGTTAATCTGTTGAGCCATAGGGTACCTTTTAGGCCAGTTGTTAGTTAATTTTTTTTTGYACTGCAATTTCCCCAGATATAAAATAGGACAACAACGTTTGCTYAGTTGCAGTGGTTGTGGGAATTTAAACCGCGCACACATCCACGTTTTGCAGACAGTAACAAACATCCATTTGCATAGTGCTGGGCTGGGGTAGGTATTATTAATCATGAAGAACATTAATCATAAAGAAGAGATCAAGCAGTTCTCTGAATTGTTCTGACAAAGGTTATTAACAATAGAATCCAGTATGGGACTTCAGCCTACTTGCACTTCCTCCAGCTTTGGGCATCTGGCTGACCTGCCTAAATCAGAGGCCTCATCAGTCTCAGCTCCCTCTACAGCTTTTTGGGAGGGAGTGATTCTCCAGAGGGTGTTCCAGACCCTGCCTGGTACGAATTGCCCTCGGCAGCTGTCTCCTCTCCACGCACACAGCTTAAGGTGAGCGCTTCAGATGCTTCAGTTGGAAACTACAGTTAAGTAGGAAGAACCCAGGCGATAAATCCAAAATTTGTGGCAGGTATCCCAATGTAAYTGGGATCCAACCCAATTTTGTAATCTCCAAAACTCGTGCTTCATTCGTAATAGTACTGATACTTGCTTTGCTGTACAAATGTAAGTTCTTGCACTAACAATGTATTACAACCACACACAGATTTCTGTGTAACAATCCATGCATTGAAAACTCCAATGTAAGGATGGTTTTTACCCCAGTTTTACACATGTTGCATGTGCATCTCTTAAAGCACAAACATTCACACAGATCCATGGTGCATTCATAAACATAAACAAGAATGCTTTTACTCTGTTTCTTAATTTTATGTAAAATGTGTTTTGAAGACTTGGACAATTTCCTTGACAATTATGCTAGCATACATGTAACAAAGGTTARAATTTTCAGTGTTACCAAGAATACAATTTAATGACCCTAAGCATGAGCTGTTAGAGATGCTGTTATGCCAGGTTAACAGTGTTTTCCTGCAAAAGCCAATTACTTCTAGCTACAATTATAAACTATTTAATAGTAATAAATAAGGGTCGCACAAAGATTTCCATCTTTTATAATTATAATTAAGAAACGGGTGAGGGGAAATACAAAAATTGTCGCTGATAATACAAGACTCCAGAAAAATAAAAAGAATGAAAACATAGATGCAGCTGCTTTAATAGGCATATCATTGGTTGCTAGGAGGAGGATGCCTTTACTATTACAAAACCCTTTTCTGAAGCCAGAGATGGAGGAAATAAAAATATTTCAATGGGCACTTCAGCAAAACAACTAAAAATATCTTTCAAATGTTCTCCCCAGCTTCAAGCATTGGTAGGGTGGTTGGTTTTTTTCCTCTTTCACTGCATCYATTTTCTTGGATTTTATTACTTGGCTATTCCTCTTTCAAAACCTGTTCTAAGAAAATACATTTTTTTAAAATCAGCATGTTCTCTTCTTCTCTAAAAGGACAGCGGTACTGAGGAAATCACATGTATTTTCCATCCAGTAGAGGCCAGTTAAATCCACTGACCCATTGATTTTTCAGCTACCAGGTAACTATRAAACCTCTGGGTTCTTAGCAACACATGGAAGAAGAAAAGAGTTTTAATCATATTGTCCTCCAGTGAGATGTTCTACTTGGAAATAGATTTTATTTAAAGGAATACTGTAAGAAAAGAAAAAAAAATTAAAAAAAAAAAATCACACTTCAATCTGTTCTCTTCCTGTCTATTATTGTTGAGGCAGCTTCAATGGCTCCCCAGGGYAGTTGACTGACTCTCCCAGTTTCTGCAGCTCTAGAAAAGAGAGGCAACTTTTTTGAGAAACAAGTTTACCAAGCTACGAAGTGGCAGTAGAATCAAAAGCAGATGTAGTATTTAAAACTATTTTTGACCTTTTTAACTGACTAGACCTCAAGTTGACCTGGGGCCTTTAACTTGGACTTGCTTTAAATTTTCTAAGCCAATTACTATTTCCATTCTATTAATGKGCTGAAAGGATAAAATGCAATACACACTTGAGACTTGAGTTCCCTTTACATAGCACTGTACCTATAGAATAGTACCCTAATATAAAATGTCTGAACACTAAAATCTTGGCCTCACTGATATTATTAGGAGATTTGCTTTCAACTTAAGGAATCCAAAAGTGCTGCAATAATACAGAATATAAGATTCATGGTGTTTTAAAGATCTCTGTAAGCCAGTGATTTCAGTAATGACAGTATAAGCAGAGTTGACAATATAGCATCTATCTAAGTGGCACTCACACAGTTTCTGACTCCATAAGAAGTTTTGCAGATGGAAGGAGTATCAGGTAAATGTTATTAGGTAATTATATATGATTAATTGTGCTGTGCTGAATATATGAAGATTATTCATCATCTCTCTCATAATTCCTTTCATAACTTGCTGGTATAAATCTATATTCTGTTTTTATTTGCCATTTCTTTTTTTTTTTTTTTTTTAATCTATCATCAGGGAAACAGGATCTTTGTCTGGTCAGCAGACTTAATTTTACTTGTCTTTTAGTAATGAATGGAGTTGAGCTCAACCTTGGGAATTATTCATCACATCCTATATATGCCCATTTTCATCTTCTGGTTACAAAACTGTTAAAGAGAGAGTAGAAGTGACTTGTGCAGGACATACAGTAGCTGATTAGCTGACTGGGAAATACAATTCAGATCACCTGACTTCCATCCACTGACCTACATGCTCAATAACTGTCTCTAGAGTAGATAATGGAACCTATACCCAAGGAAATGAAAGARGAGCTTTCGCCATAAAGTTCAGGTCTTAAGCAGGAGGATGTTCCACTACAAGGTCTCACTGAGGACTTATCAAAAATAGATTGAATAGAGGATTCATCGATGCTGCCAAACAGGCAAATTTTCCTTATTTGTCATCTCCACTGSGCTTCTGATAATATGCTTAGATTTTCTTTTTTATTTTCTGTTGTGTTTGACAGGTGAGGGAAAAAAGCGATAGGGAAATTTGGCCACCTAAAACTTGTTTGTTCCTGGCCTTTCATTCTGATTAAAAACTTTCAAGYAAAAAAATAATAATAACTCCCAAATTTTCCACTGCAAATTCAGCTTCCACACAGCTCTGATCTTTACAATGTGCAGCTTTTACATTTCTATTCTAAGAACGCTACGTGGGACTCAGAACATTATCTAAACAAATCATCAAACATCAGGCTCTCCAAGCAAAATAATTAACAAATGTCTGTCTAAATCCTCTCTCTTGTATTAGAGGGGGGAAAAAAAGAAAGAAAAATACAAGAAAATCCAGCAACATTCTTCAATGAGTAGACAAACACCTCATATAGCAAGACACCCAACCTCTTTATTTTATCAAAAAGAGCTGTGCCTTGATTAGATTGGCAGTAAATACAGGCTTTATAGGCTCCTTAATCTCAGGAAAAAAGCAGAATTAGAACCAATGTCGAGAAGCTGAAGCCAGACAAATTTCAGTTTGAACTCAAGCACAAAGCCAGTTTGTTTTGATTTGGAACAGTGAGGGATAAAGGAAGCAGTGGATTCTTGCAACTTGCTTGAATATGAAATCATCACTCAGGTRTTAATTATTGTTTTGACTGGATGAATTTAAATAATCTACAATATACCAGAATCCAGATTAGATGATGCAAATATCTCTCTGTTCCTTATACTCCACACAGATAACGTATGGCAACAACTTTATAGTAAAGCAGGCTTCCTTTCCCTGTAACTCAAATTACATYATACGTAGCATCCATACATCATGATATGTATAGTTGAATGGAATATGAATTCAGGAAGTTAATCACAAGGAAACCATCTGAAGGTTTTCATCCGTTCACCACTACAGCACAAGATACTATCCATGCAATAAGAGCAAAAATTTCAGTTTCCTTCATTTGTAGAAAAGGAAAATGCTTTTAATTTTTTCCTATGATGTCACAAACACTCTATGTACTGCCTTTGAAAGCCTATCAGTGATAGCTGAAAAAAGGACACAATTTCCTATTAACACTTCCTTATATCTCCAACATCAACCTATGTAAGAAGAAAACAAATTYTGATTACTGGCTCTTCATTTTTAATTTTTTTTAAACTTAGCAAATTCAAGATCTGAAATGCAATAAAGGCCGTCCTGTCTGACTAATCACTTGAAAAGACAACCTTCCTCTTCTTGGTAAGGGCGTTTGGGGTTAGAGAGACAAGAGAATAACTTACCTTCAACAAATGTCTCCTGAGTGTCTATCACTTTGTTATAAGTACCATTAATTTATTTCATATACACAGGAATAAATACTTTCCATCCTGTAGTACCTACCCTGACCCCTGTAGCACCTACTCTATATTACCTACCAGGATTCAACCCTGAGGAACAACATACTTTGTAGCTGATCACAAATAAAATATTCACTTTCTACCTAAACCATCACACTAAATGTTATTTAACATCAGTAGATGTTTTTCTTCTAATGTATTTTGCTTGCAGTTGGTAATAAATATCTATAAATAAACAATTCCCAAGATACTGTTTTATCCATTCACCTATCCAAATTAAAGCCAAACTGAAATTCATCATTTGAAGGAAGATTTCAAACGTATATATATTCAAAGCTGTCAGATCTGAGTGAATAAATACAACTTCTGTTCTCATTAAAAGAAGGTGGGGCAAAAATAACTGGTGACTCAGCTACTGCAACAAGATACAGATGTATACAACAGCTAAAGGTGACATAACAGTGGACTATACAAGCAGGTTATAAGTCTTAGGAGTGACCTGAATAAGCAGTTCCATTGAATTTTCAGGAACTGGACATGATTATTACCGGTTTYCCAGGAAAAGTACAAAGAGGAAGGTTTTCAGCACATTTTTTCTGTGATAGCAGCTTTTTGGAAAAACAAGGACTTATCTGAAGGCGTTGCCCTGAAGACGTTACTTTTGAATGTAAAAATAAGGCTTATTTATTTTTTTTTTYCTCAGGGTTAATATTCTCAAGCACAGATGTCTCAKGCSAAGAACAGCACTAGAAAACTCAYAGATCCCAAAGCAGAGTGTTTGCAYATAAACTGGCTTCTGGAAACAGTCCCTGGAAAGCTACACTAATATCCAYGTCATGCCCTGGMATTATTTGCATTGTATTATTTGGCATGGACCAAAAGCCTTCCTGGGGCCCTTTCAACAGGTTAGCAGCTCAGGTGAATAAGCTCCAGCACCCAGGATGGGTGTTTCTCAGTCCTGCTTAGCTCAGTAGTGCTAGATGAAACTCAAGCTGCATCTCCTCCAACACACTGTTCCATATCAGATCAACTACATACACACAAATTCTTTCCAAGTGCTTCTTTAATTTGTTCTTTAAACTGTTTTGAAGATTTCTCAACTACCCTAGATTGTCTGCTTCAGTGTTTAGCTATCTTGCAATGAAGTTTTCCTTCATGGAATGTGTCCACAAGGATACATGAACGGCAATGTATTCACAGAGTTTAAGGAAGCCCAGGGCAAGCAAAATAACTTCTCAGGGCCTCTTTTAAAATGAGGATATAAACCTCCACTAGCCAGTTATGTGGGGTTTTTTACTCTTCTCTACAGCWTCTTGGTCTTTATTCGTTGTATGAACAGGAAAAGTTACTTTCAGCTTCCAGCATGATGAGACCTTTTTTCACCTTTTTGTCTTAAGTTGCAAGAAAAAGGAAATATATTTATTATCTATTAGTTAATGATCCACTACCTCCAAATTTCCCTTGTTCTGCTTCATCTCATGAGATATTTTATTGGGTTTAGATATTGAAAAGTTTATGATTGTTATACCTAAATTAATTTGCAAATTTGCATATGTTCATGGTTTACTTTACCTTAATAAGTATCAAAGGGAAAACTTTGTACMGTAACTTCATTCCCTACAGACGAAATCTCATTCTCATACTCGAACCATTACCAACTCTGGCCAAAATACAATAAGGCTTTCTTGCCTTAAGAGCCACAGGTTGGAATTTATTCGTCTGTGCCCTCAATTGTATTAGGTACGTCTTAGAAGAACTTCCTCTAATGCAAACAGCAAGAATATGAAAGCAGCAATGGCTCCCCTACA
Source organism: Oceanodroma leucorhoa (assembly GCA_030449065.1). Classification (NCBI taxonomy): domain Eukaryota; kingdom Metazoa; phylum Chordata; class Aves; order Procellariiformes; genus Oceanodroma; species Oceanodroma leucorhoa. The sequence continues at coordinate 2,775,876 of JASVER010000112.1, forward strand.
GACATTTTCATTGGAATGCAATACAGTAATGAATCATGCAGAAGCTGTATTAAAAAAAATAATCCATATTTTTCACAAAATAGAACTCACATCTAAACSACAGATTCATTTTATAGAGGGCAAAGGCAACTTTTTCTCCTACTATTCACTTTTTCCCTGAGCTGCATGTTCAATTATTTCTTAATCAGGGAATGCATTTCTCCTTCCTATAAAGTATTTGCTAACTTCATAGCTTAGACATCTCTGTATGCTGGCACATAGCRCAGAGATATTAATGTGGCTTCTCCCCATACTCCAGAAATTTCACAAGTAGCCTGCTGTATGTTTCAGGTGTGATGGTTTAATTAAGAATAAGAGTAACAGAATTGCTTGGGGTTATTGCATTTTTTTCCTAATTGGAAATAACTTAGCATGGAAACAGATATCAGAGGAATATGAATTGCTCCAATGAAAAAAAAAATGGGTAAATTTGCCTAGATAGAAAAAGCTTTTCAGACTAACATGTAAATATTAAGTGCGTAGATGTGTCATTAAATGAGAAGCAAAAACAAGACAGTGCCTAACTAGCATTGCTATCAATATTACTCCTGCAGATTTAAAATCCTGTTTCACAAATGATATTGTAATGACTCCACGATGAAAATAAGTCTATATTTCAGAGCCAGCTAGAAGGTGATGGCATTTAGAAACAATAAGACTCTGCATTCACCTGTACCAGGAATAGAAGGAACAGGGACTATTGAACATGGTTATGTTCCAGATACCATTTATTACTGCCAAATGCCCTGCTAGCATCAACAGTAGCGCACCTGTATGTGAAGAAAGCACATTCCTTACAWCTTCTCATTTTCAACTGTTTTGCCACAAGCAGAAAAGAAAACAAACTCAAAAGAGAGTGAAAGCTGAACCTTTTCTCTAGCCCAAGAGGTTAACTATCAGTTATACTTTTTTGCCAGCAGCCTGTGTTCAGTGCTAGAAAGACAGAGCTAATAAATCTGGATGGTATATATGAAGGAGAAGTTATTTTTCAGATTGGGAAAGTGGTACTGAGGCCTCTTCCCTTATGATTTTTTTTGAAAGTAATTTCCAGTAATACATTAAACTGAAATTCAATTCAAAGCAAATATATCTCAGTTAATGTGAAGATTGGCTGGGCTAGCAAGAAGAAAGAAAGGGAAGACAGATTTACTGAACATCARGAAGATTGTCTGTTGTGAAAAGGCTTATTTCTAGGTTTATTTGCTTATACTTGAAAATCTAGGTGGCACTTAAGTGGATAAAGCAGCACTGAAAACTATTTCTAAATTCTTCAGAGTAAACTCAGAACTAAGAGAACAACTTTAGGTGGACTTGTTATGGGACTTAATGAGAGATATAAATAAAAATTAAATGCCTCTTCATAACCTTAGTAATATGTGATATAGTAATGCTTTGTTTTTATTGTACATACAGAAAAGATCTTTCATGTGTGATCTTCAGTTTTGAAAAATAGAGAAACCTAAGTGTACATGAAACACAGCACGCTTGAAGAAACACAGAAGTGTGTGTGTGTGTGTGTGTGTGTGTATCTGGGGTTAGAACAAAGATTTCTTTTTTTTAACTAAATGGTTTTGAAAATAAAATATATCTTCTGCCAAAGAAAAAAAAATCCCAATATATTGCTTTTGGGGAAATGTATAGGCCCTAAATAGGAAAGTTTACCAGAAGCGGGAAAAGCAAAAAGGATTTCTGGTTCCTCACAGAAGCTGTAATTTGCTCTTTGCATCCTATTCTCTTCTGTGGGAGAGGAACTTCAGCAGYAATAGCTTCCACAAAGCACCAGAGTCCTGGGTGAACAGCTTCTGAYTGCTGTCACAGACACTAACATGTAGTATGCAGACTACAGAGGAAAATAACAGACATTTTCTAGGAAGTTCTCAAGTGCTAATCCCTCAAAGTAATTCTCAGATCACATGTAACCAACATGAAATTTTTAACTCCCCTGTCTCGTCCTAATCTCACACCCCATACACACCAAAATAAGCAATGGCAGGAAAAATAAATCATCACTTTCCAAACAGCCAGAGCTTCATGGTTCACAGCTTTACATGATAATTCCTTGTCCTGGTTTCAGCTGGCAATTTTCTTCCTAGTAGCTGGTATAGTGCTGTGTTTTGGATTTAGTACAAGAATAATGTTGATAACACACTGATGTTTTAATTGTTGCTAAGTAATGTTTACACTCGTCAAGGACTTTTCAGCTTCCCATGCTCTGCCAGGCGCACAAGAAGCTGAGAGGGARCACAGCCAGGACAGCTAACTCAATGGCCAAAGGGGTGTTCCACACCATATGACGTCATGCTCAGTATATAAGCTGGGGGCGGGGCTGGGGAGCAGGGATGGGTGCTCGGGGACTGTCTGGGCACCCGTTGGTGTGTGGTGAGCAATTGCATTGTGCATCACTTTCTTTGTATATTCTATCATTATTATTATTATTATTATTATTATTATTATTATTATTATTATTATTATTATTTTCCCTTCCTTTTCCATTCTATTAAACTGTCTTTATCTCAATCCACAAAGTTTACTTTTTTTTCCGATTCTCTAAAGCCTACAGCACCTGGTATTCCCTGGCGGGCTCCCATCCAAGTACTAACTGGGTGCAAGCCTGTTTAGCTTCTGAGATCAGATGAGATTGGGCATTCTCAGGGTGGTATGGCCATAGGCTAGCTCAGCTGGYAGAGCATGAGACTCTTCATTGCAGGGTCCTGGGTTAGTGCCCCACGTGGGGCACCAAAAAGGACTGTTGTGGTTTAACCCAGCAGGCAGCCGAACACCACACAGCTGCTTGCTCAYTCCCTGCCCCCAGTGGGATGGGGGAGAGAATCTATCCAGGCYRAAACCAGGACATTCCTTCTTGTCACTACCTGGTTTGTATACTCAATGTAATAGGTACACTCCRTAACTACTGACTTATAAAACTTAGATATTTGGACAGCAATTAGTGTCAAAAATATAGTGAAAAAAACAGGTAAATTATGATAGCACTTAACAGCTTCCTAAAAAAAATGTCCTTTTGGSTACTAAAGCATGTTATTCCTCTTCTGAAACAATTTATCTGCCATTCTTCTGAGGCATTTACCACATCTACCTCCAGTTTCTGATTTATAAATTTCCTGAAGATCTGTTTTCTATAATGYCCACTAATCCAGTCAATACTATCTTGGTCAGTATTAAGGATGCCTGAAGGTASAGCAGACAGTTTCCATGGAATTTGCCCCATAATAAAGACAAATATAGTAAAATGTCATCTGGCATTTACAGCTGAGGTTCAGCCAAATTCACTTTGTGCAAATTTAAGTTGTGTTAAGCCAACCAAAATGAATTATTATCACAGAACAACTGACAGATGATCAAAAGGTGAAAATAAACATGAGGTTAATTAAATCTTTGACTGGTAAGAGAACGGATAATACACTTAGTTGTTGGCCATGCTATTCTTMCCAGAATAGAGGAAGTATTCAAAATATTCTGTTTCCAAAGGAAAAACAGAGGTCATAAATTTTAAGAGAGTTATGAAGCAGTTCTAGGAAAAGTTGGCAGATCATATCAATATCTAAGTAACATGAGTCCGGAATCTTCTATCATAATGATTTTCTGACATAAAATTCAGTTTCTGAAGGAACAAAAATTCTCTCGCCTTCTATGTCAGTGACAAGATGGAGTGTATGGAGCTCTCCTAGGGATGGATGAGGAGCTGACAGAGAGCTTATGGGTCAGGATTAAAGGGAGGGCAGGGACAGGTGACATTATGGTGGGGGTCTGCTACAGGCCACCTAACCAGGAAGACCGAGCGGATAAGACCCTCTATAGACAGACAGGAGAAGCCTCACATTCACAGGCCCTCGTTGTCATGGGGCACTTCAACCACCCTGGTATCTGTTGGAGGGACAACACGGCAAGGCATAAGCAATCCGAGAGTTTCCTGGAATGTGTCAATGATAACTTCCTTCTCCAAGTGGTAGAGGAGCCAACGAGGAGAGGTGCTGTGCTGGACCTTGTTCTCACCAACAARGAGGGGCTGGTGGGGAATGTGAAGCTCAAGAGCAGGTTTGGCTGCAGTGACCATGAAATGGTGGAGTTCAAGATCCTTAGGGCACCGAGGAGGGCACACAGCAAGYTCAYKACCCTGGACTTCAGGAGAGCAGACTTTGGCCTCTTCAGGGATCTGCTTGGTAGAGTGTCATTGGACAAAGCCCTGGARGGAAGAGGGCCCCAAGAAAGCTGGTTAATATTCAAGGACCACCTCCTCCAAGCTCAGGAGCGATGCATCCCAACAAAGAGGAAATCGGGCAAAAACACCAGAAGGCCTGCATGGATGAACAAGGAGCTCCTGGACACACTCAAACACAGAGAGTGGAAGCAAGGCCAGGTAGCCTGGGAGGAATGCAGAGAAATTGTCCGACCAGCCAGGGATCAGGTTAGGAAAGCTAAAGCTCTGATAGAATTAAGTCTGGCCAGGGACATCAAGGGCAACAAGAAAAGCTTCTATAGGTATGTCGGGGATAACAGGAAGACTAGGGAAAATGTGGGGCCTCTCCGGAAGGAAATGGTTACCTGGGATATGAAGAAGGCTGAGGTACTAAATTACTTTTTTTGCCTTGGTCTTCATTGGCAAGTGCTCCAGCCTCACCACCCAAGCCGCAGAAGGCAAAGGCAGGGAYTGGGAGAATGAAGAGCTGCCCACTGTAGGAGAAGATCAGGTTCGAGACCATCTAAGGAACCTGAAGGTGCACAAGTCCATGGGACCCAATGAGATCCATCCGCGGGTCCTGAAGGAACTGGCAGATGAAGTTGCTAAGCCACTATCCATCGTTTTTGAGAAGTTGTGGCAGTCCGGTGAAGTTCCCACTGACTRGAAAAGGGGAAACATAACCCCCATTTTTAAAAATGGAAAAAGAAGACCCGGAGAACTACAGGCCAGTCAGTCTCACCTCTGTGCCTGGGAAGATCATGGAATAGATCCTCCTGGAAGCTGTGCTAATGCACATGGAGGACAGGGAGGTGATTCGAGACAGCCAGCATGGCTTCACCAAGGGCAAGTCCTGCCTCACCAACCTAGTGGCCTTCTATGATGGAATGACTACATCAGAGGACATGGGAAGGGCTACCGATGTCATCTGTCTGGACCACTGTAAGGCCTTTGACACGGCCCCCCACAACATCCTTCTCTCTAAACTGGAGAGATATGGATTTGATGGGTGGACTGTCCGGTGGGTGAGGAATTGGTTGGGTGGTCACATCCAGAGGGTAGTGCTCAACGGCTCAATGTAYAGATGGAGATCGGTGACAAGTGGTGTCCTGCCGGGGCAGTCCCGTATTGGGACCAGTACTGTTTAATAACTTCATCAGTGACATAGACAGTGGGATCGAGTGCACCCTCAGCAAGTTTGCAGATGACACCAAGCTGAGTGGTGGGGCTGACACGCCTGAGGGATGCCATCTAGAAGGACCTGGACACGCTTCAGAAGTATCTGTATGAACCTCATGAGGTTCAACAAGTCCAAGTGCAGGGTCCTGCACCTGGGTCGGGGCAGCCCCCGGTATCAATACAGGCTGGGGGGTGAAGGGATTGAGAGCAGCCGTGCCGAGAAGGACCTGGGGGGTACTMGTGGACAATAAACTGGACATGAGCCGGCAATGTGCGCTCACAGCCCAGAAGGCCAACCGTATCCTGGGCTGCATCCAAAGCAGCGTGGCCAGCAAGTTGAGGGAGATGATTCTGCCCCTCTGCTCTGCYCTGGTGAGACCCCACCTGCAGTMCTGCGTCCAGCTCTGGAGCTCTCAGCACAAGACAGACATGGACCTGTTGGAGCGGGTCCAGAGGAGGGCCACAAAAATGATCAGGGGGATGGAACACCTCTCCTGTGAAGAAAGGCTGAGAGAGTTGGGGTTATTCAGCCTGGAGAAGAGAAGGCTTTGGGCAGACCTTATCGCAGCCTTTCAGTACTTAAGGGGGGCTTATAAGAAAGATGGCGGCAAACTTTTTAGTAGGGCCTGTTGGAAAGGACAAGGGGGAATGGTTTTAAACTAAAAGAGGGTGGAATTAGACTAGATAGAAGGAAGAAATTTTTTACAGTGAGGGTGGTGAAACACTGGCACAGGTTGCCCAGAGAGGTGGTAGATGCCTCATCCCTGGAAACATTCAAGGTCAGGTTGGACGGGGCTCTGAGCAACCTGATCTAGTTGAAGATGTCCCTGCTTCTTGCAGGGAGGTTGGAGTAGATGACCTTTAAAGGTCCCTTCCAATCCAAATTATTCTATGATAAGATGTTGATTGTCCACCAGAGATGAATGAAAATGTAATATTTTATTGGGAGTCTAATTGAGTAAGATATTTTGACTACCTAACTGCTTCAACATACCTCACTTCAGTCAGAGTGAACACAAAAGACCATTTTGTTATATCTCCTAATGTGTACAGTAATTCTGCCTCCCTTTCTTAGCTTGTCAAAGTCCTCAGAAGAGATTTTTCATGAAGCACTGCACGATTTTCTTGCAGCTAAGCTCTGCTATGCTTCATGGAAACATGTGTCTCAGATGCATTAAAAGAAATAGAATCCCATTAGGTCAGGAAGAAAAACAGTGGCTAGATCTACATTTTCATCAAGTATTAATTGTAATATGATAAAGGTACATCAAACTACATAGGAAGGCAGCTTATTGTTAAGATTAATTTAAATGAAACATCTTGGGTCAATCAGCATCACTAACCATTTAGATTTTATGAATAACAGAACATAACAGTTCACTATTTTTAAAATAATTTTCTTTTCCTTTAGAAATTGACTGTCCCCTCCCAGTTGCTGAAATGTTAATCTAGTCTGCAGAACAGACAGTCTGAATAATACTAAGTCTGATAGCTTCCAATACTGCTCCTTATTGATTTTGGATAGAGCTATCAGAAATACCTTACAGCCAGCACTACACTAACATATGGCAATAAAACATTGGATCTGAAGTGCCCAATGATAGCAGTTGATTCCACCTGAATTTACCAGCATAAAAGTATCTGGCCTATGGGAACTGTCTAGATTCCCTCTATGGTTAATGAAAGGARGTAGTGGGAGGCTCATCCTTCTGGGTGATTCTCTTTTTTTCTCCCCCTCTTCCTTCCCACAATAAGAGAGCACCTCTGTGACCACTCTACAAAATACCTGATTTTTTGGTCACATCCTGGGCTGCACCAAAAAAAGGGTGGCCAGCAGGTCAAGGGAGGTGATTCTCTCCCTCTACTCATCTTATGAGACCCCACCTGGAGTACCACCTGGAGTTCAGCTCTGGGGCCCCAGCATAAGAAAGGCACAGACCTGCTCGAGCGGGCCCAGAGGAGGGCCACGAAGATGATCAGGGCACTGGAGCACCTCAGGACAGGCTGACAGAGTTGGTGTTGTTTAGCCTAGAGAGAGGAGGCTCTGGGGGGACCTTATAACAGCCTTCCAGTACTTTAAAGGGAGCCTGCAGAAAAGATGGGGAGGGACTCTTTATAGGGATTTTAGTGATAGGATGAGGGGTAATGATTTTAAACTGAAAGAGGGTAGATTTATATTAGATATTRGGAAGAAATTCTTTACTGTGAGGTGGTGAGACACTGGAACAGGTTGCCCAGAGAAGTTGTTGATGCCCCCTCGCTGRAAGTGTTCAAGGCCAGGTGACATGAGGCTTTGAGCAACCTGATCTGGTGGAAGGTATCCCTGCCCATGGTAGGGGGGTTGGAACTAGATGATCTTTAAGGTCCCTTCCAACCCAAACCATTCTATGATTCTATGATTATAAACTAAGTCTAAGCAACTTCTGAAATAGGACACAGGCACTTTTGAAAATGTTGCCCTTTTTATCTTTTGAGAAAATCATTGTCTTCCTGTCAAACCTAAAAACCAGATGAAAACACAAAGTGCTGTGTTAGGTAGCTAACATAGTCAGCACCACAGTCACTTGGACTGAAATTTCCTTTTTAATCTTCCCAGAGTAACTTTCCTGAACTGTCTCTTKCTGTTGTTCTTCTCACTTTGAATTAAATAGCAGTTCCTCTTGAGTGACAACCAAATGTTGTGTCCTGTAGAGCTGGCTGTATCCACCCATGCAATTTCTAAGTCACCTACCACTAAGGGATCCAACTACCCCACCTCTTCATGTTTCATGTTCCTYAGTCACTTCAATTTGCAGCTGCACTTCTGCTAAAGTTTTCTGTTGTTTCTTCACCGCTTTCCTTCTCCCTCCCCTGATGGTTATACTTATCTCTGACCTTCATGCTATTTGCTAGATTTATTTTTTGTTGTTGAATTTCAGTCCTCAGTTTCCTTTTTTATAAGATGGTCTTCGCTGATCCATACTGTGCAACAGCAGCTTTCTTTTCTGCCTCTCAGTTCAGCACCGCTCTCGCTTCTTTACTGGGAGGGCAGCCTGACTCTACTTTCTGGGTTAGCATCCTAATTCCTACCAGTGTAATCAGGGGTAAATACATCCATTTTCTGTAAAACAGATCATATTTTCACGTGAAAAAAAGAGCCCAGTAAGACAAAGGAACCATTTTCAGAGCTGTAAAGGAAATTTTCCTGACACTTGTCTTATCCTCTGTCTTTCATTCTATGAATTTAAGCGATATGCCTGAGACGCTGTATGTTAGGGATCTCATGCCTTTCCATTCCTGGCACAGAAGTAAATAAATCAGTCAGTCAAGACTATAAAAGGTTCTGGAGTTTAGGTATGAGCTAAATTCAAATATCACTGAACTCGCTAAAACCCCAGGAGAAGCTGCATAATACAACCTGTCAAAACGTTGGTCATTTAAGAACTGACCAAAAAAATTACAACAAAAGTTAATTGATGGAAACAGGCAAATTCCCATATTTTCAGATTCCTTTTTAATTGTTTCATTTTATAACTGTAGAGTGAATTTGTCAGGTTTTTAAAAGGTTAAGATTGCTAGCATGAAATGCAACTAGCTACAGATGCTCTGGGAAAGCAAAAGTTAGCATTAGCTGCTTCCAGACAATTTTTTTTGCAACAATTATATGCTCAAAACAATGTAATTCCAGTCAAGACAGAATCTAGTGATTGTGCTTCTAGTGTCTTTTGTTAAAGAATAACAGCAGCCTTTCTCTCTTCTATCCCTCCTCCCCCCTTTTCTTGCATGAATCAGATTTTTGGCAAAGGGGCTGCACCCTCCTCCTATCTAAAATTTTTCCCCATATGCTGAACAAGATTTAACCTTTTGTACCCATTTATTACATCAGCAGGCCTACATCCGCTGTTGTACATTGGGAAAACAAGCAGTACAAAACTGAACAGAACAGTAATTATAGCACTGGCTCCCACCCCAAGCTTTTCTACAAATGTGTGCGTGCGTGCACGTACGCATAGAGTCAGAAGGAGGGAGAGAAACGTTGATATTAAGAAACTAGCTACGGTTTAACAGAAGTGATGGATGGAGTTCACTTTCTTTTGAACTGTTTCCTTCAGAGGGAGTTACCTGCTTTGCCTAGGATGCATTTGGTGGAGATTTACAAACTGGTGAGACTGAGTCTCACACGCTAGCGCTGCCTACTCTTTTCATGAGGGTGGCATGTCCCCGTGYATGCACCATTCACGGAAGCTGTTGCCCTGTTATAATCAAAACACACTAATTCCTGTGCATTAGATCAAACCAAAGACCGCCTGTTCCTTGCAAGAGGCTACAGCCCTGAGTGAGCTGCCGCACTGTGAATCAGATCACCAGTCAGTCAGAAATTTAGTCAAAGAAATCAGGTGGGCAACCGCGACCCCAGACCTGGCTCGACTCCTGAAATCCCAGAGGCAAGGTTTCCAGCAGACAACTTTGTGGAATTCTACAGTAAAAAGTCATGTCATGTTTCAGTTCTTTGCATGACAGCCAAGAATGTGGATATTGCATGCACTCGGTATTATTTGAACTGTATTGAGCCTCCAGATTTCTAGATTTGTATCTTTAATAAATTGGAAATATGTGACACACTGTCTGTCCCACCACTCAAGTCCYTTTTTATAAAGTTTTATAGAAACTTACTGCCTTTAGAAACAGAGGTTAACTACATACAAGYTTGCTGATCCAAAGGCTTCTTTCCTGGTCCATGACTCCAATCTTGCAAAAATGGTCATATCTGAATTCCTTGAGACCACTATCATGAGTAACTGCTTAGAAAATGAGGGTTTATTGATTCCTATAAAATGCTTTGCATACTTTTTAGTCCGACACAGTACCTAACAATGCAGAATTCAAGCATTCAATAGGCAAATCTCTTCAGGAAAGAGATAACTGTCTTATCCAGACATCTTGATCATTTAAAAAATCAATTACAAAATAAATCATACTATTTCTGTAATTTGCAAATTGAATTTGTCTAATTTTTGTGAATAAATTTATTTCAGTACGGAATCGAGGCTTTGTTCTGAAGGTACAGTCAAAAAGTTAAAACTTCATGATGGGAAACTGTTTTTTCTAACATATATGTCTACCTTGGATACCAGTATCTAAAGAATCCTTTAAAAAAATAAGGATTTTAACCCCAAACTTTCACTTTAACCTCAAATGTTAGCTGGAGTATGAAACTAGGAAGCTTTCCAAAGTTTTATTTGACTACTCTTTCCCTATTACGTCTCACTGACAGMTAGATTTCTCTATATTCTGGTGTAATGCAAATTAATAAGGTACAAATAAACAAAAGACAGCTGTGAATAACCTAAACCACCACTGTCTGTCATTGTTCTTCCAGTAAGGAAAAAAAGACATTAGGGAAAATTTCAATAATAAAATTTGACAAAAACTAAAACTGCACCTTGTTATTCACGAAAATAAAACAAAAATGCAAAGCAAAAGAAACTAAAATCAGATTGTCCTCTCTAAGAAAAACAGTAAAAGCTTCACACATGTATGTGTATACACACACACATGTATAAATAAATTCTCAAATTAGCTTGGCCTTCTGTTGCTAGATAACTGCTGCTTCTACACACAGAAAACAATTGGGAATACTTTGGTATAATTAGGGACAGAATTTAAATATTAATTTCCTTCATGATGGTATTAATGATACATTTTAAACAAGAAACAAAACTGTTGCTTTTAAGAATTATACCCCAAAAGTTTTGTAAAACRTGACTTTTCAACGATGAGCTAAAGCTCTTCCTTTCTATTTTTTTTTGCTGCAAGATTGACTCAGCCTAGTTGTCTTGACTTGTATTCTCATTATATGGAATATCTATTGCCTAAAAGARCTCCATTCACCACCTTTTTTCATCTCACCACCCATGAGCTCCAAGCTCAAAAAGGGCTACATGTTTCTAACAAACACRTTATGCCATTTTAGTTGTTTATATTCAGTGATTACGTACTTCTGCTTGCGTTCACCTGTCTGCTTACGTCTTCACTAACCAGCCAATAAAAAACCATCTAACACCCCTATCTTCCTTGCAGTCACTGGTCTGTTCCCAAATCAGCATCTCGTTCTTAAACCATGTCRTCTCTTAGGTATCTATTGGATCAGGGTTCATCCCAGTCAACTAGGACAAGAAGAAATGTACTGTACATCTGTCCCGTTTATTCTGAAGGTGAAGATATGTTCTGAGTTACCATCCTGCCTGTSTGGAAGCAGAGACTTATAACTAGGTTTCATGCAAACCACAGTTATTGCCCAACCATGAAGCTATGAGATAGTCTGGACGGGGTTTCTCTCACTGTCTCCTGCTTAAGTTATTATGGTGCTGCAAATAAATCATTTCTTGGACTTGTCTCTCCCATGTCCCTGCTGAGTGCCATAACTACCAGCCTATAAACTCAGTTTTTAATTCTTAATCTTTCATTCTCATCTGTGGTCCAATGAATGCTTAACTAAACACACATTCAATAGCAAATTACACTGGCAATCAGCTTCAGTCTGAAGCCACTGGGAGCTTTGTAAGTCTGTTATTGGGGCTCAGATCAGAATAACTTTGAAAAGTCCATTTGTTTTCTCGCATATCCTTGCACCCTTTCTTTACCAGGAATCTCTCTAGAAAAAACATGCAAATCAATCTTGCCACTGTCAATTAATAATGTTGATAACTATAAATTCATAAACCTTGTCCATCAGGATCAAACACACAAACGTGCTCATGTGCAAGATGTTGATGCAGAGGAACATGTGTATAAACTACTCATTAGYGGTAAGGAAAAATGAGAGATTATTTTTAGCCTCTATTTAATAATAAATTCTGCAATAACCATTCCCATATAATAAATTATCTTTAATGTGCAGAATATTAGCAGAATGTCTCATTATGCTCCACACCTTTATCCTTTTAAAAGGAGGAAATACATTTGAATTTCTCAAATTACATTTCAGATGAGAGATATATTATGCAAGTGAGTTAGATCTTGACAAATGATGCAAGGTAATAATTACTGYGGTGTTTTCCCTATTGTGGGGGAAATATTAAATCATGGCATCAAACATTTTATCCAGCAATATATGAATAAACAGGTAATAATATGTGCAGGTTAATKAAAATAACTCTCTAATTTCTTACTTAAACTTTGATATTATTTAATATACTATGAAAACAGTTCCTAGTTTAAGTATGGCTACCATAATAAACTAGCCATGGATGTTAGTGGCAAAAACTTTATTTACTATCAACGTCTCCAGCAAGCTTGGATTTTTCGACTACTCAGACTGCACATTTCATGAAAATTTGGTACGACATTCTGGTCCAGAGAAGTCAACAGGAGGCATGGTACTGATTGCAACAAGGCCAGGATTTTACTTCCTGTACTTCAGGGAGGAGACAATTTAAGATGCTTTTCGCAGGGATTAATGAAACTTTCATCAAAATCAATATTTGAAGCTCATTCCATCAGTCTGCGAACTTGCCACAAACTATTTATCTGCTTACCTTTGCTCAATATGTTTAATAGCTACCTGAATTTCTGATAATACATCTTGCAAATTGTTGTGTCCTTTCTTCTCTTATCAGTGGCATATTAGGCTACTCTCTCAGTCTCCACTAAATAATTTCTTTTGAAACTGTGAAAGGGGAGCAAGGGAAGGGAATGTCAAACAACTGATGAAGTGTTTTGCAAATGTAGAGCCTGTGGCTAGTTCTTGTCAAGAGGGGAATTCCCCTGTCTTAACTGGGATCATTTCTACATGTTTGTCAGAAATAAAAGTGATRAGAAATCTTGGTTTAATTAGTTCAATACAGTTAAACCTTAGCAAAAAACTCATGGTCCCCAGCACTGTGCCCAGCCGAGGAATTTACAACCAGGCACAGACATCTATGCAGGCTTCAATTTCAGTTCAGTAATTTCCTATACCCACAGATACTGCAGGCTGCAATTCCCAACAGTATTTAGACCTTGAGCTCATTTCGGTAAGGTATGACATTTTGCATAAATGTTATAGGACAACTTTATGGGCTTCAGAAAAGTTAATTTAATCCTCCAATTTAAAAAGAAAAAAACCCACTCTCTCCTTATRGCAGCTGACACCAGCAGGACTAATCAACCTGGTAATTTTCTAATCTGCACTAATGACAACGGTGATTAGCTGCRGGCCAGCTGGGTCACTAAATAGTTGATTTATATCACATTTAAAATGAGAGCTCAGAAAACAAAGGGGTTATACTTATCTCTGCTCTCTAAAATTAAAAAGTTAAATCTGACCTTGGGAATTGGGGGCTTTTTTTTTATTCTTTATCTAGAATACTTGAGGCTCTTCATGTTTATTGACAATACCATATGGAAGTCCAGTTCCACTGAAAAGTGGAGCTTTGTGAATCAAAGAAAAAGGAAAACAGGGAAGTATTTTACTCCTTTACTAAATCTCTGTTTTATTCTCTTCCAATTGAAATACAAGTATTTCAGCTAATTGCCATGTAGTGGATACATTCCTTCACTTGTCTTGTTCAATAAACAGAATCCCAGGACAATCAATTTCATATTTTCATGACACTGAACTAAGATTAACAGAAAACACTGCAATTTTAAACTGCTAAAAAACCCTCTTCCAGTTAGGCAATTGTAATTAGTACTTTGATTTTGCAATAGGATGAAAATCTTTATTCTGTGTCTTGCACAGACTTTTAAAATGTTTGTTTGGATACACCAATAGTCACAAATTGTTTATTTTACCTTATTATATTGGAAGCTTATGGCATTAAAGCAAACTTACAGAAAAGATCAATGAATTATTAAACTTTTAAAAGGAAAATAAATGGAAAAACAATGACATTCATCTTCACCTACTGAATGATCCAAGGAAATGAGACTTCATCTGGTTATTTTAGAGAGAGAAACTATTCATGAAACTTATTTTAATTGACAGCAGCCTCTCTCTTTCAAGAATAGGGGGAAAAAATAGGGAAAAAATTCTGAAGAACTGCAAATATTAAAGCCAAATGACACCACTGTGAAGGTGTTTGGTTTAAATATTTTGATGTTCCATTGGATTGAAGGTAAATTCTTTTTTTCAGTATTTTTTACACATAGTTGTAGAAAAATCTGTGGTAGCTTCTTGGAAAAAGTGACAACAGTATCAGGGATAATCCAAACTACATGACCTTTTTCAAGTTTCCCTCTGCTGAAATGAATTAACAAACACATTTTCCCCAGTGCTCCACATGCTAATAAAATGCAGGAAGTCAGCACCTCTCTCTCTCTCAATGAAATTAATCCCATCTATAACTCTCATTCTTCATTTGTCTGGTCAGAACAGGAGAAATTAAATTTTGTTAATTCAAAATAGAGAACAACCTCCATGAAGAATGATGAGACACTAAATTGAAACAGTTCTTTTCATTTTTCAAGATGCAAGCTCTCGTTTTTATTTTGTACCAATATATTTTGCTSCTACAGTATGTTCTTCCATGAATGCACAGTTATCAAACAATGTGCAGGGGAAACACAATGATGGCTTTTGCATAAGACAAGGATGTACTCTAGTGCTTTAGTATGTGTAATAGAAAGAAGACAGGTTATCTCTCTGCTAGTAAGAAAACCACCTGACTAAATTATGTACCTAATTTTACATGTCCAAAGTCAGACAACTACATTTCTGCTGAGGTATTTGCAGACCAGTTCTGCAAAGTACTTGATCATTTGCCAGCCTGAAAAAATGTAAAAAGCCAAATGGCCTATTTAGATGTTTCAGGGCAGATGCAAGCTTAGGTTCTGTGCTGAGTAAGATCATTACATCCTTGTCTATGCTTAGTCCTCAATCTTTACTGTAGCTATTTCACTCCTCTGAAACTAGGCCACCTATTTATTTGCCTAAGATTTTGGTTAAGAACAGAAATACTGTCATACCAGACTGAGGCAAGGCCTACCTACTTCATCATCTCCACCAGCACCCAACACTAGAGAAAAAAAGGGAAGCAACCAGACATGGAACAATAATCTTCCTCCATTTATTCATCTACAAAAGCCTCTGAAGGTTGAAGCTGGAGGTTTAATATCGCTTCTGTATTTTTCTTAACGTTAGGTTTACTCTGAATACTCCTATTTTTCATCTACATTTTTGCATCTTGCTATGTTTTTGCCATCAACAGTTTCCAATACCARAGTTTGACACTAATTGTACATTGTGTGGTTAAAAAGAAAGGTGTTTTCTCCTTCCGGTTTTAAGGTAAACTCCTTTTTTCCCCTATGTGAACTTTCATTGTTTCTTGTCGTCTTGACCACCCAAAGCAAACAAGTTTGAAATAGCAGCACAGACCTCTAATAAATAGCATTTATGATACTGAATCAGAATGACTTGTCTAATTCACAGAGATATTTTGGTAATTAATTATCAATATATGTATTCACAGACATGGTATGCTGAAAAGCCCAGTCCCACTTCACTGAATTCACTGAACTTAAATGCATGCTTCTATGAAATGTTTTGAAGATTAAAGTCTAATATRATAAAAGTTAAATATAAATCAGCAGCATCTAAACCTTTCTTTAAAGGAAAAAAGAATTCCATATATTTCATTGATTCCTGTTATTAAAAACASTAACAGTGGTAACAAGTTACTGGCTACCTTCTGGAAATAGTTGATGTTACCATCCTATTATTAGAAGAGATGAGGTCTGGGACCTCAACAAAATATTCCTTTTACTTCAAATAAAATCCCAGTAGCATAGATGTAGATGCACTGTTCCTAACATTGCTAAAATTAAAGATTGTTAATGGTATACCAGTCCTCTCCAAAAAATTGAGACTCAAGGGTGGTATAATCACATAAAAAGAAAACAGCCTTCCATCTGTCTCTGTGGCTGAGTAGGAGGCCGAAAAAACTGGATCAATTAAGAAGAATAAAGAAAAACATCTACCAACATAATTGAGGCACTGGCACTATTATCGAGAAGATAATCCAATATTATCTTCTGACTGTCTTCAAAGAAGATGCTCTTGTCCGCAGATATTTTAAAATAACTAAGTGCACTATCAAACCACAAAACCATTTAAAGGAGAATGCTGAATAAGCCATTTGGGATTAGAATAAGCTACTCTAGGATTCTGGAGTAGTCACAGAGCATTTTAAATTATGCTCATAATATTTTTTTCCTCAGGAAGGTTGTGCAATGTACCTTAATGGAGTGGAAATTTGCATACCTAGTATAGAAGTCTGATGAACTGAACAGTACTCTAAYATTTTTTCCCTACCAACAGTAACCTTGTCTTTAAAAAGAGCTACAACACACTACATGCATGTACACCTACTGATGAACATGTATTCTTATGGAAATTTACCTTAAATATATATCATAATAGTTGGCATGGCAGGACATGACATGTCAGGAGTTTTGTAAGTTACTTCCAAGGATATGAAACTTCCCCTAGGTTCCAGAATGCATTATAGTATTGTAACATCGAGAAGAATCTCTGATGAGACCCCTTGCAAATCATTTTTACGGTAAATAAGACACAATTTCATTGAGAGTATATCTCCAAAATTACACCAGTGTGATAGAAACTGTTATTCTGTGAATTCTGAGATAACAAGATCAGATAGTAAAAAACCTCTAAGACAGGGAAAAAACCCAAAACTCCCATCAACATAGTTTCTAATGCTCTTGGGTGCTCGCTAGTGTAATGTACAGAGATCCTCTTCAGGTCAAGTGAAGGGGTAAGATGTTCATGCTGACCTCAGCTCTTCAAACGTTAATTTCACTGCTGCTCAGTCACACTTTACAGCCAAGACAAAATATGTCACAATGCTTAAAAGCTACTAAAAAATATGTATCTTCACTTACTAGTCTGAAAGAACATGTTGAGAAAACAATTGGGTAATATCTATTAGGAATATAGACATTTTTCTCATAACAATAATCATACATCATCACAGAATCCTAGAATAGTTCAGATTAGAAGGTACCTCAAGAGGTCACCTAGCCAAACCCCTCCTGTTTAAGGCCTAATTCAGATGATGTAGTTTAGGACTTTGCCCAGTTGTGTGTTAAGGAATACTTTGGAATACTTTMATCCAGACTGAGACAGGGAAAAATATTCCTGTGTATGTGTCAGACAGAGTCAGCTACGGACACTGTTAGTGTGTCTATGGAGTTATCTAAAATTTAGCAAATTCAAATAATATAATTTTAATTAAAATTTTGTTAATGCAACCATGCCTTTTAGATGACTCTTCTTTAGTTACATAAATAGTATTCTGGATATAGGAGAGATGTAGAAGAGCACCATCCTAACGACAATTCTTTTTCTTTAATGAAAGAGAATGTACTACTTGATCGTACTATAAGACAATATAGAAGTTAGGTAAGAGGATGGATACAAATACTATGGAAAACTTTTGATTAATAAAAATCAATTCCCTAGCCAATGATGGGCCACCCGACCAGCTACAGTAGTGTTCTAGCTTTTTGAGTGAACTCTTAGATCAAATCTACCAAACCGACTATGTTTTGATTYGCATAGCAAAGAAATCTTTGAGCCCATGGATGAAACTGAATTAAAAGATATATTCCAGARGCCTAAGTAACACGCTTTTCACTAATTGCTGTTCAGGCCACAGGACCAGTCTAGTTTCAAYGCTAAAAACTTTCAGATTACAACTTATTAGACATAGATTATGATTAAAATAACTACCTAGCAAAGCCTATTTTATTCCTCTGACAATTAGAAAATTTCTAATTTACAGTTTGAATTTATCTGTGCCCAATTAATGCCTATTTACTCATGTAATAACCTTGTTCTTTAGTTTACATCACTTTATCTGTTATTTACCCCTGATATATTTGTGGAAAAAAGAGTCATGTGCCCTCTATATTTATATTTTATAGCTAAATTTTTGTAACATCATTAAAGTTAACTAATAATCATCAGTTAGTACTTATAAAATCTTCTGAACTTGAAAAGACGTATATAAATGTTGAATATCATTTGTTAGCAATAACCATTATTGTAAGTTCCTTACCATTTCTCTCCTGAAGCAAATCRCAGAGCAGGAATCTTAAGAAATTATGTTCTCACTTACACTTGTGACTAAGCTGCACAATGAAAATATCCAGCTTGGACTGTTGTGCAAAACCTAGTTAGAGGCTATACTATCAGTAACTTTTGCAATTAATTGTAATCTTTACGGAATTGATGTTAGCGCTTTGCCTTGGACTGATGGGCAAAGAGCAAATGCCCTGTTTTTAAAAAAGATACAGATTTAAGCAAAGGAGGAAACAAGAAAAAAAAAAGTAGTTCCTCAAGCATTTTTGCAGGAGACCCAGTCATCATGAGCAGGCCTATTTTCATCTTCTCTTTGACCAGAGTTTCTCTTCGCTACTCTCACACTGMTCTGTTCTCAAYAGCCGAACGTCTGATGAAAGGGCTAGCACACACACTTTCAGAAGCACTTCATCATATATGTATATATTTATYTATGTCTGCCACCATCCTAATGAAGTGTCATGGAAAATACCAGCAATAAATAATAATCTCAGCCAAGAGAGTACTCAAGTTATGGTTTTCAAGTGACATTTTCCATACTGCTTATTAACCTGTCAAAAGGCATAAAATTGTTTAATAAAGTAAAAGAATTTCTCATTCACGACAGTAATTATGTCAAAAGAAATATTTATATTTGAAGTCTTGATTGATTTCGTTCTAAGAGGTCCACCTGTTAATACATTTATTCTGGAAAATTACACCACCACCACCACCCGTAATGACAATGACCTTGTGGGCAAAAAAGTGAAGCTCAAGTACCTTTTCTCTTCTATATATAACATATATTATTACAACAGAAGTTAAATATAATTTCCTTAATGGAAAAAGGATGTCCTTAATTGCTTTATATAAAAATCAATTTAAATAGCAGAAGATGGAAAATGTCAAACCCTTAAAAACTTACTAATTATATTTCCAAATATGATTTACCATTTACAGTTCTGTTATTGACAGATTTAGAAGACAGAGATAATTTTGTGAGTCCAGGAGGAACACTAGGAGCTTGTGTTACAAAACATATAAATGGTATATAATAGCATTATATTTTAAGAGATACCACAGTTCAGTCTATCTAAACTAAGGCATTTGTCAAAGTTCTATAAAACTTTTCCCACTTAAAAGGTACTTTGCAGCTAGATTAGGTACCAGATTTGGGTAGTGAGCTACTCACAGATTTTTAASACCAGATGAGAGTATAAAATTATCTGGTTCGATTACGTACTTTTGTGGGTTATAATACGTATGTGCATATTTGGAAAAATAAACACACAACACTGTTAGCGCTGACAGATTCACAGAGGATGACACGCGACTTTGAAATCCTGGCATTTAACCTGTCACAGAAATACTGAGCAGCTCTGGTAGCATAGCTTTAATTCACTATCATTTTACTAGTCTCCAGATTCAAATAAATGAAGGTTTTCTGTTTGACTGTAAATACCACTGGTAAGGTAATGACCTTACTGGCTTCTGTGTTGCCAATAATTTCAAAGAAGTTCTCTTTCAAAAGGAAAAGATATTGACCTGCCTATTTATCTTAAAATGGCTTGTTGTTTTCTATAGTTTTTCTAACAGCTTCTATAACAAAGGCATTCTCCTTAAAAGAAAGAAACATAAAACCACTTTACAACACAGCAATCAGCAACATTAAACTCACAGACCAAATATACTGCTTTGATTAGGAAACGTAAAGAAATGAGGCATGACATCAAAGTTGGATTCAGACAAATTTAGATCAAACTATCTGTGAGGTTAAGTCCAGTCAGACCATCTTGAGTTCCTGTCAAGAACTGAAATAGGTCTTCAAAGCAGGCCTTTTGCTATGTAAAGATACATATGTGGCATTACAAACTCAAATAATGTGTATATTGGAGCTGGCATGGCCAAAACTGAACACTGAAGAACAGGTTTTCTCCATTATGCAGTTCTCTGGCTGCTAAGAGTTCCTTCCATAACTAAAACCCCCMAAACCACCCCACATCCTTCCCATGCATTCTCTATGTTTGAAAAACTCAGGCTATGGGCTGAAGAAAGGCTCAATATCTGTGTTCTTTACATCATAYGTCTCTTCCATCTGATAGCAGTCCTACAATGAACTTCAAAGAAACCAAGAATACAGTGCATCTGAAAGGAAAAACGGCACAGTAGTAGTCCCACTCTGCTCTTGGTCAGAGCTATGAGGGAGTTCATTGACCGGAACTGGTTGTTGAAATAACAACTGACTCTCARACTTCCCCTTAAAACATTGAGCATGCATCCTAAGAGTTATTTTTTTTTTTTCATACTCACTTGAGTGGCTCACTTACCTTTCTTCCTTCAACTCCAACTGGATTTTGCCTCTTCTGAAGCATGCTAAGGATKTCTACCTACCACTGCATGTGACTTTGCAGAACTCTTCCTCCCTAAACTTGGTTGATGCCTGCCCACTTCTGCTCTGTGTCACAAGCCCGAAGCYAGAGCTAGCCCAGTGTTATCAGTGCCCTCCTTTGAATCTCCTTCAGAGCTAGTGAGCWAATAGTATAATTCAGTCAAAGATGGAGGAAGAAGAGCAACATCAAGTTTCAATTAGAAAATTCAGTGATAGTCAACTTCTCTCTCACCTGAGCGTACCATTTGAGCAGCCCTGCTGACTAAAAGAGTTTCTTCTGACTTATACTGGGGGAGATGAGGCTTACAATATATTTCATGGGAATGACTAAGCGAGGAGGCTGAAATCAATCGTAAATCTTGTCTGGAACAAGAATGAGAGCAGACCCAGGGTACTAAGGCTGAAATATTATTCTTTTAACTTGATTGGTTTTGTGCTCTAAAAGCTTTTCGGTGAGGGTTGTTACACTCTTGCTTTACTAGATGCTCTTCTATAACACAGACATGCCATTACAGTCTTTGTTCCCTACAGCCATTTTATATAGTGATTCAGTCCCAACACAAAAATACTTCCCCTCTTCCCGATTGATTATGTTCTTTACAGCTTTTGATGGAAAAGACTGTCCACCTAGTGATACCCTGAAGGTTGCAAGGCACTTCATAACACCGTCAGTCATCCTGTCACACCCTGCTATTAGAAAACCTCCTTTCACTTCTGCCATAACTGGTTTCCACTTCATGCCACAACGAGTTTTCCTCAAGACATTCTTGTTAAATTCAGTTCCACGACTGAAGAAATTAATGTCTAGGCACTCTTTACTTTAATCAAAGAACTCTCTCCTTCATATTTTCACCTTCACATCACATCTCTAATCAGATATTATCTTTCATATGGATTGGAACCAAAAATGTCAGAAAAATGTATCAGAACCACAACACAGGAAAACATTGGAAATTAGTCCATTTTCAGAACGCTTTCTGCTCCCTGCCACATATGGGCTGATTTAAACACAGAAGCATGAGGCTTTAATGTGAACTCTGGTTACTATTTTCATCTATTTAACTTTAAGCATCAGGGAATTCCTCTCAGATGAGATACAGGGAAATCCAGTTTGTCTCTGTTTCAGTAACTAAGTTGAGCTCATGTCAGGCTTCTCTCTGGGAATTTCTAGAGGAAGGTGAAGATACTCACTGAACACTGAGTTGACAAGAAATGTACCTTCTCCAAATAATATATCTGCCTGTATCTCCATTTTATCATCATTTTGAGCCTTTCCCATTAGCCATTTTTTGGTTGGAACTTAGTGAAGAAATGCCTCCTTTGAAATYAGCAAGGTTGAATGAAAAAGCAACAGAAGGGTAGCAAATCATGGCCCTTCACTCATATACTTATATGAAATGAATATGAAAAATGTCACACTATACCTTGAAATGTCAGACTTATTGTTCAAGATAGAACATTTCTCCTGCAGAGAGTTTTAAAAACTACATCTGTTTTCCAGGCTGTTCTTTTTCTGGCTTGTTAAAAATGAAGATGAAATTTCATGTGACTACCTAAAATAAACATCTAAAACCTGCAATTGAAAAAGTTCGTGTTTGTTTAGAACTGCAAAATGGCATATTTAAGTTATCAGAAATGTGGACTGTACGAAGCTTACACAGACTTATGCTCTATGAGCATTATTGCCAGACAATAGTATTTGAAAATAAATAAAATTRTGGGTAGAAATATACAACAAAATAATGCTAAAGAAATTTCTACCAAAACAAAGCAAATTAAAAGCCGATATATTAAATAAAATGAAAACAGCAGAGYTGACATCTATGAAGAAAATCTATCAGCTTGGAGAATGTGAACTGATACTGTTACTGATGATTTTCAAGCAAAGCAGCATGTCACATTGTCAAGAAATATCAGAAGCAGTTAAAAATCAAAGCAATTCATACTAAATAATCTTTTTAATTACTTTGATGGAAATAGATTAGTGATTAGATTGCAAAATGAGCCTAAACAGGGAAACAGCTTAAAAGAGGAACTATTCCTGTTTTCCCATTTTAAATCTTTTTTCACATAAGCAGGAACAGAAATGAAAAACATTCAAGTACATTGCATCTACAGAGTAACAGAAGGCAAAAATTTACTGTCACTTCTAACACAAGTACTAAAGGGTATTGGATGAAGTCAGTGTGCAACAGGCTTTCAATAAGAAGGAGGTTTTTCTTTACAGAATGTTACACTGTGGAACTTTTCAAGATATTTTGGATGCAAAATATTTTTGTGAGTTTAAGAAGCAGTTGAACCTRTTTATAGAAATATCTGTCCAGATATTAGTACAGAACCATTACCTCTGACTTGGGAAGCGGGTGGGCAGCAAATCACTGGAGATACTCTGTAGAGKGTGCTGGAAGAGCACCACTAGATGTTTGTCCTGTGCTTACACTCTTCCCTTGGCATTTACTTTTGGTAAGTATTGGAGAGAAGACACTGGGATAGCCAAACCTTTGGTAGCTGTTGGTGTTACGTTTTTATGAGAAAGAAAATGCACTACATTCCTGAACTTCTAGAGGCAATGCCTACCACCAGTACCAACTCACGGCCATGCTCCCTGCAGGGCAGTGGCAGGCAATCGGAATTCCATCTGCTTTCCACCTTGCACACCAGACAGCCTCCAGCCAGCAAACACAGGAACATGGAGACTCTCTCTACCACGTGGCCTTTCCAGAAATAGAAAGACATTGCCTTGATTATCTATGGATAGGAAGAATAAAAGAAAGCAACGGAAGAGCCTATAAAGTTGTGTTCAAGATTGCCAGGGTAACGAAGAAATATTTTGAGCAGGGCCCAAGCCTTAACAACCTTTCCTTGTTGGAAATCCCTTGGCAATCCATGCATATTCTSCTCATTTAGTGGTTAGTCCATGCAATGATGAAGAAATGATGAATGGATAATTAAACAGTGTGTTATATGGCACAAACAGGAAATCCAGCTTTACTAATGCATCTTTTCCTTATCAAGTGCTTCCTTTCAGTACAGTTGTTCTTATTTCTTTGCTGCTTAGCTATAGAAAGTTCAGTTAAAGCAGGATGTGCAATAAATCCATCTCCTTAACAAGCTCCTGTACAGCAGGAGTCTTTGCAGGCCCTGTTTATACGGAGAACAGCATTTTTAGTTAATCTCACACTAGCTTTACCAATCTTCTATGGAGAAATCCAAAGCACAGAAAACTGAAAGCATATTGTTTGTGAAAAGCTCCATATGCTRAGAACAACTTATTTCTTAGAGCAAGTGGCAAAACAATTGGACTATTTTTCTTAAAGATGTGACAGCCAAATACTGAGACAGAACAAAGACAGCAATTAAAAAAAATGACATAGGTAGTGGGGATGAATATGGTCTATCATTATGAACTAGATTCACACTGTGACTGGCAGGTGACAGACCAGATTCTTTGTAGTTTAAATTATTTTGTAAATGCTCATGCCAATTTATGTTCTTTTCATACTACTGATGTTATTACAGTTGCAGTATTGTAGCTAAGTGTTAAAAGTAAAACATGCCTATTTCTCTTTATTGCAACTAGACCATGCTTTCACTGTTTGGACATGTGTAGAATCAGGAAAAATCTTCCTTTTCTTCTTCCTCCTCCTCCTCCTGCACCTTTCCACCCCACAGTTTCAAACTGGAGATTTGTACTTTATAAAAGAAAATCACAATCTCCATTTACATAAGCAGGCAGAATCTCAGTTAGCTTCTCCTACGATGATTAGAATGTATAATTGCAGTCAGTATATTCACTGATTTCCTGTTTCACTAAACACAGGTTCCGAAGGTTAGTGACCCTAAGGAAGAATACTTATCTCAGCTTTGCCTCAGTTAATACTTCCTTTCCAAGTTAATTGCAATTTTCTTGTTGGTGAAATTTAAACTTCATATAAAACTCTTTTACATTAAAATTATGAAGAAATTAAGAAGCTTTTTTGCTCAAATTGTAAAATGCAAAAAGTCAGGTCAGGTTCTCAAAACTAAAAGCCAAAGCTCATTGGATTACTGATCAAGAACATGTCTTGATGCCTTATCTCTAATTCAAATATATTACCTTGTAGAAAAGTAAATGTAATACAAGCATTAATTGACCATATTTACTACCATGGAAACAGCACTTCTTGCCTTTAAACAGCTTTGCAAACATTAACTAGTCTCCAAAACTGCTGGGGAGACAGGAAACCACTGTATCTCTGAGGATCTGAGTCAAAGCAGTGAGATGACCGAAAAAGGCCATTAAATTCTTAATAGTAACTACAGCCAATACAGAATTACTTAGCTTTAAAATACAGTAAAGTGAACTTCATTACACAGCTAACATACATAACAGGTCGTGTCAGTCTTGTAAACTTACATCTTAAATACATATGTCAACGTTTGGAACAAGTCCTAAGTATTGGAATAACACTAAAATAAATTGATTTATATTTTCATTTCTGGTATAATTAAACTTCTAAAGTACTGCTTCACATTGGTATCGAACAGAAATGTTCAATTACTTGCCTTATATTAACTATATTTTTAGGATGTATTTTATAATAGCATCACAATAAGATTTTGCTTTCTCAATGTCACAAACATGAATAGTATAGGAACAGCATGGAAATATATTCACTTAAGAGCACAAGAATTGTGCTGTAAGAAAAAAGTTTTAGTTCAGTTTTGTCTCTAARACAATGGCTGTTAGGGGAAAACCAAAAGATGCATAAGCGAAGTGGTCCTTCATTTCCGAYGATGTCTCAGCTGACAGACTTAAACTTTAGGGACATCTGCAACTGGAGGTTGTATGTGGACTACCTTATTTTATAGTTTCTGAATGATCTATCCTCCACTAATCTGTCTAATCTCTTGCTTTGAATTTATTTATAATTTTGTCTTCTAAGACTTTCCATGGCAATGCTTTCCATATGCAAGTTAAGTGTTATGTGAGGAAGTATCTCCTGTCTGATAATTTTGGAGACATCCAATTAAATTACTGTATGTGACAACTCTGTTCCCTGTTCACTTTCCCTACAGAATTCATTGAAGTCTGCTGCATCTCCCTGTTGCATCTTTAATGCAGCTCTGGCTTGAAGCATAGTCGGAGATAACACTTCACAGGAGCACAGAAGACACAATTTTAAGTCCTAGATCATTTGTAATATAATTCCAGTAATGTTTACCATTGCCTTGGGAGTCTTTTCAGTCTTTCCCGGCAGAGCAGACTACATTAGTTGCTCAAAGAAGAGGGAGCTGATTTGCATAATGTCATGCATTAATATGAAAGGTTTTGCAGTTCATTGGAAAGTTACTATTATCGTAAAAACGGTTGGTTTTTTTTGTTGGTTGTTTTTTCTNTTTTTTTTTTTTTTTTTTTTTTTTTTTTTTGTATTGTTACTGTATTATTAGCCAGATATCAGCTTTGGTGGTCAATGTTTTCCTCCTGTGCATGCAACTGAGATGTACTTCCCCTCTTGCCCATCCCATTCTGTTTCTCCCAATCAAAACCCTAGAGCATTTTTGTAGACAATAATTTTATGAAATTTCCAATTCTAACACAAAGAAAAAAATGATATAACCCTGAAACTCTTTGATTCATGAATCTATCTTTATGCAGCAGTGATGAGAATGAACAAATCAACAAAAAAATCATTGTTCTTCCATCAGTGGAAGAAATGAGGTTTTAGTTCCTTTCCCATTTAATCTACACCTGTAGTTTTATAGAGCCACGTGAAATTTGTCTAGTCTAAGAACACTAACTTTGGGATCAGACTGGGCAGGAGATTCAGCTCTTTTTCGAAGGGTCAGGAAAGCATAGCCTGATCTTGTGAATTAATTTCTAGTTCCCAGAAAGCCACTGCTCTGTAGACAGGAAGTTGGTAATACAGAAACCAAAAATTGCATTTCCAAATGAAAATTAAAATTTGTTGGCAGGAAGGAAACCACAACATTAGACATTTCAAGCAAATTAAGGAAATGACAGGAAAAGCCACTCATTAGATAAATCAGTGCAGGATTGCAGGGGAAAAAATTATTCAGCACAATTATACCAAGAAAACATAAAATTTCATGAGTAATTTTGCCTATGAAATTCACAATGTTGTGGAAGTCTGGGAGAAAAGATATCATGGTTTACCAGGTCTATTGGCTTTTCTTTTTTTCTTTTTTACTCTTCTGCTTTCACAAAAGGCATGAAGCTATTTTACTTTAAAACACTTATTTGATCTTATAGTGTTATAAAAAGAGGTATATTGGTAACTCTGAAAGAAATCTCGTGCTAAGAAGTTATTTTTTCCTTTCTTCTTAGGTTTATATGAACTAAGAAGGTGATCATAAAGTGAAAACACTTTCTGTTTACTGGCTTACTGATGTTAATACTTTTCAGCATTCTTCTCAGGTCAGGCATTATGATAATCATGAAAAGTTGTTTGAGAAATTAATTCCCATATCTAGTAGCAAATATATTGAAAAACTGAATGTACAAAGGCAAATAGAGAGATTTTACCTGTGAACCAATTCATTTACTTATGGATGTGATTAGGCTGATAAAAATGTGTTTGCCAGCGACCCAATGGCAYATAAAGCATTGCTCTGGGAGAGGCATTTTTTTCTGACAGCATAACTAACTGGTGACAGTGGTTTCACTTTTAGTTATCAGTGGTCYGGTAACGAACTTCTGATCTTTTTAATTAAATGTTTGGAGGTCAGTTACATTTACAACAAATGTTACATTTGCATGTTGAGATCAAATTTGGCTTTAAAATGATACTGAGTTCCTAGACACAGGTGTACTGGGCACCACAAGTAGCGTTTGTTAATAATGTGCTGATGTAGATAGTCAAACTCAAAAGCAGAAGCAGGAAAGTTAAAGCAAATAAGTATTTGTCAGCTATAACACCTACGACTGAATCCGATCTCCACAGTAGCGTGAGGTGAACGCACTACAGCTGAGCAAGGAGCCAAGGCCTCAGGTCGCAGAAAGGTCTGACTCCCTGTTTCCTCCTCCTCCTTCTAATGAAGCAGGTAGTTCTGCTTCCTGTTTGCTTTTAGAAATATTATTATACAAAATAGCAAAATGATAAACTGCACTTCTATCCTTATCCATCAGACAAGTGATTTCTCTGACAAAGCCTCTAGTAAGAACTGCATGTTAAATTTCAATTCTTCTTCCCATGTATTTAACAGTACTCTAAAAGAATGGAAGAATACAAAAAAGCTACTTTTTGGAAAAAATATGAAAGTTTAAATAAGCTGAACTGTTAAAGCTCGAGAAGCTCCCACTGAAAAAGCCAAAGCCCTCTAAATRCCATTTACCCTGCAGCAGGGAAGGACTGGATGACCTGCAAAGCTCCTTCTACCTTTTCCTCATTCCCTGATGTAGGGAGGAAGCCATTTGCTGTTCACAAGTGGTGTTAGATTCGTAACCCCCCGGCACCACACCACAACACTGMGCGCCAGCTCCTGGCAATTTTCCGGCTAGGTACCCAGACGGATGGACACCGGTGTTCCGTGCTGGGGTGGACAAGAGCAGCCCGTTTGATCAGTGACTCCTGGAAGCACGCTGGCTGGAACTGTGACAGCACATCCCGTCCCATGCAGCTTGTCCCATCCAACAACCCACAGTTTCTCCTTAGTCATTCAAAATCAGAAATAAACTTGATAGCTAAGATTTTACATCTAAAAAGGTATGTAGATCAGTTCCAGCAATGTTTCGAGTCATCAGTGGGTTAAAATCCTCTCAAACGCRTGCAGTAATTCAATCCAACTGATAGCTTTTTCCACCTGATGATTAGAAAACTCAAATTTGCTTCTCTGGTCTTCCTACCTCTACCCATCTGTGCAGAGCAAGCATTTTTGCAAGCAGAGAAGACAGCTTTGTAACTCAACCAATCATGGAAACCGATCTGTCAGCTTCCCATGCCTATATCCCAAAAMCTCTCCAGACCATATCTGAAACACTTGCATAAAACCTACACTTTCCAATCACCAAAGCATAGGCAGCCAACACTCTTGTTCCTCAGCATGTGCTCTCCCAGTATGCACATATCCTTGTTTTCATACTCTAAATCATTGTGTTTCTAAAAAAGGTCAAAATAACTCTAAAAAACCCAAAACCACAAACACGCAAACTACCAAAAAAAACAAAATCAACTGCTGCCTTGCCATGGATATGTTTGTTGCTATGGCACAGAGCAACAGAATAAAGCTGATTTAAAGGTGAAAATCCTTCCAAGTTTTGAAGCTGGCAGCTCTATTTTAMCCCCCTGCACAATCCTGTGCTATGAAAAATTTTGATACTATGCCAGCACCTTTGGTGTATGACCATAACAAAACATTGTGACGTGGAATGCCACACTGGTATAAGTTCTCCCACAATCTTGATTTTTTCCACAGCAGATAAAGGCTGTTTCTCAGTTGGAAAATGTCCAGATAATAGAAATAATTCTTTCTTTATTTGATTTCCCATGTGAGACTTAGTTTACGGGTTCAGTGCTTCTTCCAGTGGTCAATCTGGTCAATGTATACTGAGAACTCTTAACAAAACCTCCCATCTCTGGACTGAGTTAATATCATTACACAGTTGCTATGTGYCTGTCTACAAGATAGGCAAAGTACATCCATTAATTTACTTTCTTTTAAGTACTAGAAAATCATTAACTCATTGAACTGGGCTTTGTTTAAGAATCTGTAAGGGTGGTTTTGTAGTGTTTTCCTTGGCGATGCTACAAAAACTCATTCAATTATAATTCTGGTCCCTAATGGTTTGCCTCTTATCAGAGTCATGCCAGGAATTTGAGTGTGTTCAAAAGTCTCTTTGTATCTCTATTTACTCTGTCTCTCAAGGCCCTAATTTATATATTTTGTTTTGCCTTTCCTAATAAATGTTGTGTTCAGAAATGCTGGGGTAGATGAATAACCAGATTTCACCCAGATGCTTGTTCTCAATCGTGTAATTAAAAGTGCAGTACATGACAGCCACATCCACTCAGAAGCAAACCYGTGTCTGCAAGTGTTCCTCTAAAGCAGGCCTTTAAAATCTACCCCAGAAATCTCCATGGTCCTCCTGGAGTAGGGTCTCCCTACCAACCACAACGTTATTCCAATTTGCATTTTCAGTCCCTCACGTTATCTTTTCTTCAACTTGATATCTTACTGTTGACCCTTAGAGAGCTACGCTAAAAGAAAAAAATGCAAAATATTTACATATGGTAAGATTCATGTATGGATATTTGTCCGATATCATTGCAACCAATTACACTCTACATAAGATCCTGAAAGCTGCAGAGCATCTATCACCATGAGTGGTTTCAAGTGCTCTCCTTGGACTAGGAAGAATTCCTGGATCAAAAGGACCAGATCTTGTCCCAGAGAGCATTGAGATCAGCAACTAAGTAACAACAAAATGAAACCAGCTCCAACCTTGACATGCTCTTCTCTCGCTCAAGTTCCATCACTTATGAATGTCCTTGATTTCTATCTCCTTAGGACATACTAGACAATAGCTAGCTGAGCTTTGGAATAATTTTGCAAGGTGTAAAAGAGTAAATCCAGAGAAAAGCTGTATTTTTGCTCGTTTGCTCATCAAGAGCATTTCCCTGAAGTCCTTAAGGATAATACCTTAACAAGTAATTGTCTAGAAATTGCTTGCATTCCTTAATGTCTTACATCCCAACTGCCCAGTCCTGTCTCCCATCAAGGAGTTTCATCAAAGACAGATTTGGGAGGAAAAGCAGAGTATAGAGAGTCTACTGTTGTGTATATGAAGTCTGAAATGGGAAAGAGAAATCAGAGACAGAGTACTAATTAAGCACGGACACTTTCAGCTAAGTTAAGGAAAATATGCAATTATTTTTATCCAGAAAATATACACTTTCAGAGTTCTATACAAATATTTATAAGGACATGTTGCAGTTAGCTAAAACATAGCAACTCAGCTTGCAACTCAAGATTTGTAAATACAGTTTTGCAAAGTGAGCTGCATTTGCTGGTTAGTCAGACAGCCTGAACCCCTTGTGATCCAGTTTATAGCACTAGTCTCAACATCTAGAGGTACAAACATTCATACTGACAAAGTGGCAATACAGAAAGGCGGTTGTATATATGTATATWGATATATTTTTACAAGTGTAAATTAAAGCAAACAGATTTTTCTCTTCAGGACTGAATTTACCCTCTTCCTAATACATAGAAATTTATAGAAAGTGATATAAAGTAATGAAGAAACATATTAGCTTTGATATGCTAGTTATGTAGTAATTGTAGTTATTATCCAAAGGATTACTTTGCATGTAGCCTTAAAATRTTAATCCTGAATCTCAAAACTGTTCTCAGATTTATAATCCAGCTGCAAATATGCTGTGCTTTTCAATTTAAAAAAGCTTCTAATTGCATGAATTGGAGAAGATTTCCTCAGTAAGGCTATTAATTAATGCACAATTATTGCTGAGAGTGAGATTTGGAGCTTCATAAAAGCAAAGTTAACTTTAAAGGAGTTTGTTGGGTCTTCTACAGAGCTGTGCCTTGTCCCTGGGTAGGAAGTTGCATCACTGAAAGATGCCAAGAATTTGTAAAGTAACATGAGGGTGCCGATTTTTCTTACGGATGTTTGTTTCTTTTATCTTATACCCATGTTGAGATCCTCCAACAAGCCTGCACATTAGCCATTTGCCAGTGTAAATAGATCTAATTGCAGAAGTAGGGTGGTAATCAGCAGCTTATAGTGTCCTGAAATTAGGAAGCTGAAAGCCGAGTCGTAAAGCTGTATGCTCCTCCAAAGAAATAGCAGAATTCTTGAATATTTTTGTCCTTTTACCCACTATCACACAGATCAATTTATTGCTCCCACAATTCCAATTTTTAAAAATTTGCAAACAGGTACCTTTTGTGATTAAATCAGTCTTTTATCCAAAGTCTCATAATATTGCTGCCTTTTCCACTTGATGGTATAAATGATTGATAGGGTTCTTGTCCCTTTAAAGCCAGGATGTTGTCATCACAGAAAGCCGTGGTTTAAGACAATACATGCAACTTCAATACAGTGACTCAAAGGAACAAAATTAAACAGGTAAATACATGCTCGCAAGTTTAAGTCCTAATCATTCTTACCCTAGGGGGCCAAAAATCCATTAGAAATTTGGTATAGAWACAACTTTCTGTATGAGTGTATGTTTAAATCTAATTTTTTCTCTGCAGGAATAGTTTTACTACACATTTGTATCCCTGGAAATGGTGCTTATTTCTGTAAACATCTTGAACCACAGCTGCACATTGTCATTAAGGAAAAGTGCTAAGGAAAATTGTGTATGTTAATTTTATTATAAACTCCTTCAACCAAAAAGCATTTTGTACTAGACCTATACAAATTTTCTTAAATTCAGTATGCTGTTACGCTATTTCCTGTATTATCATCTTCATTTCTCCTCCTCAGGTGTCATAGAGCTCTCTCTGAACATTAATCTTAGATGTTGTCCCTAATTAACTGACCCTGTAACCCAGTGGATCCACCCACAGAGAAGCAGCTGCATAARCAAATAGTTCCAAACTTGGTAATGAATATAGTAAGTATCTTTGTCTTATCTGAAGCACAGCAGTTTCTAATACGGTATTTGCCATTCGTTGTTCCTTTTCACCACTTCTAAAGATTACTTCTGGTGTAGTTGCATGGAATTTTCAATCTAATTTTCTTTTTCCATCAGAGTACTTATAGGTTCTCAACTGGAAGTGGAGGAGTAATCTAGCTGAACAGTACTAGTTGCAGTCTAAAAGTTAAGAGCATGTAGAAGGATCCTGCTGAATGAGGGTAGCTGAGCACTCCCACCGAGAAAGCCACACAGCTCCTGGAATAAACCCGGAGTCTGGCAGTGAAAGCCAGTTGCAAGACTGTGTTTGCTGTTTGTATTAGAGAGACTTCTGCTCTCCAGAATACCCAT
This sequence comes from Oceanodroma leucorhoa, assembly GCA_030449065.1. Lineage (NCBI taxonomy): Eukaryota > Metazoa > Chordata > Aves > Procellariiformes > Oceanodroma > Oceanodroma leucorhoa. The sequence goes on from JASVER010000112.1 coordinate 2,808,671, forward strand.
GCTGCTGAGTTTATTCAGACTAACAGTCCCCGCAGCCTCAGTGCCCCTACTCATGTAACCTACTCCTCACCAGTGACCCAATCTGAATAACAGGAAGATGAAGAAAGGAGAATGAAAGCAGCAGGGATAAAATCCTGGAAATGACCGGTTTTCCACGGGTTTCCCTTGGAAATGACTGGTTGCATTCTCAGTGACTTCCATGGGGCCAGAGGTACCTTTTTTTTTTCTTTTTTTTTGTGATTAGCAGAACATAAAAAGATTGTAAACCTGCAATAAAAGACATAACTTGATATCACACTATTTTGCACACTTTAGGAAGATGCTCTATCCCTCTTGTCTCTAGCAGCTATGCGAAGGAGTGCTTAAACAGGCTCCTAACTGAAGACGCCTTTAAAAAGCATATTTAGGTGGGGTTCTACAATCCTAAATTGCTGGCCATTCGCTTGACTGGTTTCATCTACCACTTGATTACCTGGCCCTTAGGAATTATGGTTTTTAACTCTTTTCACTGTGCAAGTTCCTTTATTTTTCTTGAAAGAGCAGCTGAGATTCTTATCCAATAGCTTACTCTTTAAAACTGATACTTAAAATACCAGCAACCTCTAAGGGGCTTGTAACAGCCACAAGTGTAGTCACTACTTTGTGTATTGTTAATTTGTAATTTGGTGGAGACATGAAAGATGTTAATTTTTGCAGCAATGTGGCTCTTGGAAGTATGGGCTTCTTTGCATAATAAAAAGAACTAAGTCAAGGAATCAATACATGATTCATACTAATAAAAATCTATTTAATATAATGATACTGAATTGCTATCAGAGCATAACATGGTTATATGATGTGAAATACTAAAGGTGATAAATATAATCTATGTTTGCTTGTTTATAAGAAAGTCTTTTGCTTGTTTATAATTACTGTTGCTTGAATAAAGAACAGACAGAAACCAGTGTGCAGCTGTTATGTTATTAAATCACACAAACCTGCCAGTGAAACTTCTAAAAATGGAGTTAACGTATTTCAAATTTTGCTTAGCATATGCATATTTTTGCTTCCCTACAAAATAATTATTCCAAATTCAGGCACCTTCCAGTAAGACTAGAAATTTAGTAGTCACTTATGATTACATACTGAGCCTACATATTTTCGTAGCAATCCAGAGATGCAAGCATAAACAGTTTTTGACTCTTGCACAGAAATGGGATGTTTCATGGTAACGAAAAATGAATAGTAGAAGATTGTACTGACAGTCCTTCCAATGGAAATAATTGACATGATGGCATGGCCCACCTGATATCTAGCCTGAACAGATTGTGGAAGGACATTGAAAGAAAGGAAAGGGTCAAAAATTACAGAGAAGAAACTAGCCAGAGACATTCATTACAAGACCATAATCATGCACTATTCAAAAAAAAAAAAAAAAGAAAAAGAAACTAATACCTTAAAAAGTGTCAGAAAGGCCTATGCTCCAGTAAAATCTCTTCAGAGCTTGAATAATATTAACGTCACATAAGCATACATATGCATTTCTAACAACTGTGCTACATAAACAGCTATTTAAAATATGCTGCTTTTGCTCTAACTCAATTTTTAAATTCTTGCAAGCACTAAGATTCTTTAAAATATATTGCGCTAGGTTAGGGAAAAGCGGTTGACCAGTACTTTTTCCTCATTAGCTTCACAGGACTCGGCATAGACAAGACAGAATGTGCATAATTGCAAACTACTTAAATATTCCACGCAGATCTATTTTAAGCACTCATATTTCAATCAATGGTTCAGAAGGAAGCTGCAGTATAAACACACTCCATTCAACCAGATTTGCGTATTGGTGTCAGTAGTTTGAATCAAACCAATTAGACCATGTGGTTATCTATGGAAAACATATGGCAGACTGATAAAAACCCATTTCTATGTTTAAAATCTACGGTATTTCATTTGCATAGCAAAAAGCAGCTGAAGGAGGATGTTATTCTTCAAGGACTAGACAAACTGATACAAGGAGAACTCCTTGGACCGGATCCTCAGCTGGTATAAATCACGCTGAATACACCGGTGAATTAAAATGGAACTACTCACTCCAAAAGCAAACACGYGCTCATATAGACACTGAATCAAGCACTGATTTCTTTGTTCTCAGTTCCTTATCCATAAAATGGGGCTATCCCATTTTCTCACCCATTCTTATTTCRATTAGAGTAAAAGCTCTTCAGAAAGGGCATTGTCTTTTACTTTGTGTTTAAAAAAAAAAGAATTTGCAAGAGGGTCACCATCTTGTTTGAGCTACTGCCTTAACATGAATAATGGAGATGGTACCTCAACCTTTTTATCGCTAAGTTTTCCCTTTCATGATGGCCTAAAAGCTTTTTTTAGCTCATGTTTATCTTCAGCAGTAAATCATGTTTTCATTGCATCCCTGCCTCATTGGGGTGCAAATAAAAGAACAAGACAAATTAAACTGTAAAGCAGTTGCTGAGGAAAGAAATAAAGAAGGACAGATAAATGAATTTCAGTGGGAAAGACAATACTGCTTCTAAACATCACCATTTACTGTTGCTGCTTCCCATATTGAAAAGAAAAAAAAAATCAACGCCTTTGAGCAGTCAGTGATTCAGCTATAAAAATATCTGGTCTGCACAACATGACTAATCATCTCATCAGTGAAATGTTCAGATGACCAGACCTATATGTTGTTCTGGCAATATCTGTATGCTAAGCATTTAAGCCCTTAATAATACGTTCACAGCTCCTAGACTGCTCTTTTACTGAATGAAGCACCTGCATGATTGGTTGGGTGACATCATTTACAAACAATGACATTGCTGTCTACAATGAATATCAATTAAAAAAAAGAATGAATCCACTATCATCTATTTGAAATTCAGGCTTAGCACTGTATAAAGTGACAATTTATGCTAATTTCTCCCCCCTCCTACACATTCTTCTGCAAGTAAGTCACATTCTTCAGCAAGTAAGTCAGTTTACTGCAGATAAATTATTCCACAACTACTGAATCATGAAACGCTAGGGGATGCGACCATGGGTCAGTACAACAYAGCAATTTTTTTTATTTTCACAACCTCCCCATATATATATGTATATATTAAAAAAGGAAGATCCTGGTATCAAAATCATCCACATCTAGATGGTAGTGCAAAGACAGAGAAAACAAAATGTTGTCTTTTTCTCATTGGTATTCTGATAGCAAATGCTGAAGCAAGGAACTCTGCTAAATGTTGTCCTGTCTGTGAACCCTGAAGTAGCTTCAGTCCCTCGTGAAGATTTTACTAAGTTTTTATGAATTACATTCAATAGCAAGGTTAGTAATGAAAATAAGTTTTGGAAGTATTACAACATTTCAGTTAAATAAAAATCCTACCACCTGAATGCTGAAGTTAATAAAGAATCACACAAATCTCTGCTGATASCCCAGAAAAGAATGTCTCCTTCTGCATATCCAAATCAAATACTTCCCCAGACTAGGCGGTTTCTTTTATCATAGAATCATAGAATCATTTAGGTTGGAAAAGACCCTTAAGATCGAGTCCAACCATAAACCTAACACTGAGAAGTCCACCACTAATCCATGTCCCTAAGTGCCATGTCTGCAAGTCTTTTAACTACCTCCAGGGATGGTGACTCCACCACTTCCCTGGGCAGCCTGTTCCAATGCTTGATAACCCTTTCAGTGAAGAAATTTTTCCTAAAATCCAATCTAAAACTCCCCTGGTGCAACTTGAGGCCGTTTCCTCTCTGTAACCGATCCACTCRAATCCTTAACCAAACTAGCGGTAGTTTGGTCCAGGCTCCAAAGGAGGTAAAGCCCTAAGCTGTAACCAGGCCAGGAGCTTCTCTAGTTCCAGTCTGTTCTCTGAAAACCCACAAAGGAGCAGAGTGACCCAGTGAGCACCAATGCATATGAGCTTGGAACACCAATCACGTGATTAACACATGAATAGCAGGTGGCTTTTCCAAGACTCATTTATCAAGGATCAAAGAAAGTTGTGGGTRCAAGGAGTCTCACGCATACCTTTTCCACTGCACGCAATTTGACTACAAACCAACCACTTTATTCCATAAGTATGACAGCCTAAGTGGGCCTTCTCTGAGGTGTCTCTGCTAAGCAGCCTGGCTGCATGGCGGTGATCTCCCCTTGAGCTGGGACACCTCTCAAGGTTGCTCCTCGAGGCAGAGACCTTTTGCCAACAGGAGATCTTTGGTAAGTGACCGATATCACTCATAAACTTGTATTATGGCAACTTTGTTTTGTGTCTTGGTAACTTTGATTTTGCCTTGCTAATTTTGATTTTTATCTTGGTAACTTTGACTTTGCCTTGGTAGTTTTGAATCATTGTTCAAATGATTGTGCAGTACAACCTTGCCATCAAACTTTGTTAAGTCACACCTTTACAACATCATATTAAAATCACTTTTGCTAATACCTTTGACAATGGTACTTTAAGCAATTTAAATCTCCCATTGGCAAAACTCTCATCCTATCACTTGTT